>CM055658.1:15699763-16196049 GCA_029378335.1 Agrilus mali
ATTGTTATCGCACACACGTACTGTGTCACTGGTCGCTACAATTGTATAAGAATTTCAAACACCTTTATAGGGGCACTTACAAAGCGTTTGAAGCTCTTTTTTATGCAGTAAAAATTTTCTAACTATTTGTACCTGACAGGACTAAATTACAGTGCTTATAAGTCCTCATTTCAACAACAAAGCACCACAGTTTTGCCCAATTCTGTATATTGTAATTTTTGAACCTATTGCATACATATTCTAAATTTGTTTTCTTTTTTTTTCAGGTAAGAAGTATTTCGCATTATAGTACTTATTGGCACCTTAAAAGGTCTGTATACATAAATTAATTTTATTATCAAATAAGAGTATATGATTGTATATTTAGTGCATTTTGCTTTTATAAAAAAATTTGAGTGTATTTGGAGGTATCCTTTGATCGTATGTCCTATTTTCGGGCTAGTGATTTTTCTACATGTTCTTTGAAAACAGGCTTCCTGTTACTTAGAAATTATTAATTTTACTACAAACTGCAACGTCTCGTTTCAGTATATCGGCTGCTTTGGCCGTTACATATTTTATTTATATTATTTCTGCCTCCATTCTGCTGTCAACGACCCTTCTGATTTCAAAACATCTCCTGAGTATTATTGTTATTGTTATTGTTGTTGTACTACTATACGTAGTACGTACATATCACGTTTTCATCTTATTGTACGATAGTATATTGACTCTCCGCTTTCTATTACCGTCGACTGTACAACATCACCATATTACAAATGATCGTGATCGTGTGGAATGGACCACCTAGCACTCGGTTGTTCATCATGAAGTGATCTTGATGAATTAGAATTGTGAAGGGACCTTGACATGAAATGAACTGGAATGGATGTTCTTGTATTTTTTTGTTTCTATTTGTCATTTAATCTTTGAGGCCTATCTTTAATGTTCCATTTAATATAACAAATTTCATTTTATATTAGTTTTATTATTTTGAAGTGGGAAGCTTTTTATGCGAGATCGCGGTTGAACGAGCAGAATTATTAAAACCAGTAGACATTATTGATGTGAAACATCTATAGCCGCGGGTAAACCGGACTGTTGGCGTGGCGAGGGGTGGCGAGTCATGCCGTAGCGATTATCTTACCACTCGGTTCGACGGTGTCATTTACTATAGTAAACTAGAAGATGGAAGTGAATTAATTTATGATTGTTGTGTACATTTCACCTAATAAACAAATGAATGATATTTCATTTTTACTTGAGAAATTATTTCCGTACAGTCACAGAGGTTCAATAATTTTACAACCAATTAAGATAAACTACCATTGATTTTAGCTGGAGATTTAAATGTAAATTTTGCTATATGAATCAATGCCATTAATTACGTTCCTCCAAAAAGAATTTCAATTGAAAATTAACAACTATCCAAGAGAACCTACTACCAGATATGCAACAACAATAGATACGTCAGTTATACTCGACCAATTATCACAGTAATGCTGTCAGAGGCAACATGGAATATAACTACATACTGAAATCGCTGATTAAAGAATTTAGTTTCACATCTGCCAGGCGTCCCGTGACGGCTCACATTTTTTTTGTGTAAAATTACGTGTCCTTTTCTAATGAAAATATGCTTGAGAGGAATGAGGGAGATAACTACATAATCAGGCTTTTGTACTTTGTACATTTTTATAACTAGTTGCAATTCCCGGCGTTGCCCGTGATTTAGAAGTGTTGCGTTGTTAAATTAACTTACACCGCCATCTGTTAGAAACTTATGGAGCTAACATATAAATTATAGGCATCCGTGACGTGAGCTCTCAATTGCGGAAGATGGCGGAGTTCCAAACCTAATTTATTTAAAAATTAATTCCGTGAATTTTCCGACATTTTGATAGTTTTTTTGCTTTGATGCGTACATGAATCCAACCAATCGAAGATCATTAAAATCAGTCCAACCGTTCTTGAGTTATAAATGGTATTCTATTTAACTAACCCAACTTATATATGTAGAATAATATGGTTCTAGGGCTCTACGAATTAATTCCTGGAGCAATTTTCCCGAAAAAAATGGAAGCAAAACTATTTCTGATTTATTTACGAATTAATTTCTGAGAAATTCATTCGTTCTTAAAACGAAACTATTCTTGTTCAAATTCCTGCAAATGAGTGAATTAATTCCTGATGAAAATATAAAAGACGAAATAATTTCTAGAAATATTTCCTCAATTTACACAATCAATCAATTTCTAGAAATTCTTGTAAATAGACAAAAACAAATGCATCGCTATAACTGTTTGCGATTGAAAGGCCTTTTTAAGCAATGTAAAATGGATTGCCCTAGCGGGGGAAAACAATAAAAGAAATAAATTTACAAAAAAAAATAACCTAACTCCCCCCCCCCCACGAGAGTAATTACCGGTGTGTTTTCTTGTTGTGTTATTGTGTTGATATATTAATTGTAGTTAGTTATTAAATGAGTTTTGAAAGGAAACCCGCCCGCGTATCAAAGTCTTAAATAATGTGTTATAATTATTCAAGGACTGAAAATTGTCACACAAACGAATTTATTTCTCAGGAATTGTTTCATTTGCAAAGCGAAATAATTTCTGGATGTTTTGCTTTTTCAAAACGAAACAATTCCTGAGAAATAAATGCATTTATTCATCCAGAAATTAATTCTCCAGGAATTAATTCGTCCCACCTGGTTTTAGTTCTTTCAAAGCTTAAAAGAACTGGCCTTCAAGTTCTTTAGTGAATCACAAGGAACCACTTTTATATTTTGAATTCCAAAAAAGGGCTTCAAGCTCTTTCAAAGTGCTTAAAGTCTTACATTATTTTTCAAAATCATTGGACTTTAAAATGTGATTGGGGTTTCAAAGACCAAAGCACTAAAAATTGGTAAGGTCTTTGGATTTACGACCTAGGTTCTCTTGATGAGAGCTTTAGCTTTTGAGTGTTTAATACTTTACAGCCCAGAATTTTCAATTCGTAATAAGCTTAAATTAGCCAAAACGTCTTCCTTGTTTTTAGAAAAACAACTTCGCGTAGTTAGCGTTTTAGGCTTTTGTAGCTGACGAGAGAATCACTGGCGATTTTGTAGATGAAATAAACGTTAATATAGAAATAAAACTACTAATATCACTCAAAGTAGGTACGTAAACAATATCAAAAATAGTGAGTATTTATTTACATAAATTTTACGTCACATGACACGGTACACATGTTAGCGTTTTATGGGGGAGCAGGCATCACGTTTGCGTGACAATACTACAGAGTATTCGGTTGCTACCAGATGGTCGGGCTCGGCTACTACTGTGACATAAAATAAATATTTATCATCGTACAATACCCTAAATAAAAAAGAGGGACATCTTCTACTACAAGGGAGATTTGTGGCAGTGCCTATATTTATAAGAAGGCTCGCTTTTCTGGATAAACATTCTCTAAATTAGTTTGGCATCACGCACGAAATGAAATCACTTTTTATAGAATATAAAGGTTCACCTACGTCCTACGCACGTGCTTATATTAAAAAATGGTTGATTGGCATTGATAACAAGGAAAAGGGGGTATTTATTACAAGATGAAGTTTGAGATAACAACTTATCTGAATCTGGTTAATACTTTCTATAAAAAATTATGTGGATCAGTAAGAGTTTTATAAACCTTATAATGTAAAAAATTTTCATAAAATATATCAAGATAATATTAAAAATAAATGAAGTTTAATCGATTCACGACAAGATTTATAAATTCATAGTTTTAATATAACCTTCGTTCAGGTTCTCTTCTCCTATTGTGACCTTATGATCTTAATCTAACTGGGTTTGCTTTTATTTGAATTCTTAGGATCAGAAGGTTACAGCAGAAAAATACAATCTGAAGGAATTCTTTCTTCGAAATGCTATTTTAACCCGTTCATAGAAATAAAGAAACCTTAAGAGAAATTCGCAAGTTTGTTGGTTCACTTGCTTTACAACATCCTTATTTAGTATTCAGGAAAGACGTACTTAGTGTATTTAAGAAACCGTTTGAAATTTCTGTTTTTATTCTCAAACTTGCACCCCATCGAAAAGGATTCTCACAAAAGAAAACAACAAGCATGTGAAGGACGACTTTATTTAATACAGTAGTAATAATTATACTATTTTATGGAAATATGGGTTTGGAGGAAGTATGAGTAGAAGGTAGAAGTCAAAATATATACATATTAGGAAAAATTGCTAAATGAATATGAAACGATAACGATGATAATAAAAAAGCAAATAGAGAAACAGAAAAATAAGGGAAGGAATATCTGAAGAAATAGTTTCAGTATGTAATAACATATCTAATTATTCGTCTGAACATGATAAATTTTGTTTGATAATACACAAATTTTGATAGTAAAAAATATTTATTTTATTTTCATAATAAAATTTAAAAAAATTATTAAAAATCTTTTGTAACGAACAAATAAATAATATTTCTATTTATCAGAAATCCTAGGATTCTGTAAAAATTCAGTAATTTTTTTTTATGAACGGCGAACGTCACGTTGCCGTAGACCCCCTATCCCCCCTTGTCACATCTTGTCACACTCAGCAAGACCCCTCCCCCACTTGTATGCGAACGTATTTTATAAACGACCCCTTATTAGCACCATTAAGTATATAATAAATTCAGAAGAATCGAAGCTGTAACCCTGAATTGACAATTACCTACCTAAACGGATTACTTAATATTTTTATGTCTATTGGGATTTAAAATGAGCTTATTATTTAAAGAAATCGACTATGTATCGTCTAAGCAAAATTTGGACTTCAGGAAGATAAACGGTGTTCAATCAATGGAGAAGTGTTTTAGAAAGAAACAAAGGTCTAGTTTTCCCTACATGGTGCAGAGTGTAGAAGAGAACTTTTGTTCAATGGCCAGGGAGCACCGGCTAATTATCCTTTGGTTACCGGCTGGTCGACCTGCCGGTCTAGCCGGCTGTTGTCCACCTTACCTCACTCATGCATATAAGTCGAAGGCTTGCTCGCAATGATATTATAGCATCACAACAGGGCGGATGCCGTATGAATCATGGCACGATGATGACGATGGCGGTGAAGTAGTCCGGAGCCCCCGAAGAGCCCTCCGCACCGCTAGCATTCTGTTGGTACACTCTCGGGCAACTTACCAGCAATCGACGACTACGGACGTGAACACGTGAAGCGACGTCGTCGAGCCGAAGCCCCACTGAAGCCGGCCGTTTTGTGTTTAGTCGCCTTCTTACTATTGGTGTCTGTGGTTGCAAGCATAAAACACGAAAACAATAAAATAAAACAACACAATCCGGAAAAAGTTCTCGAGTGATTTTAACAATTCTTTGTTCTTTTTACACGTTTCGTTTTTATAACGAGTGAAATCTTGGATTTATTTCGCACTCGTCCTGATTATTCCGGAAGACCGGCTGCATACTCGTTCTGAGGGATCTTTCTTGCGAAAAGTGAGTTTTTCCATACCACCTCTTAGTAAAATATTATGAAAAGTACAGCAAAGAAAAAACTTTTCTTGTACATGTTCGCTATAGAGAAAATAGTTTTTATTCTTATCTTTACACTTAAATATCCTTCATGATAGACTGCTGGTACCTAAGATACATTATTCGGAAAAATTTTATTGCACAAAAATTAATATAACTAATTGTAAAGAGATGTATAATTCGGCAGGAATTTTTTTGAATAAAAAGAAAATGCGATTGGGAAATTGGTGTTTTGAAATAATTTTTTGAATTCCAGTTCTGTCGTTGGGTGTAAATATTTAAGGATGTTCGTTGGTACCAAAGTACCAATAATAGTGTATGCCTCTGTTTCTTAAATTTAATGGTGTCTTGGTTTTCTTTAATTAACAAAAAGTTTTAATTGCGTTAACTTGTATGCTTCAATCAAGTGCAACGTCTGTGTTAAACTCTTACGTCATTCACAGTTTTATTTTCCGATGAAACAGATGTCTGGAAGGCGTCAATATAATGGAATTTCGGGTTTAAGAAAAACAAGACTTTTTAGTCTATTTGTAAGTTTCATAGGCTGCATTCTCTCCTGGTTTAATAACTAAAACGAACAACTCTTCGGCAGCTTTTCGTTATTAAATTGCATGTTAAATTATAAGCCATCCAATAAATCAGGAAAATATATCTACATACTTAAGGAAGTATAAACTAATTAACAAATAACAAAAAAATCCAAATAAGAAAGAATAGGACCTATAAATATCTTTTATGCGATGGTGGCTTTTCCAATTCTATTTCAATTTACAATAAGTATAGTATTCTTAATTCTGTTAATAATATCTAATCATAATTCTGTTTAAAAGAATATTGTACCATAAATAATATGAACGGCTTTACTGTTTTGCACTTTCGGACCAATTTTTTAAGCAAATATTTCCGATAACTGTTTGTGTCACCCAGGTTATCACAAAATATATAAATGATTGTTAAAAATAACTGTCGCGCCACAGTGTAAACATAACGGTTTTCTTTTATTTTGCCTTTACTTTAAAGTGATGATGAAGGAATATAAAAATTATTGGAATTGAAATTCATAGTGATGGTATGGTGTTCCTAGTCTGATACAAAAATATATACGAAAATAGAAAATATTTCGATGAGTTTCTGTTTAAATTTATTTTAGGAATATTTCAGGCTTTTTTATAAACAAGATTTGTGGTGTTATTCATACAAGAATTTAAAAATTTACTTCACAATTTATGTTTCAGTCATTTGAAAAATTCCTGCATGAGTTTTTTGGCTACTTACATAAATTATATTAAGAATAGGCATTTTACGAAAACCTTAAAAAAAATACTTTACAACAATCGATGTTTAATTACTTACATATGTATATTATTTAATAATCTGCTGACAACGTTGGTTTGATGTAATCATTCTTTTGTATAAAACTTTGCTGTTTTTATTAGTAAAATATTTTTTTACAAATCTTCCAAATTAAATTTAAATTTTCAATTTTGTCTTAGGTATTTAAGGGCCCATTTTTTAATAATAAACATCCTCCATATATAATAATACAGTCGTTAGAGGAGTTGTCCGTGTATTATCATAAGTTCATAAAACTTACAAATTACTAGAAGGATTTTCATGCAACTTTCACTTTTATGAAGGAACAACTTCGTGACTCCTTCAGTGTGAAACTTGAGCAGAAATTATTCTTAATTGTTTTAAAAAATAAATTTGTGGTATGTTATCCATAAAATCAGTTGAACTGTTTCGAAAATTACCTCCTGCAGGCAAACAATTTTTTATATGCATTATTAGCATACAAACAACTTATAAAAAACAGCCGTTATTTCGAATTTATTTTAGATTGTTACCTTTAGTTATTTATTAGATGGATTGATGAGTTTAATTTTAATTCAATCAATAAAACCAAACGTATGGAGTTTTCACATTTGCGAAGAATTCTGGGGGAATTAAAGATTGGGGCAATAACCACGCCGAGTGATGGTTCAAGATCGAATTTTACATCAAAATAGTTGTACGTAATGAATTTTGGTCCCCTCTAGCAAAATCGTGGACAAAAGGCTAATTAAGGGGGGACAGATGTGCTACTTGGTCAATAGATACATATTTCTGCATTTAATTAATTTTTAATCGAATTGAATCGCAACCTAACGTTCAATTAAACGTAATCAAATGGGTAATTATCCTCTTGAAGTTGTTTTCTAAGCGGTAGTCGGATTAGAATGCATGTAAATTTTCTCATAAAAAAGAGTATTAGGTACGTAATTGCATCCAGAAGAGCGGGATATTTTTTAATGGCAGTTCATAAAAAGCTGTATAACCGATTTAATAGGTGGAATTGATGTTGTTGTGGACCTCGTATAAAATAGAGACTTGTTGCAAACGTGATCGGGAACGGAAATGTTAATTTGTTTTTGCAATTCTTTAGACCGGCAAATTTAAGCTTCGTCATTGCAAGAACCGTAGAAATAAGTTCCCCATTCTTCGACAATTCTTGCCTGACGTGGTCAACAACCGAAAACGTTCTCGGTTGTTCCAATTCTTTTCGTTCGTTTGATTTGTGTGTTGTTAATAATGTAAAACTACAAAAAAAGGAACGCTGAATTTCAACATTCAAATGTGCGTATCTATAAAGAACATGTTACGTTTGTCCATTTAGTCATGTTAGCCATTAGACCATTACATCACTCTAATTATATGTTCTGCAGCTTTTTCGTTCTATATTTTGATGGTTGATGATTCATATCGCTAATAATTATATACGAAATTGTCAGAATGTGTGGTGTTAGAATGTTCCATTAAAACGGAATTGACTAATTGTGAATTATTTCAGTTGTGTATTGGTTTGTTTTATGAGTACTTGCCTTTATACTTCTTAGGGTAGTAGCCAATACATGTTGAAACTTATCCATAATGTAAAAATTAAAACCCAAAAACAGTTTCAAGTAAATTAATTGTATTCACATCAATATCGTTTCGCCACACAGTGGCATCATCAGGTGATGAGTACCTGTACAAACTTCGACTAAAACTAGCACTATTTATACTAAATAGGTGGGTGGGGGGTAATTGTTTTGTTTGCTAAAATTAATATTGAGCAACGGGGAGTTATTGCCTTCTCTTTGATCGTTTAAAGTCACTCATTTTTTTTTATACCTATTTGTTTCTAGTTGAAACCCTTGTTTTGCCTATGTAAAATTTTATAATCTAAATTATATACTTTTCATAAAACAGGATAATTTTTTCGTACTTAAATTGGTTTTAAACCTACCTACTTATTATGTTATACCATTTTTTTTCATATAAGACAAAACAAAATGCGAATTTGCGATGACGAGATACTGCAATATAGTTGATAAAATAAGCTTTTTAAGTTTATATACACCCTACAGATGAATGACCTCTGGATAAAGACGTTTTCCTCTAAACCACTGTATTTAAAAAGCTGTGACAGGTACCCTTTAGCATTTCTGTAGTTCATTTAAGGCGGGTAGGTATACCTAGAGTGTGATGGGTAGGGAATTCCCCATATATAAGGGGAAAATTAAAAAAATGAAATTGTTAGCGTTTCCTTTTTTTTGAAATTTTACGAATTACGCCACTGCCCTTCGTTTATTAGAATAATGTGTTATGATCCTATAGAAATGTGTACAATAAAATTGATATTTATTGTAAATGCATATTATATTTTCTATTGTAGTGTAGTAAAATTCTAATCGATTACTTAAAGGAGTAGATCGAAAAAATTATAAACTGGCAGAATTTTTCATAACGTGTAATTTGTGGGGGAGTCCTAAACTTGGTAGATATCCTTAATTGGCACATTAAAATTTTGAATATAATTTTTGTACCTACCGAATTAAATAAATAAACCTAGTTATTTCAATTTCTCGTTATACTTGGGCAACTTTTCCCCAAAACCAGGCTGAAACACTTCGCAGATTAAAAATAATCAAATTTTTTATAAAACAATTCTTTTAAATATTAAGCAAATGGAAAACACTTAAAAATTCCAAAAAGATATTCACCTGTTAAGTTGAAACAACTATGAGAAAGTTTACATTGATCAAATGGGCAGATCTGTTTCAAAATGTATTCAAGAACATCATTAAACTCTAAATAAAAAAAAAATTATTCTAAAGTTTGCTAAAAATAAAATTTCTGTGTAAGGTAGTTTGTTGCATTAGCAATTTTGAAAATAAGATTTAATTGTTAGTGTTGGCTTTTTTGTTAAATGGGGGTCAATAATTAGAACCTGCTAAAAAAATAAGGTTTATATATACAATAATATAATTAACTGACAATAGACAAAATGGTAGAAGTTAATTATTGTTATATATATATTTACAGTTAATAATAGAACTCAATTAAAATTGTATCTACTGCAATAATTGTATATTATTATGTACATGTAAATTTAATTAACTATATTAGTATAAAAAAAATATTTCGATTTGTTCAAAATATACTGCTAACCAAAAAAATACGGAATTTAAAAAAATATATTTAGTATATTTATTATTATTAATTCCAGAGCAGAAACAGGTAAAGCAATGTAAAAATAAAAATAAGTTTTATATCAGTGGCAAAATATATTATCTAAAATGCATTTGAATCCCATTATTGATTAACTGATGATTGCTTAACGAATGCACTAGCTTTTAAGGTTTAATTATTTCCTATCTCATCAACGGATATGATAACGGGTATTATAAGTGAGTCAGACCTAATTAGATACCAAATAAAATTGCTTATTCACAACTCAGTAAAACTGAACATATAAGGTAAAACTTTCCATACTTTATAGTGCTCCATTATTTGTCATATGTATTTTTATTTGAACCATTAAATCGCCATTGATTTCCTCTAGATAGCCAGATGTTTAGAATGTTGGTAAGTTATTATTAACAAAGTGGTTCAGACACAGTGTATTTTTCTCTTCAAACTAGGTTTTTGTTATATATATATTTGCATTTATTACAAGATGTCTGAAGAAGTACTGTGGAACTAAACTGAATATAACACCGAAAATCCGGAATTTTGCAAAAACTTGCATTAATAAAGTAGTTTCTTCTTTAAAATACCTACCTAAGAGTTTTAAAAAGATATTCGTAAATTCGATATTCGGGTAAACCTCGTAAGAATTTATATTTAAATTATAAATATAATTGCATAGCACCCTAATATATATCTCCTAATTGTTCCTTTTGCTCTGTTTTAAAATTTTGCAAGAGCCGATAGTTTATTTTTCTTATACAGGAATTAGACCAGTGCTGAAGCCAGAAATATTAAAAAGTGTAAAAAAATATAGTAGGATGGAACCCATTGAAAAAGGAAGGGAATATAACTGAAATGAAAGGAAAAATAATTTACGGGCGATCTGAGGTCGGGAAGGGGAAGGGGGTGAGTTTTTAACAGTAAAAAACAGTTTTCCTTGATTTCCTGAAAAACTACAAGTCTTATGGAAAAAAGTTAAATAGCAAAGTTGTAAGTAATAAAAAGATCTACAACTTTTGTAGTTACACTTTTGTTACATAACCTCAACATTTATGTGAAAAATTCAAATAACCAACTTTTTGGTTTTTGATTTTTATTTTACAAAAAAAAAATTTTTCACGAAATTTGGTGAAAACTTACCTACCTATTTATGTCCCAAACACGCTGTAATTATTTTAATTTAAAATATTTATTTTTTCACCTTATTTTTACTTAATATCGAAAAAGCACCCTAATCGAAAATTCTCCCGTCAAAATATCTGCCTTTTTTAAAAACGTTGGTGGGCCTTTTCTTCGTTGAAATCTCTACTTTCTGATGGTGTAAAAAAAATATACATTACTATGGTAAGTTTTCTCAGGAAATGCAAAAACGAAGAAAACTAAATTAATGTTTTTAAAAATATTATAATGAATAACGTATCAGTATAAAGTATGTGAATTCAATAGTACGATGTACATGTACATATATTTATATACCTATTATGAGATTTACTATGACATAAATGTAAAACAACTTTTTACTGAAAAAATAGCAGCGGTCACATTTTTTAGATAAAATTCTCTTCGTTTTTTTGCATTTAAAATTATTTTTCCTTTCATTTCTGTTATATTCTCTACCTTTTCCAATGGGTTTCATCCTACTATAATTCTTTTTGGTTTCAAAAATTATCGACCCTGGTCTATATTAAATTTGTAGAACCTACATTTCGTGTAAGAATATTGGTTTAAATATTTCTCCATAAAATTAGAACTTTTAGAATTTTTGCATTTAGGTATGTATAACCATGTTTTTGTAGTTTTGTTTCATAAAAGAATTTAGATCTTTTTCATGTTTTTTATAAACTTATTTATACGACCTTGCCGTGTGCTTGTTTGTTATTAACCTTTATTAATTGATGCACCAGATTCACGTTTGTTGATAATTTCCGTTAGCAACATAAACACATTTTGTTTGCCAACACGTTGCTAATCTCATGACGAACTGTTTGTTTGCGATTAGCTCGAACGTGTGAATATCATTTTTTTTTTTCATAAAGGCCCGGATCCTGATACAATAATTAAATGCTACCAGTTGATAAAAAGAAATTACTTTTTAGGTATAATAACTGTAGCAGTATATATATATATATATAAATACGTGTTAAAATTATTTACCTAATAGATATCTTTTTTGAAAAGTTTAGGATTTTTACCAAAATACTTTTTTGGTTAGTTAATAAAAAAAATAAACAGTTGTTTCGCAAACTAAAAATCGATAGTATACAGTTGACTTTTATTTTAAAATTTAGTATTTTAATACATAGTTAATAAGTATTTGAAGAAAGGAAAACTGGTATTGAATAGATAAGGCTTTTGTTTCTTCCAACTCAATTACAAAATAGAGAAAAATGTGAATTTCCTGTTTTCTGTTACAAAACTGATATTACTTTTACGGTTATTATTTCACATCAGACTGTGACTTCTTGAAACGGAAAAAATTGCAATTTTGACGGATACTAAAATCTGACTCTTCTAAGATATCGTATCCATTTCTTGCACTATTGGTTGTGTATGGGACTAAAATAAGCTTGTGGATGTGCCCAAAAATACAATTTCGAGAATGGTATTTTTAAAACATGACTGTTTCGGAAATGCAAACATTTCTCTTGACTCACTCGAGTGATTATTACTAGCTAAGCACACGTGATTTTGCTGTTTTCTAATCATGCGCGACCCACTCACCACAAATAGTAAAATCATAAATTTTCTTTCCTGTTTATTATTGAATTTATTTTAGATTATAATCACAAATAAGATTAAATCGTAAAAATTGAACCCATGAAGTATGTATCAATCGAAACGCACAAAAATTTATAATTTTTATAATTTAGGTAAAACCTTATACATAAAAGAAATCTAAGAAAATACTACTCGATTGATTGTTTATTAACTTTTTACAATGCATCTGTTTTAATTTCCGAAAATTAAAAATTATATTTACATTTTATAGTCAAGATAAAAAGTGATGGCGGTGGCAAAAGATTTATAAGCTTAATTTGTTGAATAATTGATATTTGCGCTAATGAAGAGGATGTGATGGTTCAAACTTTACTTAATGGCTATGTTAAATAGCAATAATCCTCATCTATGTAACTCAAATTCGATAAAAGTGTTCTTCTAATATTTTTTGCAGTTTTACCTATTACCTGATTACACTATACATTGATTGCAAAAAATATTTGGACAATCTTTTTTGAGTATTGCATTTATTGAGAATAAGTTTACGTAAGAAGTTATTTTAATAGGCACCTACCACCCTCAGACTAATTTTTATGTCTTAAAATACACCTTGCAAAGTAATATTATAGTTTTCTTTTTCTTTAATCATTTTTGAAACCCACCCTGTCTGTAAACATCCGATAAAGCCATATAATGTCTCATTGAATATTCAGATGATCAAACTTATCTTTCTTTATCGTCCTAAATTTCGTGTTCAGTTTCACCCTCTTGTAATCGAATTCTATCTGAATGGGAACATCGTCGACCCCTCTCCTTTTGTATCTCAATGTGTCATCGAAAAGTACGTTTTATTCATCGCCCATTACGAATAATCTATTTTAATCTGTCTGAAACCATGATTTGCTATTGTATTACAAAAATGTCGAGACGACTTTGTGGTATGCGTTTTTAATGTTGCGATGTGTACGAATATTAAACACATGTATTGTGTGTGAAGGTACGTGTATTATATGTAATATATTATTATTATTATAGCAACATTGTCCCCTTTCGTACATGTAGATACATACAAAAGGCACGTATTTCGCTTCCCGTGATGTCATTCGTTTAGATACTGAAGCGACGAGTAACGTGAATATTTTAAAGACACAAGTTCGCCTAATAAGCACGTATTTTTTCCACTGGAAATGTCAACAACCGCAAGAGAACATAATTAATACGATCCTAGGATTATGCATGTGCGCGTACCAAGTACTCACTTATACGTATGTTTTTTCTCTGTGTGAGTAAGTACGTAGGTATGTGATACTTATTTCAATTAGTTTGTCAAAGGTGACAATTTTAGTTAAGAAATATTGTAGTAAAAATTCTGTTACTCAAATTGGCATAATAAAACTGACTAAATTTGTTAGGAGGTATTCTCTCACTGTATCAAACTATGGAATACACTAAAGCCTATAAAGCGTGACTATTTTTCGATCTTTTACCGTTGGTTTGATCCCCTCAACGTGTTCCTTACGGAAAAATGCTACTGTTTATGTATTTAAGATAATTAGGTTACGGTGGGAAAAGGCAACACGAACAACGTGAGTGCTGAGGTTGTCTTATTTTTTCTTTAGTTAAAATGACAAAACCACGCCAAAATTCAGTTCATTTATTTTGTCTGTTCCGTCTGTTCGTATTACAACCTTACGGTCCTGAGCAATGAAGCTTAAATATTCTATTCGGTAATATCTAGCAACAAATAATGTGATACATGATCATAATGACGTACCTAAGATCAGTGGCGTACCTAGGTAACCAAAGGCCCTGGGGCAAAAAATAAAATAGGGCCCCAACTAAACTATTTAAAATCGTTTGTTCCGTATTCGTCGTGTTCCGAATTCGACGTACTTCAGATTTGTCATAATTCAGATTCGTCGTAATATAGTCGACTCCATAATAAAATAAAAAACCAAATACAAATTGTTACTTATTTTAATGAACCAATTAAAAATATTTTATGAAAATGAAAGAAAATATCTACCTGTTACCGCTCAAAAAATACGGTCCTGTGACAGACACACAGACAGCGGAGGCACGTTAATAGGGTCCCGTTGAGCACCCTTTAGGTACGGAATCCTAATTAAGTAGAGATTTTTAATCCAATAACACCACTTTCTTGACCGACTATAGGTACGTTTCACGACGAATCTAAGTTACGACAAATCAAAATTTTGTCAATACAACTCAAAATATAAATATGTAGTTACATTTAAATACTTTAAAGTTGCAAAGCTACTTTATCATTAGTTCTTTATTGTGCATAGCAGGGCACGTCCTGGTTCTACACGCAGAGTTTAGGAATGAATAACTGGATAAATTAATCAATATAGGTTTTTTGATTAATAAAAGTTAGTGGATATTTCTTACACAATTTATAGTTTGTAAGTCCCCCTGAGCTTGGGGGCCCCGGGGCACTGCCCCATCTAGCCCTATGGCAGTTACCCCACTGCCTAAGATCAAATTGTAATTCTCTAATTCTTTTTAGGAGTAGTTTTTAAATATCGTTGAATATCGGAGTAAAAATGAAAAAATTATACACAGAATAATTTACAGTTAAATATTAACAATGGTTGTTGTTGTGGCGGAGGCGCCGACCACGGTTCAATGGTGGTTTTCTGGCGCCAGGTGGAAGTCTGCCTGATGTTGATATATAACACCAAGGAAGTGCTTCCGTTACTGTACGGTGTCAAGACAAACCTGATTTATAAATTATGATCTACGTTCCCAAGTTTTTGGTCTAGTGCACGTTGCGAGCATAACAATTAACGGAAGTATATTGAGACCACCTGAGGCGTATGAAGAGGAGCTTCATAAGAATGGCAATTCCATTCTCCGATTTTGGCCGATTACTAACTTTTCCTTCTGTAGCCCTGAATGAAATCATTTTTTTATATAGTGGCCTAAAAGAACTAAAGAAAATATTTGTTTTGTTGGATTCCTCATTTTCAGCGTCAGTTTTTGAATATGTTCCTGATGATGGGTCGTATTTCAGATTGACTCAACAATTTTCTTATAATTTATGGAGAAATGCATTAAAAGTGACAGAAGGAAAGAAATGTGTATATTGGTCGTGTAATTCATTATTATATACGGCTACTAAAGGCTATATGTGAAGGTTGTAACAAATTCAAGTCAATATGTATTAACAAAAAGTAAAATAAACTTTAGGATTATGTTCCTAATAAGAAATATATAAAAAAGAGTTTTCCTGGCATTTCCAACGCTGTAAACTAATCCCTGTAAAAAGAAAAATGCAAAATGCGACGATGTCGATTGAATGATGAGGGTTAGCAACTTTATAAATTCCCCTTGGGGAATGTTTTAACATTTGCAGTACTAGGTGCTAAATTCAACCCCAAGGAAGACCGGGTGCAAGTCTCGTTGCACTAACCCTTAGAACGCCGCGGGCTCCGTGTTATTACAATAGAATTTTCACACTTGCATCCCCCGGCCTAAAAACGAGCTCATTAGTTTGTGTATGGCTTAAACGTACATAAAAACGATCCGCCGTAACGAGCTGCATTATTCAAATACATACTAAAAAAACGACCAAGCAGAATTAGAACTACCCACTCATTGTACAGAGTTGCGGTCCATTGTTTCACTTTACCAAAGTTCAGAAATATCGATTACTAAATTAAATCTGTAACTAAGTAGGTACTAGAAAGCGTTTGTTTTACAACTACCTTATACCTATTAGTTAGGTATATAAAAGTTGATCGAAATTCACTTCCATATACCTTGCTGATTTGTTAAGGATAATAATAAAAGCGAATTAAATTAGACTTAAGTAGCAAAATTAATATCGAGAACGTTAAAGCGAATATTAAGAAGGTTGTAAAATATACATCTAGGTACCTGATATCAGTAATAAAAAAGTATACCTTGGAGTTTACGTGATTTACATGTGGATACACTAATTTTTTTTTTACAAAATACATTGATACAAAAATACTCCCAAAAATTCTTAAAAACAGAGAAAAGAAAAGGATCGTGCTTACCAATTTTTAAAATTCAGTCAATATAATTTCAATTTTAATAAAAAATATTTAGATCCTGAGATTAAGCTGGGTTTGGTTTTCACAATGGATTTGAAAGTATGAGTGATCCTCCATGAATTCTTTGTATTTTCCCTACTCAATCGTCAATCCTTCCCTGTTCCTTATCTACATTTAGCTCCAATGAATTGTAAAAAAAAAGAGGGAAATGTTTGATAAATCCTACGTAGATAACAAAGGATTATTTCTTGTAATTGGCTGTGTTGTTTAATCATATTTAAAAAGTTTTCGTTGCAGAACTTGTGATCCAAAAAGAGACTAGTTTCCTTCCACCATTTTTTGGCCATTGTTGCTCGTTTCGAAAAAATATCTATAGGTATTCTTCAATTTCTAACTAACTATTGTGTGTGTTGTGTGGAATTTATTTAGAAACTTTTCCTCTTTTGAATTTTTTCTTAAAACAGTTGTATTTTGAGTCATATACACTGAAGAATAAGAGACAAATAAGTTAGTTCTGTATTGCATAATTCTTCCCCTGATTGGAGTCGACAAAATAATCTGACAATGGGCCGAACAAAAGTTCCAAAACATTTTTTTATTTTAAAAACGAATCCAACGTTTCGCCTCCTATTTTTGAAACTTTCTCAAGATAGTTTTTTATAGGTCCATGAAAACCAATACAGGAACCCTGGCGTAAAGAATAAACCCTAGAAGGAACAACAACACACAAACATATATAAATTGTATAAATAACATACCTCATAAACAATTTCTTTTTAGCCTTCCATTAAATGTTACAAATTTTGAAAAAGAAGTTAATACTACAAAATTATTAACAGTAAATAACGGATACAATACTAAATTAATAGATTCACTGATTACCAAGAAAATAACCTTTTTGCTACTTTTCACGACGGTGAAAATAAAATAACGCTAAACAATATAGTTTTATCAATTATGTACCTTCATTATCGAATAAAATTTGCAATATGTAGTATTAGGAAAATTAACATCACTCCTATTTGCGTAAACAAAAATAATCTAAGTTCTTTTATAGTCACCAATAAATTAGATAAACAAAATATTTTGGAAAAAAGTGGTGTCTACAAGGTGAATTGTTTACATTGCTCCGCCTTTTATATAGGACAAACAGGTCGTTCCCTAAAAACACGAATAGAGGAACATAAAAAAATCAATCATCCAAAGTAAGAAATGTGCTGGACTATCCGAACATTGTATTACTATATTACTAATGAACACTTTATTGATACAAAAAATTGTAAATTTTTACACAATTTAAACAAAGGCATGCGCTTAGATTTATATTATAGACCAAACCGAATTTTGGATCTCCCCACTTTTAAGTTTGTTACTGTAACCCCTAGGTTTATAAGATCCCTCACACCTTTACGTAAATTATTATTCTCTTCGATAATGGTTTAACGGCCAAAACAAGTGTTAGTTTTCCTCAATAAAATTGTGAAACTAAAGTGTACCAAGTGTTTCGTGTTTATATTTAGCTTTGAATTTAATTTTTATTTTTTACATATATTGATATTACTTATACTTTTAATTATCCTACTTTTTTTTTTTTTAATAACCTTCGTATTAAGAAACATCATTTGTTGTTATCAGGAAACCCGCTTCTTGACTTTATAAGTGTTTTGTGATTTCATAACTGCTGGGCATTACTGTACTTGAGATTAATTGCTTATGCCACTTTATGCAATCGTCTAATGACCAATCATGTTGCTATGAAGTAGCCCATAATATTTATGACCACATACACGAATGTGCACAATTATCGTTATTATTATGGCACGTTGCACTATCTAGTGAAGTCATCCACTCCTCTCCTATGTAATTATGGCTTTGATTTCTAAAACATTAAAAGAGGGCGGTTCCCGTTCATTGCAAGAACTCTATTACTCGTACTATAATAACAATTAACGGATACCACGCAGTGTGATAATGATACTGTATCTCAGATGCATATTTATAACAACACATATTACCTGATGACTACCATTGTTCTGTTGCATTAAACTAGCTGATTGTCTTTAACCGTATACGTATTGTATTGCTCTATTGTATGTATGGTATTTAAAATACAAAATAAAGGATAATTTTGAGAAGTGAATACCTATACATAGTTTGTATCCATAATATGTATGATGGCTCAAGTTGGTTGATATTTCTTATAAATTTTCGATAAAGAAAACTGTCTTGAGAAAGTCTTGCAACTAGGGCGAAACGTTGGCTGTTTTTTTTATAATAATAATTTTGCCCCATAGATTGTAATTATTCGCAGAATAAGAAGATAAATGGGCTATTGCCCTTTTATATGGTAATATTACGAAAAATACAAGATAATTTCGAGTAAATATACATAGTTTGAAAAATATATACTCATTTATAGTAGAAATTAAACAACAATAATAATTTCACAAAATTATTTAATGCACGACAATTGTTTAGCTATCACAGTAGCTTCTTCAGGTAATGGTACAATGTTCTGAGGGTTGATTTTATATATTTGTTGCATTATAGCAGTGGATGAAGGGAATAATTAATACTACCTATGTAATTTACAAAAATTTTTTTAACAATTAAAACTTTGTTTTATAATTACTTAATACTGCCAAATATACAGGAAATTTTGTGACAATTTTTATATAAAACTAATTAATATTAACGTAAATAGGTACAGTATGTAATTCTCGAGTTATGATAAAAAAAATATAATGAGTTTACAATGTATTTACAATTTTAATTTTTTTTTTAAATTAAGTAGTGGTGAAAAGTTAATGTTTACTTGATCATTTAACAGTAAAGATGATAATTTGTATTTGTTGTTTTCCATCGCTTCTAGTAAATTAAATTTTATTATAAAAAATATTTAAAAAATTGTCAAAATAAATCTTGTAAAGTACATAGGTAGTATTAACTTTTCCTTTCACCCGCTGCTTTAATGTAACAAATATATAAAATCAACCCTCAGAACATTGTACCATTACCTGAAGAAGCTACTGTGATAGCTAAACAATTGTCGTGCATTAAATAATTTTGTGAAAATATTATTGTTGTTTAATTTCTACTACGATTAACTTTCATCAAGTAAAGGCCGATTCCATTACATACTCATTTATGATGGCTTAGCTTGGTATTACTGTGTTTCTTGTTAATTTTTGTAAAATAAAACTGTCTTGATAAAGCCCTGCACATAGAGCAAAACATAAGCTGGGTTCTTTCATAATAAGCATATTTACCCCATATTGGCATATATTGTAATTACTCGTAGAATAAGGGGCGGAATAAGCTTTTGTCTTATCGTATGATACTTATTAGGAAAAACACAGGGTTAAAAGTGTATTTATGGCCCACGTTTGTATTGTTGAGGTAAAAAAAAAGAAACTGCCTTGCTAAAGCTCTATGGTTGAAGCTATTCATAGTACCTAGGTATCAAGGAAAGAATGGAAATTAGAAATTGATAATTACCTACAAATAAACTGAAATCAGCTATAAAATACATAGGTTTCGATACATAGTCAGTAAATTGACTTTTTTTAGATTGTTCATGCAAATACAACAATTTTGTATTCAATGAACAATATTACAGTTAAACTAATTAATATATGCTATTGAGAATATCGTTTTTATAATTATATATGAATTGAGTAATTAATTGAGAAAGTATGTGTAGGTACATATAAACTTTTAAAACTATTTTTGGTCAAGTTATCATTTGAGGCAAAATGAATATAAAAATAAATCTGAGTAAGTTTTTATTATTAACAGAAAACTGATAATAATTTATCAGGAATGGTTGTTATTTTTCTGTGTTGCTTGTTTTCGAGCACCATCCAAGCGTTTAAAGTTATATTTTTATCGACGTGTATAACATTATCTGTACATGCATTCATTGGTAATTTGGCACGTGCATGTGGTGTTACACCCTTTGGCGTTCCAATTAATAGTAATTATTAAAAAAGAGGGGATTGGCCGATATCGCGTTTGTATCTAATATATGTAATTGTTTTTAATAACAGGAAAAGTGCCATGCCCAACCAATGTAAACATTTAATTACTAATTATTATTATTACGAAGCATTAAAGAAGAACATAGGTGTTGTAGTTTTTTTGTTGATTTAAAACGTTTATTGGTATCGATAATCTATAAACGTATTTAAAATGGGAGTGGTTCATAATGAAGCCTCGCCCGACGTGAACAAACTGTCTTTCTTCTTTGTTGATATGTAAGAATTTAATTTACACTGATAATATAAAATTTGTAATTGAAGGAACTATAATATTTATTGTCCAATGTTTCTCTTATTCTGAGCTGAATATTTCTTTAATAAAAATCCTCCAACGTATCGCTCTGTTATTATGAGCTTTTTTTAATTACACATATTAAAACTAAACTATGGGATTTTTAAAAAAATTGAAATCTTAAAAGTTCAATATTCGTCATATTTATCTATCTGTAAGATTATAATTTTACATCCGACTTATTTTATCTATACAAATAAATAAAATTGGAGTATCTGTTTGTAATATTAAAATAACCGCTATTTACTAAATATACCAAAATAACATTTTTTACAATTTTTGTCTGTCTGTTTGTTCCGGCTAATCTCTGAAACGGCTGAACCGATCTTGACGGGATTTTCACTGGCAGATAGCTGGTGTAATAAGGAATAATTTAGGCTACTTTTATTTTAGAAATTGGGTCCCCCGAAAGAAAAATATATTGAATAATTAATAAATAAATTTCGTCTTCATTACATACAACGTACGTTTAATGATTTGTATGTGCGATGTTTTTTAAGCCGGGCAACGCCGGTTTCGCAGCTAGTAAAAACTAAAAATAATTGGAAATTTGACAACTTTTTTTATCATTTAAATTGAGACCTTTATATTTCACAAAAAGCCTGGTCTGAATGGTTTTTTAATATTTTAAAAAATAAAAATGTATGGACGTTTAAAAGTCGTAATTAAACAGACATTACAGTTTTGTACCGCCATATAAATTACCCACAAAACTTCGTTTTGAAAAAAGAGACAAAGAAATTTAATAGACTATAACTTTTTTATTTTTTGACCAATTTAAAATGCGATTCCGAATTCTGTTTTCGTATTACATAAATTAACATATTATCTATATCTAGGTAATATATAAAATTCTCGTGTCACAATGTTAGTTACCATACTCCTCCGAAACTGTTTGACCGATTTTTATGAAATTTTATATGCATATTTAGTAGGTCTGAGAATCGCGAACTACCTATTTTCATACCCCTAAGTGATAAGGGTTGTCCACTCCTAACTTTTATTTTTTATTTTTTGGACAAATTTTTTTATTTTTCATGATTTAGCATTAAACAATATATATAACCCTTAATTTTCATCCATCTACCACCAACTCCCATTTTTTAATAGCGATATTAGTACTGTAATAATCTCTCAGTGGTCGATAACTGATCAATTATTATCAATCGATTAGTCATCCCCGCCAGGCATCTACTCACCCAGCAAACAGCACGTAGTGGGGATGAGAATGAAGCAGATTTTTTTTTACAGGGGGTTCAAATATATTCTAACAAGTAAAAGAATGATTTATTATAACATTTCAGAATGATTTGGCAATGTTCAAGAATGTTCTAGAATCTTGAAGATCATTCAATAATGTTTCAGAATGTTGAAAAAGTTATAGGTACAATGTTTTGAATCGTTATTGGATGTTCTGGATAGTTCTAAATTCGCGAATATTCTAAAATGTTCCATCAAACGTGTAATATATTCTTACCCGGGCAACGCCGGGTATTGCTACTAGTAAATATATAATATGTAATATCAGTCAAATACTCTGTTACATAGGTTTGTTTTATTTCATTATATAGTCATATCATCTCTTCTAGCGATTTAATTCTTTTTTTTTTTCATTTGGAGAAGAGCTGTAAACCAATCCAATGGATTGTTGACTAAAAAAACTTTTATAAGAACTTCGGCGCGTGAGTCAAACTGACGCTTGACTAATTTTACTTTTCGTCTACCTATTTCTGATGCAATTTTTATAGCCAGAACGATAGAGAGATAATGGCTCTGTCAGGCATGTGTTTCAACAGTTTATTTTTATTTTTAATAGGCAGCAAGCACTCTTATTAATGTTCTACGAATAAATGCATGTAGTTGATTCATTATTAACATTTTGATGGAAAATTTGTGCTAAAAAAACACTCACGTAGCACAACGTTCGTATTTATTAGATACCATCGTACACCAGTCTTAGGTAGTTTTTAGGAGTTATTAGTCATTGCGTGATCTAAATTACTAATTAAAAACTGTTAGCGCTGAGTCACATTTTCTCATTATTTTTTGCACTTTCACCATGTTCACTTATGTCAGAAGTTTAATAATCACTTCAAAAACAATTTCAGATGAGTAGGAAGGAGGTCACGATGATTGAGGAATATAAAATGTTTTCTTCTTTAGACCGCCACGAATGTTTTCTCGTTTAGTGTAAGTAAATGTTATATTGAGGTACATTATTAATAATTCCGTATTTTTCCAATTATTACTTTGTATTATTCATACAGTAAATAAATCCTTTACTCCAGAAGACAAAACGTTTATGTTTGTTTATAATTTGAAGAAACAACTTTACACATTTATTGTATAGTAAAAGAAGAAATATCTTATCCATATTTTAGCTTTGATTTTGCACCGTACTTGCTATAAAATAGGGGAAGGAAATAACTGCTGTATTTCAAAAATTTTAAGACTTGCAAATTAATTTTTACTTTATGACCTAATTCGTAGATACTTAAGATGTAATAATAATGTAATGACTAACTTAATTCCTATTTAAAAACACACTTATGTAAGTAAACAAACATTAAGTGAACTTTGCATTGTAAAATATCATTGCTGAGTAGTGACTACACGTTCTGTTTTGTTCTTTAAATGATCTTTAAAATGTTTTACACATTTATCAGCGTTTCGGCCTTTCTGTTGAATGGAATGTTTTACTATGTATTAAATGTCGTACACAAATGAGGGTTGAAAAATGTCAATAGCATTCATCCGTCTGTAATTGTAGCAAAGGCTTTATATGGCATAAAGTCATTTATTTAAATCGCTTTTTTAAAATCTTCACAAGCAAATGGGTGTTAATGAATTAGTTCAAAGCATTTAATGGTTCTGTTTGACCTCTTGTTTTTTAGTTTTTCGTGGCTAATTTTTGTAACTAAAACTGTCGACATAAAACAACGGTGAGTAAAATTGATTTACTGGTTAATATAAATCGGGAAATTAAGATCAAGGATGTCATTTTCAATATGGATTGCTAGCTGACTTCAAATTCCATTTCACATTTACGCTTGCATATCTGAATATCGATACATAATATATCTAGTCTGACCATAAATTAAAAAAAATAATCATATAAACAAGAAATAAAACTGATTTTTTGTTTCACACTGGAATTTATAAATTTTCCTACAATTGTTTCGGCTGGTTAGGAGATAAACAAGTAGTCAATACTTTTCGTTTGTTATTGAATTCGAATCTGGCCACAAAATTGTTCCACTACATCAAGAGTTTTCAACAACTTGACTTGACAACCTGACTGATGTTTTTCTAGCTTGTTTGGTTGTAAGATTGAGAAGATAGAGTCAAACTACGATAACTTAAACGTCGATAAGTCGAATTTTTAATAGGTAAGTTGAACTAAATCGGTTGACGGTAGCATCAACTATGAGAAATATGTGTAATTTATAATTGATAACTCGAACTCTCAAACTTCTATTATTCAAAATCGTGATAACTCGAAGATAATATTTGGCGCCAACTTCAATGAGTCGAATTTTCTGGGAGAATTCATTAATACTAGACGATTTTAAAATTTTTATTAACAGGCAGGAGGTTCAGTTCCTACGGTTATTTGTCATCAAAACGTAAACGTAGTCACATACATACTACAATATACAGGGTTTTTCAAGTTGATGGGCTATTAGAAGTATATGAATTAGTAGAAGGAATTCAATTATGAAACTTGGGCTCATTTGGTTATTGTTTATGCCGCTTATTTTAAAAATATTTTGAAGGTCGATTTACATCCGGTTATACCGGAAGTCGACACCAACTTTGTTATTTTAAATGGAATGGTATATTTTTTATGCTGAATTCGAAAAAAACGTGTAATTCTAAGGTAAGTTTGATAACCAACTTGTACGCCTATGACGATCGGTTTCTGTGATCACTATAAAATTTTGTAGATGTAAATTGCGTAACAAAAATTGACAAAACGTAACTATTGGTTAATAACATGTTTGATTTAATTTTATTTGCTGTCATTTTACAACAGTTTATGAGTCTATTTACTCTCAAAGTTCAATGTCTTTAAATACTGATTTCATAATTACTAACATCCGGTTTTTCTGTCTTTTGTTGTGAACGATTAAGATTTTTACGAGCCAAATATTGGTCGTATTTTACTTATATTAATAATTAGTTTTAGATAAGAATAATGAATCTTTTTTGAATTTACTTGCTTATCAGCTTTATCGCGTTTCTTTGTCGGTATAGTAGGCATTTGTATGTATGTGTAAAAGTGTTGTATCACCCATGTGGCATGTCGGATGTTGGATCGGAAGTAATGCATCGTTTTCTGTGAAAAGATAAGCTTTTTTTATGGAAATAATAAATTGTAGTGGGTAGGAATGGTGATATTATTCTCATAATAGAAATGTTTCTTTGTAGAGTACTCTGGCGAAGAAATTTTGTGGTACATACATCCTTCTATATGTCGGATACGGTACGGAAAATATATATGTAGGTATACAATATAGATACGAATAACTTACCTGATGCTGTTATGTAGTTCATCATTTGATTTATTTACCTACACTGACGACATTTTCTTACAATTATTTTTTAAATATCCTCTAGTGTCTAGTGTTACGATAGTACGGAACCTCCAGGGCACGTTTTCGTTTCCTTTATTTTCGATTTGTCTCTCTACGGTTGTCCTTTCGTTTCATTTTATGCTGTTCTCCAAGAAATAAAAATAATGTGTGCACGTTTGATTCCAGCAGCGATTTAACTTGTTTATGGTTACCAGGTCATTTATTTGAGCAGCTATTAATGAGAAGAGTACATGTATGGTTATTTTATCGTTGATAATTGATAGCAGATGTAATAAAATAATATCAAATGAGACCATATAAAACCTATTACTCTCGTAATAAAAATGCTAAAACTAATAAAATCCATTAAAATTATTTTTTTAAAACAAACGATGGAAAACATAAGATTAGCGTTGAATACCTATGTGTTGGAAAGTTGATGAATTCTTTTTACTTATTGAAAGTATGTTTACTTAAGCAGTATATACCCACGACCCTGCACTGTGTATAATTCCCATATTATGTTAATTTATAATATAATCACATTCAGAAGTAAGTGCATCTATATATGTATGTATATATAACGAGTTGAATAGATGCCCTCTTTGCGTATTATTATTATTACATAAATTAGCAGTTCTTCACTTACGAATGTAGGAGAATTTCCGGTTTCCATTTAAGTTTCTTTACCGTAACATTCTGGTATTCTCGTAATATGAAACAATCATATTATGCTACTACATACTTCTATAAGAATTTCTGTTAAATATAAAGATAAGTGTACGTATTAAAAACAAAAATGTGATATTAAATTGCCTTACAAATTCAACAAACTTAATATCTGTTCACTTTATATACCTATACAGGGTTTTTCAAGTTGATGGGCTATTAGAAGTATATGATTTAGTAGAAGGAATTCAATTCTGAAACTTGGGCTCATTTAGTTATTGATTATGCCGCTTCTTTTAAAAATATTTTCAGGTTCGATTTACATCCGGTTATTCCGGAAGTCGACACCAACTTTATTATTTTAAATGGAATGGTATATTTTTTACGCTGAATTCGAATAAAACGTGTAATTCTAAGGTAAGTGCGATAACCAACTTGTACACCTATGACGATCCGTTTCTGAGTTAATTTAATATATTAAAAAAAATATACGAGTCAGACTGTTGAAATGTTTACTAGTAATAGCTGAATATTAGTGCTAACGCCTTGACAAAATTGAACTATATAATTTATACAGGGCGCTCAAAATAAAATTCTAAAGTTTAAAAACTTCAAACACGAATAACTTCGTTTTTTTTTTCAATGGAACCTACCATTTTTTATTTTTTCAATCGACTCTTTTTATCCTCTTTCGATCTATATGGATACTTCCTATTGTTTTATTTGAAAATTTTTATTTTGAGCGCTCTGTATAAATTATATACTTAGTTCAATTTTGTGAAGGCGTTAGCACTAATATTCAGCTATTACTAGTAGAAATTTCAAAAATCTGACTCGTATTTTGTGGAAGTTATGATTTTTTATAATTTGGGTTGCGGTAGCGATTTTTTTTCTGTAAATTAAATTAACTCAGAAACCGATCGTCATAGGTGTACAAGTTGGTTATCAAACTTACCTTAGAATTACACGTTCTATTCGAATTCAGCGTAAAAAACATACCATTCTATTTAAAATAACAAAGTTGGTGTCGACTTCCGGTATAACCGGATGTAAATCGAACTTGAAAATATTTTTAAAAGAAGCGACATAAACAATAACCAAATGAAATGAGCCCAAGTTTCAGAATTGAATTCCTTCTACTAATTCATATACTTCTAATGTTCTAATAGTCCATCAACTTGAAAACCCCTGTATACTAAAAGTATGTACATAGGAAAATTGTGTGACAGTTTTTTTTTTGTAGATGCCCTTGCTCATAAAATAATTGATGTATAATATGTATTTCTATTGCTCTACGTCTTCTACAGACCCCACAATTCGTATAATTAGTCTTTTTCAATTAACAGGACATTTAGCAAACTTGCTGGGGAAGAGACAAAATGGCGATGAATACGACTCTGTAAACGATTTTGCCTGTAATTAGCGAGCCTAAACAGGACTCCATCTGTTTTAATTAAACATCGAGAGTTAATTAGAACTGATGGGGCCTGAACATTTTATTGAACACCTTAAATGGAATGGTAGGCGCGTTTGAAGCTAAAGCTTTCTCTTTACTTGCGAGCTTCTAAAGATAAGTGGAAGGATTACTGTAGCCTTTATCACAAGGCAGGAAAAAATTACGGATTTCGTTTCAAAATAATTCAATTCAAAAGAATTCCTCTCAGTGGCAAGAGGCGGCTGCTGCCACCCCAGAATGCATTTTTTTAAAACTCTGGAGGAGGATCTTTTCCAATACTTTCCAGATTCTCGATAAACTTTGCCATACCACTTAAAAGATTGAAATTATGCCCATAATGTTTTTCACTTTCTAAAGACTGGCCAACTAATTTTTATGTAGACAAACTTTACGATCCTATTTATTTTTTGTTTTTATGTTATATTTAGAGTTAAAGATAATCATATTGCACACGAAATAGTTTGGGATGTGGGTAAAATTCCTCGAAAATTTACATAGGTATCCGAATTACCATTCCATTTTTAACATTCCTTTCAACGAGACACCATTAAAACGGGTGCATCGTGTAGGAAATGTTTTACCGACTTACCACGTATCTCAGTACCAGTATAAATAGCGAAGATAATAAAAACATTCCAAAAATAAACCGACTTACAAGAAGAGGAATTTCGAAAGATATTCATATATATATAGGTACATACATACCTTCATACAAGTATCGACATACGTTAATATCAGAATATTTTAAGAAACTTTACGAAATATTTTTACGTATCTAAGGACATATGTAGACGTAGTTATCTAAGTGCATGGTTGTTGTTTACAAGGTTTAATTCAGTTCTCGTCTTTTTTATTTGCATTTTTTTGGGTTTTTTGACTATTTTACAACAATCCTCCTTGGCATGTAATTTAATCTTTTTCTATTTACTGATTTGACTTTGATCTTGTATGTGTGGAAATTAACTTCCAAGTTTTATTTAATAAAAGAAAATGTCTTGAAAAATTTGGGTAATACAAATTCAAGAGGAACGAAAAAAGTCAAACATTTGTGTTAATATTATTTTATTATTTTTAATTATCCAATATGTTTTGCTTTGAAATTGAAAACCATAATTGACACAAGCCAAATTAAACAATACAACAATATTTTTGACTTATTCAAAAAAATCATCAAAATGATAAAATATCTGTATAAAAAATCTTCACTTTTGTAGCTATTTTTAAGACTGAAACCAGCACTTTTATAAATAGAAAATGTTCTCTATGTATCTGTAAGTAGGTAATAAGTTACTCTTTGGCAATAACATCACATCCGAATTCTGAAGCATCGGTCAGTTTTAAGAATAAATTGTTTGTGAAACTAAAACATCAAGTGCTATTTCTTTTCGCTAGTTTAAATATTTAAAAAGAGTTTAAATATTTAAAAAGATATACTCTGAAATTGCAGGGAATTAAAGGATATTTTAATACTTTTGGTTAATACAGTGCTTTTTCCTGTTTTGAGAATTATACGAGATTATTTACAATTTTAACTGGCGGTGATATCTTCAGTATAGCCTGTTTTACATCTTTTAAATATTATTAATGATTTAAAATAGTTTATAGAATCGGCTGTTACTTGATGAAAAGTGGTATAATCCATGGAAAATGATACACAAATAAATTTTCCATGGATTAATGATTTAATTCAAAATTTTCGGATTAAGGTTTTACTGTTTTATTTCCCAGAATCTCGTTTAGCATTCTTAATCTATTTTGAATGTAATAATAGGAATATTGAGCAAATGTAAGACCAAAGCAGTCTTGGGCTTGATATAAGTTAAACCAATAAGTCTTGGACCAATCTGATATATATAATTCTCGTGTCACGGTGTTTGTAATTAAACTCCTCCGAAATGGCTCGACCGATTTTCCTGAAATTTTGTGTGCATATCGGTTAGGTCTGCGAATCGGCCAACATTTCTTTTTTATCCCCCTAAATGTTAAGGGTGGTCCACCCCTAAATTTTCTTTTAATTTTTTACACAAAATTTTTTGTTTTATTTTTTTACGATACAGCATACAAAAATACATACAACCCTTAATTTTCACCCCTCTATGATCAACACTCATTTTTTAATAGCGATATTAGTACTATAATAATCTTCAACTCTCAGTGGTCGATAACTAATCAATTACTATCAGTCGATTAGTCATCCCCGCCAGGCGTTAACTGATGTCACTACTCATCCAGCAAACAGCACGGCGTGGGGATGAGAATGAAGCAGATTTTTAAAGAATGTTACAGGAAGTTCAAATATGTTCTAAGTAGTAAAAGAATGTTTTATTATAACATTTCAGAATGATTCGGCAATGTTCAAGAATGTTCCAGAATCTTGAAGATCATTCAAGAATGTTTCAGAACGTTAAAAAAAGTTAGAAAATGTTTTGAATCATTATGGGATGTTCTGGATAGTTCTAAATTCGCGAATATTGTAGAATGTTCCATCAAACGTATAATATATTCTTATCCGGGCAACGCCGGGTATTCCTGCTAGTATAGGTATAATAATAAGTTCTCAAATATATCTTGATAAAACGTTACCTTTAACAGGAACAGATAATGAAACCATTTTTCTTAAGGAATTATTTTGACAGGTTTTAGAGCTGAGCAAATACTGACGATTCAAAATCTCTATTGTTAACTCGAATAATTCGTAATTTGAAATCAGTTTTAATCCCACAATACGTGTAATTCATTGTTTCTCATGGGAGGTCTGCCTACAAAATGATATGTGTAGGTATACCCTATAAAATCTAAGAATGCATGCGATTATAATTCTGAACTATATCAATCAACAGTTTTGGAGTCATATTTTGTTTAATTTAAATTCTTTTTGGTGTGCGTCATAGCATCATAGGGGTTCGACATAGTCAAAAACGGTTATTTTTGTCTTTTTTTCTTTAAGTATAGTATAACAATATTTCAAAAAAATGTTATAGTATAGCGTCTTTACGGAGGGACTGTTGTTTGCAAAGTCTGCCACCTACAAATAATCCGTAGATAACTTTTCAAACATTTCAAATTCCACAATACAAAATTTATTGTTTCTCACAGGAGGTCCGATTATAATGTGATATATGTATGTACATGTAAACTGTATCATGCGAAAACCCACTTAACATAAGTAAGAACAAATAATGATAAGTACAGGCTCCTTGTTATAAATTGTCTGTTTAAATTGTTCCAGTATACTATAAGCGGATGAAAACGGCAGACGTTTCTTTAGTGATGTTTATATATTATGTACAATCATGTGTATAATAAATGCAGATGCCTCGTTAAGTGGAAGCCAATTTGCTGGAAATTCTGCTACGGCTGGATGGAGAGCGAGTTGACGTGCTGTCCCATTCATTTCAATCGCGTTGCACATTTAAATTCGAGATTGCTCTTTAATATGCAATTTCGATGGTTTCAGGCAAGCCAATTTAATTGTCACGGCTACGTAATTGCCTCGCGAATTTAGCGATTCGCAAAGACAGTGCTGGAAATAACTGCATACAGCATCGCGGGGGCGTCGAACGAGTTTAATTGTACACTAATAGCCTGGTAATAATAAATCTAATTAACTTTTACAATGGTCTACAACGTTAAAAATAACAGGCGATGTGGGCAGATGGGGGCGTTTTTTGGCATTCACAAGTACCAGAAAAAATGTTTTATATCCTGTATGTAACGTATCGTATATCAAGCTAGCACGACAAAGTTATTTTTCCGATTTCTGAATTGCACTAAAATTTGTCGCTAATTTGTTACCAAATCCAAGCATTTGTCGCTTCGTTCAAGCTTGCATACCAGCTGAAGATGGCTAAACGGCACGAGCGACAAATTTTTGAATTTGGTAACAAATTAGCGACAAATTATAGTTCAAGTAAGAAATCGGAAAAATACCTTTGTCGCGCTAGCTTGATATACGTCTGTATGTATCGATATGGATCGATTAACTAGAGTTAATGAACTTTGTGGTGATTTTATTAACAACGAAAAAGAACAATTTTTCGGAATGTCTATATTGATTATTGCGAAACTGATAAAATAAAACGTGGTTATTTTACAATAAGAATGTGATTAAAGTAAAAAGGTGGATGAATGCAGGAGAATTAAAAGGGTCTTAAAAATGTAAAGGGGAAGAGTAGAGTATTTTTAAAATTTTTTGGATAATTCACCATATGTTTAACCAACACTCAGGAAACAATTTGAAAAATAACTATTTAGGCACTTAGATTTCGGAATATTGGAATTCATTCGCCAGGTAATCCTTTTTATCTTGCTTATTACGACCAATAAAATATAGCCACCAAAACTAGTTTTGTGTTTTTGATCTTTTGTGATTGCTTCTCTTCACTGGCGTAGCTATGATACCTATAGCAAGACTGTGCAATCCACAAGGGCTTGCGCGTAAAGGGGGCCCTTTTGAGCACCGAATGATAGTATCAGAGAAACAGCACTTATTGAAACTACAAAATAACTATACTAGTAGAAATATTTCTAATAAATTTGCTATACAGTTTATGAATATAGTAGAAACCATCTACGGTAATCTGAAGAAGAATATTATGTCAGTTAGAACGAACAAAATAGCTCAGACCCCAACGCCAAAACACGACACTTTAGTTGTCCGAAGCACTTTTCGATAACAAGGTTACCTTCTTCAGGGACTGAAGTGAACTAAACCTAAAAGAGAACTAATCCTAGTATATACTGAAAGTTGTTAAGGTTCAGTGAACATGGTTCAGCAGGAATAGTGATGATGTTCAATGGACCTTGACAATAACAAAAAATAATATTTAAACTAGACTAAATAGCGGAGATCCAGGGATAGGACCCTTGTCATTGTTAAGTAAAATTTGGTTACTTTTACAAATGTATAAACTTTCAAAACTATTTAGTAGACAATTATTCTTAACTTCCTTAACTAATTTAAGATTATTAATATTAATATTATGTTGTTCAGTAAGAATATGTTGGGCAACACTAGATTTTTCGGCTCTACCAAACCGTGAATGAGCTAAATGCTCCTTGAACCTAGTTTGAATCGAGCGTCTAGTTTGTCCAATATATTTTTTACTACAGTCATTACAACTTATTTCATATATCCCCGACTTTTCTAAGAAAGGAATTTTATCCTTGGGGTTACCGAGGAGAGTTGGAAGGGAGTTACCACTTGAACTGTAGGGAATGCGAAAACCAAGTTTACGAAAAATGCCTTCGAATCCTCGAGTAAATGTTGGCTCGTATAGCATAGTAATACACTTGGTCTTACTGGTGTCTGTTTAAAAAATCGAAGATCTTGAAACAGAATTCTTAAATTTAATCTTATTAACTAATTTATCAATGATGTTACTATTGTAACCATTGTCAATCGTAATTTTCTTAATTGTTCCTTATGATATCTACTTTACTAAGAACTTTTTATCATATTTTGTCAGTTAGAGATTTAATAGGTCTTTTCATTACATATTCACTCTGGCAGGCCGATTTTTTAGAAGTGTACGCTGTTTATTTTTGCTTCTTACGCTACAAATGTCTATCGCATCGTCAGAAAAGTAGTTGTCTTAGTAGTTTGTCGCAGAATCGATTCTTCTAAAAATTACAAAAATTGGTTAATTTTTCTGCAAAGCAAGGGCTTCGTTTACTTCTTTTAAAACTTTCTCTATATAAATTAACGAAAGTTTTTTCTATCTTTTTCTTTTCCTTATTTTTGTATTTTCCAATAGTTTTTTCATCTAACATCTCATTTTTGAACAGTACTCTAATAAGGGCCTTCCTCGATACCTCTTTACCCCTATTACTGCTTCTTCTCAAGACACCTACCTTACATGTCTCAGAAGGTGTCCTCTATTATCTATCTCATCTATTATGTACGTATATACATCAACAGCTGCTTCTGTTTGTTATTCACGGTATTTTGATCATATTTCTGTATAATATCACACCTGAAATGCAGAGGCGTTCTTCAAACGTACACCTTTTATCTGCCTAAAACTAATTAACCGTGCATGAGTAAAATTTATTTTCATTAAGAGCAACGGAGTATATTAATTTTGATGTGTATCGTTAAATAAACAATTTTGACGCAGTATCTGATCAACAGTGTCGTCTGAATAACTCAATAACAATATAAAATTTAATGCTAATGTAAATTAAATTATTGTGTGTCCCAATTTTTTCAAGAAAACGAGCTTTTGATTTGCAGTAGATGATTTTAAATACATATGTAGTACATTTTTTTTTAACTTTCGTTAATCAGAATATCACGTTATTTTCTTGAACAGTTATTACTGTCACTAGCCTGCTCAACAACTGTAAAAATGTGGCTATTACCTTTCCAATTTGACACACTTTAAAATCTTGATATAATTTGTTTTGGTTTTCCTTTTACAATTTTATTAATGTAATGTAGGTAATGGGTACTTAAAATGGATTCGTGTCAATAATCGTATAGTTAACCAACCCTGTTTGATAAAGTTACCTGTACCTTGTTTGAAAGTTGCAAATACAATTATGTAGACTTTCGGATATCCATGCCTTTATTTAAGATTGATGATCTAACACCAGCCGAAACGTTGTAGCTCAAACATAAATAAAGACATAGAAATCCGAAAGTCTACTTGTATTTCTTACTTATATCATTTCTTGTTAGTAGATAACGATTAGCAAGGAATCTAAATCTCTTTTCTTCTGTAATTTAATGACTACCCTGCTGTAGACGGATGTTATTGAAAAGTGCTTTTCAGATAGTTTACATCACCACTCGGTTCTATAGTTCTTTTCTAAATATCCATTAGGAACTTGTTCCGCTTTATTCTGGTTTTTTAATTACTTCAGGCAGAGTCTGCAATTGATGCATTCTTCAAAGATGAAACTTCCCACAAGCCCCGAATGCAAGCGCTAGCGCTGACATTAAAGTTTCATGCGGCTGTTATTGCTATTGCAAGGGAACGTTCGCGTTTTTCCTTTATGCGAAAAATATGAATGGGTGTGAGACGTACCTATTGAAAGAAAAACATTCCGTGCGCTATTGGCGAAAATACTTTGCGATTCAGCCAAGTCTAGACACAGGTGCGGCTGCTCGAGCTTTCAGTAAATTAATTGTGGACGCAAATCCAATGAAGCAGAGACGCGATGATGTGGCAACTCCTCCCCCCATTAAGTCGTTATTTAACTGGGGCATGAACTTTGCCAGGCAAACATGCAATTACTTCCTGAATATACCCATCTATAACTAACTAAATAGTCTGAGTCGGAATAAACTTTTGAGTTGTAACTTTAATTAGCCACGTGGGTAGTTTGTAGGGATATTTATACAATTACCAACACAGAAACTAATTTCTAAGAACTTATATATTTGAATTAGATAAAGTTATTTCTTCTGATGAAAACTTTATTGTTGTGGCAACCTGTTTTTAATCTTTATTGTGTACGCATATAGTTTCCTAATGAATAATGATAGGAAAACAGGTACACTTAATCTCTTAAATCAAAAGTTTGCAAACTTTTCGAATGCGTGGCTCCCTTTTGTTATAAAAATTTGTTCTTGGTCCCCTATTCCTTTCAACTCTTCACTGAATGTTAAATAACGTCAAAATATGTTGCAACTCGTCATAATTCTTATAAGTTTTAAGTTTTAATTTGTGAGTTCCCAACAACCCCCTAGTAACTAATTGCGACCCTCCGTTTACATACACAGGCGAACAAAAAATTTAGATCAGGTAAAAAATTGAAAATAATTGTAAGAGCAATAGGAACACAAAGCAAGGGTACCTACAGCTATATTTTGTTTTTATTTAAGTTTTCTTTCTTACAAAAAAAATTATAATACTAGTCTTCGAGGATTTGAAAAAATAGTCCAAACAATCGATAAATAGAAATCAATGAATTGTTTTTGGTCTCTTTTTTTAATGTTTAAATTCTGTCTTTATTAAAAAAATTAAAAGTGATCAGTTTAGGGGATGAGATTAGGCCTCTTCCTGTTTCTTCTTGTGGCTAGGGCCATTAGAATAAATGCATCTTTGCATTAATATTTTTAATTCAATAGTGAACATTAAAATCAGCCTACAAGTTTTAAATATAAGTTCCAAAACAGAAAATTCATACATACTGCAAAATGTCTTAAATTTTTTTACTCGCCATGTAAATTTTATCAACAATAAAACAGTTAAATTATCAGATATTACCAGAGCTGGAAAAGCCTGAGAGCTTTGTGCTTGAAAATGCCCTTCAAGTTTTTTTAGAGCCCAGAAACACTGTAATTTAAGCCATTTTGCGAAAAAAATACTTAAAACTTTGTAACTTTAATGAATATGCTTTTGATCTCAGGACTTTCCCCAGCTTTGGATAATACTCACCTGTCACCTTTTAGTTCAAATTCTTGCAGCAAACATTTTTGGGATCAGAGTTTCTTCTGTCTTCATTTCATTCGTCTTATTTTTTTCTCTTCAACCACCACCCACCCATTTCTGACTCTTAGAGGGGTATAAAAGATTGCTTACTTTCATCCTACCCTCCGACTTTGCATTTGAGTGTAAGTCGGAGGTACCGCTTGTCTACCAATATTGATGAAAATAAAACACCCAAAAGTTTTGTCCTTGTTACATACAAGTAGGTAAGCGGCTTAATCGATCCCTTTAAACATTTCTTAATCTTATTTGCTAATTGTTTGATCTGACTGGAATTTTTATTTTAACATGATGTTATGAAAATGGAGTGCTTCAATTAAATGGAAAGTATTTTTTTTTTTGAAAAGCTTGCTAACAGTGTCCGCTTTTAGTTTTTGTATAACGTCTTATTTAAGTAATTACTATCAGTAGATGAAACATATTAATATAGAAGAAATAAAATAGAAATTGTTTCAACACTTATATATTTTCTCGACGAATCGTTTCGACCAAGACGGTCATTATCCAGAGTACATATTATACTAACAATAGGAAAGTCTAATATTGAATAGTTTCGGCCTTTACTTGATAAAAATCCATAATTGAAGAAAAAAAAACACTTGTATATGATTTTCACAAATTATTTATTAATTTAGCCACATGTTTCGCTATAACTAGACTTCTTCAGGCTATTGACTATTTACTACTAACTATGAAAACCACTTCAGGTCCTTAAATAGCTACTGATAATGGGGGGTGGTATTGGGTTAAAACAAATTCAGTAGAGGGGAGTTGTTACATTCTACTTGGTCATTTAAATGATTAGTTTTTTTATATCTGTTTATTTCCAAGTTTTCTAATAATGTTAATTTTTGTCCTTTATTATATTTCTGCAGTTACATGGTTCGCATAAGTTGAATCTGTTTTGTTTTTAACATAACTATTTTATTTTTGTGTTCTATTATCCGTTTTTTAAATGTTCTCCCTGTTTGGCCAATGTAGACTTTAGGGCAAGACCCACAAGTTAGCTTATAAACTCCTGACTTATTGACTTTTTTTATTGTATCTTTGTTGTTTTTAATCAATTTTCTAAAGAAAGTTATTTAATACTAAGTAAGTAACAGATATAAAAAACTAGGAATCATTTTAAATGACCAAGTAGGATGTAACAACTCCCCTCTACTGAATTTGTTTTAAACCCAATACCACCCCGTATTATCAGTAGCTATTTAAGGACCTGAAGTAGTTTTCATAGTTAGTAGTAAATACTCAATAGCCTGAAGAAGCCTTACTTATGGCGAAACATATTACTAAATTAATAAATAATTTGTGAAAATCATGTACGTGTTTTTATTCTCCAGAAAGTCTAATAGGTATTTATACAATTATGATCTGGATCCCCTTAATAAGACTTTCTTATTGTTGGTATAACAAGTACTCTTGGTAATGACCGTCTTGGTCGAAACGATTCGTCGAGATAATGTATGTGTTGAAACAATTTCTATTTTATTTCTTCTATTTTAAGCAATTAGTTGGATAAAATGAGTGAAAAAGTGATTTTCGTTGGAATAAAATCCTTGATAAATTACACAAATCCGGCCCGGACTGTTCCGTTATTATTTGTGAAACAGTTAATGTTTCATTTAAACCACAGTTTTCCGTTCTGCAAATCATACTTACTTTACTTCTACTTATTTCTATTTCTAATAACCTGAAACTTTCACGTTGAGAAATATGATAATGCAAGCAAAGCAAAGTAAAGCAAATCAAAGCTCGTCTGAGCGAAGAAATCCATTTTTGGTGTTTTAACAGTATCATATCGGGTTACGGCTTTCAACACGATCGACGGGTGACGCTCCAGCGCATGAAAACATGAAAAAACAAGCGAGTTGACGATCCCATCGCGTTACATAATTCGTCGCCGTCTCAAATTGAAATCTTTATTGCTACCGTATACCAGAAGCACGACTTGAGATGCAATTATGAATAGTTTAGCGCATGTCCTTATAAATTACTCGTTCTTCATGCACATGTACATAAATAAATGAAACTTGATAACTAGCTGCATCCATATGTTTAACATAATATAATGTTACTTAAAGCGATTCTTTAGGATTGCAGAGGGAATATAAAATCATTGCAATTATGTAGAAGTATGTGAATAATTTTCCTACAATGTAGTTTAACGCATACCTTTTTAAATAAGTCAAGAAATAAATAAATAAATACACTTGGTTTGTTTCACTAATTTTATTTTTGATTATTTTTGAGAGCAATCAAAAATACAATTAGTGAAACAAACCAAGTGTATTTATTTATTTATTTATTTCTTGACTTATTTTCAATAATGTTTCACTAAGAGCTAAGCCAAATTACAATCAATATTATTAACTTTTTAATATTCGTATTTACGTAATTAAATCTTCGAGCGTTTCTGTAAGTCAGAAGAATTGAGAAAATATAAGAGAAATAGGGCGATTTATCTAAATTGTGTCAAATTTTTAACCATAAGACTATAAACACTTAAAGATGATAATAGTTTTGACGGCGAAATATTAATAAAACTATCTGTAACCCATCCGCTTCGCTTGATGTAATTGCCGCCTTTATTTTAGTGTTCTACAAAGTCATTCCAAAAATGAAAATTAATAAATGAATAACAGAAGTATTGTATCAAGTGGAAAAAATGTATTTTACTTCAGCCACAAAAAACAATTTCACTTTTTCTGGTATTTTCTAATATTCTGGGAGAATTTTCAAGTATCTTTCTATAAAAACCTGACTAAAAAAGATTAACAAAATCAGTACAGCTGTTCTCAGTTATGCTATAAGTTGCAGACAGTTTTTGAACGCATTTCTCCTTCTTTAAGGGTAAATTTTGCAAATATTTAACTTTTAATTTCAGTTTAACAGTTATGGGTTGGTATACTTAAAACTTATTTTATGACGTAGTTGTATAGGAGCTTCCTGACTTAGCCGTTCGGGGTGTGCCTTTATAAAAACTAACACACCTTCATGGAGCTAAAATGAACGGTTTTGTTGCAGGCTTCCAAAGAAAAGTCTGCAAGTGCGTAGATAATTGCTATTATTCAAGAAATTTATTGACTATAATTTTTAGTAGCTCGTATATTGGCAATAAAAACAAAATTAAAAAAAGTTAATTAATTAAACCATGCACAGTTAAATAAGGCATTTTAAAATAATTTTAAGGTATTTTGTCCATTTTGTTCTTGTAAAACGATGTTTTGCGTGTAATTTATATGGCGTTACAAAACTGTGACGTCACAATTCAGTATTTCCCTAACTAATATCTTTTTTATTTATTAAAGTATAAAAAAAACATTTATACCAAATTATTTGTGAGACGAAAAGGCTTCAATTTAAATAATAAAAGAAAATTAGTCAACTACCCAATTACTAGTGGCAATAGAGATGGGGCGAGTCTGTTATGAAGTATTATAAAAGTATATTGTTACGAGTACTTGCCAATTAAGTTGGTGTGGGCATAATTAACGAACATCTTCCCTGAATACATAAGGAATATTCTCGGCTTTCCTGAAATATCTAGAAAACACCAGCAAAGATCAATGGGAAAACAATTGGATTACTAGACGGCTGTAGAATTTCCTAGAAAAAGGCTGAAAAGACTATAAAAGGTGGACGCGGCACACACCGAGTTAGTTGACAGTGAACAGCTGATGTTTGGAAGCGAAGCGATCGATAGGCGAACAACAGGCGATAGAAGTCATAGTGTCTATGGTATTCCGAGCGACAAGTAGTGGTTATAGTAGAAGCGAGCGGTACAAGAGGCTTTTAGTGAAATAAATTGTGTAGACTTGTTTATAACTGTAGTGTAGTCAAATTAAATTTAGTAATTAAATAAATTCGTTGTTTTGTTTTGTTAATTGTGTTTTCCGTGACCGAACACGTCACAATATGTAGGAAAGGAAAGATAAAAATAGAGTATCTTTATGATTATTTAGATACCTTACCATAAGTTTAACTCCATCAGTCAAAAAACAACTTAAAAAATAATCTATTTACTTACCTACTTAGATTTCATAATATGAAAATTCTATTTGTCAGGTAACCCTTTTTGTCTTGCTTATCACCATCAGTAGAATGTAACGATTAGGACTTGTTTTTGACATCTTTTGTGACTGCTTGTTTTACCTTTGTTAGATTTTGATTTGATCTACGTAATTGGCCATTGTAGTATGTTAATGTTACTATTTGTAATGGTCTTATCTTCTTTACAAGCACATTTTATTAGATTCAAAATATATTAAAATTAAGAACCCAACTGAAAAGTACCAGAAACAATTAAAAGAAGTAATAGCAAATTGGAATTTTTCCTTCCAGTGCGCGAATTATAAAGTAATTAACAGCAACCCACAACCCCCTAAATTATATTCTTTTATAAAATTACACAAAGATAACAAACCGATTAGACCAGTAGTTTCATTTTTTACAGCCCCATTATATTTAGTATCCAAACAATTAATCCACATCTTAAATAAATATATTACATGTTCTAGTGAATTTGCTATTAAGAATTCTCAAGATCTAATCCAAAAGCTAATTAACATTCAATCACCAAAAAACAGCAAAGTTATTTCATTTGGTGTTACTAATCTTTTTCCTTCGGTACCACCTGATAAAGTAATGGAAATTATAAAAAAATCATTAGATCTCCGCAATACTAACCTAGTAATTACAAACGAAATTATCTCACTTCTTAGTGTTTATTTAGACCAAAATTACTTCTTATTCAACAACGACATTTATACCTGCAACGAGGGTTTAACGATGGGTAATCCCCTTAGTCCCTTGTTAGCCGAACTGTTTATGGCAAATTTAGAGGCAATTATCAAAAATTCCACCCATTTTAGTAAGTGTTTATATTGGTTCAGATATTTCGACGACATTTTAATTAGTTTTACGGCTCTAATAGACAACTAAATAATTTTCAATTCGATTTTTTAAACAATCTTCACCCCAACATAAAATTCACTATAGAAATAGAAGTAAATAACCAAATAAACTTTTTAGATTTAAACATCAAAAGAATCGATAATAAACATAACTTTTCCATTTTCCACAAACCTACTCATACTGACATTGTTATAAATAATAAATCCTGTCACCCCATTCAACACAAGCTTGCGTCGTTTCAGTGTATGTTCCACAGATTAATAAATGTCCCTATGTCAGAAATAGATTATAAAAAAGAACTTACAATCATCAAACAAATTGCTATTAAAAATAATTATAATGTTTACATTATAGGCTCACTACAACAAAAAATTTAATACAAAAAGGCTATAAATCTAATGTACCCAAGTATAAAAACAGATAAACAAAAATATGCAACATTAACTTTCATAGGCCAACCAACTCAAATTATTTCATCTTAACTAAATAATAAAAATTGTAATATAGCATATAAGACCACTAATAATTTAAGTAAATTTATTAAGAACAACAAAGATAAAAGTAATAAATTAAATAAACCAGGCATTTACAGATTTGCAATACTTGTAACATGTTTTACGTAGATAAAACATGCAGAAACTTTAAAACTAGAATTAACGAACATAAAAGATCTTTCATTAATAAAAACACAGATTCCAATTATGTCTACCATCTTATTTGTAACAATCACCATTTCGACAACAATTTCAAAATTTTACATGTTGAAAACAAAAAACAAAAATTATCATTCCTAGAAATAGTAGAAATTAATAAATTTAAAAAAACCAATAGATTAATTAATGAACAGATAGATTTAAATAACTCCCCACTGTTAAACTTGTTCCCTGAGACCACCCCCTCAACTAGTATATAAGGCCAATTATTGTTATTAGTTTTAAGTTGACTACAAACAAAGTTTGGCGAAACGGTCGTCAAGTGATTGTAATAAATAGTTGAAATATTAATCAGTGTATTTTTTATTAATTTGTACAAGCACATTCCATATATGTATAAATCCCAAACACCTATCAATCAGATGAGTAACCTCTTTAGCCTATATGTTTGTATTCTTCAAATATTTAGGAGGTCTACCTAATAATCCAACAAAAGATAAATTTAAAATGAAAACTACCTCTAAATATCTGTAACTTCTTCTACTGCCAAATTGTAAATAATAAATGTATTTTTTTAATAAATCCTATTTTTGGGAGCTATAATTTTTCAAAAAAATGTTTTTTAAAATGAAACAAACAAAAAAGTTATAAATCTATTAAATATTACTGTTTACCTAAAATTTGCATATTTTTGAAAGAGTGTAGTGAGCGAGGTAAACTTGAGCCGGATGTCTCCAGAAAAAGAGGATGGGAAAATTATATTGATACTGTTTTGACATATTACTTTTAGGGCTTAAGGAAAATATTCGATAAGTGATCTAATATACTAAAGAAATATCAAATACATAATAAAAAATAACAGTACTAAACTCTTGTAGGGTGGAAAATTGATGTAAACCTATAAAATAATATTAGGAAAACTATAAAGCAATTCGTCTTCATTTTTTTCAAACTTATCTCAATGATAATTGTTGTTATGAATTTATTTTTATCATGAAAAGCAATTGTCGTATAACATTGAACATATAGTCTAAGAAGTTTCAGGAACTGTTACAATATAAAATAAATTTACGGGGAAAATAGTAAATAATTATAAAATGCAAGTCTGCAAAATTTGGTTAATAATAATTAAAATTGAAGAAAAAAATAAATCCATAAATTATTTTTCATTTTCTTCCTTACTTTAAAATTATTTTCCATCAAGAAAACAAATTTTTACATTAATTTATATTTAAAAAGAATTAATTGATTTCAAAACTCCACAGAAAACTTGATTCAATTGGTCTTAAGTAGACCAAGCATAAATTTTATTTACGATTAGTTCTTTCCCTTAATTGGCACGAGCCGCCTGTTTCATAAAGAATTTATTCGTTCAGCGGAACCTCATGTTATAAATAAATAATTAATTTCATAATGTACACATTTACAATTACAGGAAAACGTATTATCATGTAGTTCAGGTAATAGACTCGGTAAAGCTTTTAATTAAATTAGGTCCTTATTCTAATTATGTGCTTCCAATTATATGTATGATGCCGGCCGTTTCCAGTTACCTCCCATAATTACCAACATTTTTTTTGTTATAAATGTGGTGGGTAGCAGATAGAAACAAACAGACCTGGTAACAATTTTTCTAATTAGTGTAATTATTTAATTCAAGTTCTTGCGACCATTAACCTAAAAAATAGATTAATTGAATTTAAATGTACTCTAAATACTGTACATACATATATACCATAATGTTTCTACTTTCGTAGTTCGTATTTATACCTACAGCTAAAAATTAATTTGCAAAATTTTACTTTATTTTCCAAAACTAAAGATGATTATAAATTTTGGTCACGGTTTGCTTCAACTGGATGCAATCTCCTGAACCTTCAATTACTTATTATGCTTTGATGTTAGGAGTCGACTATTAGACCAAAGATAAGAGGTCATTTTTTTTTTATTTAAGTTTACTGTCAAAAGTGAGGTGTACCTACATATTTTTTTGTAAAATATCCAGTATTAATTTTGAAATGTCTTTTCAATGCTATTTTGGTTTTTAATACATCCTCTAAATCCCCAATAAATGATTCAACATGAAAATACTGAGAACCGCATTTAAGCATTTAATTTAGGTATGGGCTGTATAAGATTAGAATCCCGAGTAGTAGAATAAAAATTTGATATTGTAGCAACTAGCTTTTGATGCAGTTTTGTGTATATTATATAAAGGGGTGGTTGTCAAAGATAAAAAACAAAACGAAGAAGGGTACCGACGTAGCGGACAAGTGAACTTTAATGGTGATGGTGAAAACTCAGGAGCCCGTGAAGAGCGAGCATGTTGGTACTTCGCTGTCGTGTTCAGAAAGAAAAGAGGTTCGTCGACCTGCAGCAGACGGTGCTGTTACCATGGGCATTGTGCGCGCGAGAAATCGTGAACATAGAAGAGAGTTCGCGTACTTTTTGCCTTTTTCACGGTGTTAGATTACCGGGGCTTTGTTCAAATTAAAACCTTACAAAATCGCCATCCTAGCTACTCCCAAAATCCGATTAAAAACGGAAAACTAACGGATATATTGAAATGAATTGAAATGTCGGAAAAAATACGCTTAATTGTTTCTAGAAACGAATCGATGATTAGTTGCCAAACAATTCTTTGCAACAAATCCACACAATCGAAAGAATTTAATTTTGGTTGGTAGTTTATTTTACAGGGACTTTGGGGACATTAATTATGTTAGCCCAGCATGGGATATAGTGGTTCAGCAAAATCTCATAAAATCTCATTTAAAACGAGAGTTCTTGAAAATTTCACGTCAACTTTTTAATTCAAAGCATTGTTTTTATTAAAACCTTACTGTAGCATAATATTTTGTATAATGGGTTTAAAGGGGGTCCCGCAACATCTCACCAAAACTTACGAAAAGGCTGAGAGGGGTCTTAAATTAAAAGAAAAATCTCACGAAATTATTGGAGGTATAACAGAATTTGAAACAGCAGCAGTTTCTGTTGATAAGAATTTGACAGTTAACATTTTTAATTAAATATATGTATTGTAATCAATTTTATTATATTGCGGACTATATAAATTTTTATACGTATTCTTACAATAAATAAGAGAGTTAAAAATTAATTAAATAAGTTTCCTTCATTGTTTCAGAGGACGTCGAATACATAACACAACGCCTCGTCCAATTGGCAAAAGAACAAGGTTCAAGCGATAATATTACGGTAATAGTAGTGTTCCTTCGCGACCTGAAAAAGATTGCCGCGGAAGCCCACTGGGCAAACCGCAACGGCTCTTCCATCATGGATGCCAGCCTGAATAACGTTAATGACACCAACAACCCCTTTGCCACCACCAATGGAGCAGAATTTCTAGCTCAGAAGAACACAAGTGATGCCGCTATTCTGTCACAGGTTTGTCTTAAAATTTCTTCTACATATAAGTAGGTAAGGATTTAAATTAGTATACTACAAAAAATTTAAGATTGTATGCTGTCATCATTTCAATTTCTATAAAATTTAAATTCTATTGATAAATAATCGTATAAAGCCATATATAAAGCAACTCGCTCTAAAATAAATGTTTTGTTAGTAATAGTCGGTAAATATGCAAAATATCTGATGATGTGATGATATGTTAGCGATAGACTTGGAAAAAAAATGAATTATTTCTAAAAAAAAAGTAATGAGCATATTACTGTTGCAAATGTTGATTATTATAATAACCTTTTATTTTATTTAAGTTTAATAAGAAAATGTATCCATCCTTCAGATTAGTGGGGTAAATAAAATCCATCTAGTAGGTAGATGCAATAATTGTACTTGTAATTAATATTTTTTTTATTATTAAGAAATACAGTTGCAAATTCTTGCGATTATGTTACAAGTAGGTGGGTTAATAACATATTATTATTTGCCTTTGTGATTGATAAATGGACAGACAGTTAACGTGGCATTTTGTGTAGGTTTTGGGAGGATTAAAAAGCATTGCGTTTTTAAATATTTAAATGTAAAGCTAACGGTAGTTCAAAGTGATCTTATCTTACAAAATTACAAAGCAAGAAGAGTTTGAAATTTAAATCAAACTGAAATTTAACGAAACTTTCCAAAAAGCAACTCATAAGGAAGTTCGATTAAGAATGATACAAAAAATGTTGTTTGAAAATTGGTAAAAATAATTAATTTCAGAGAATTTTTTTTTGTTTTCGGGGAGTTCTATGTTTTGAGATAATAATCAGAGAATTTCACAAAAGTATTATACCATTTAAGTTTCTGATTTATTACTTTAAAACGGTATTTTAATGAAAGATATTTACCTGTACCCTATAAAATTTAAGATTGCATACTGTCATAATGCTAAACTGTATAAATATATATAAACAATTTTGGAGTCAAATTAAATTTCATTTCAATTTCTACAAAATTTAAATTCCATTGATAAATAATAGTGCTATAGATAAATACAATACGATCATGAAAATAATTATTTTACCTTGCTTTTAATACTGTAACAGTCGGTAAATATGCTTAATATCTGAAAGGGATAATTTTTTAATTAAAAATGACGGATATTAGGGATGAACTTGAAAAAATAACGAAATTTCAAAAAGCACATGAATCGTCAAAACGAGCGACATAAGTTAAAATAAAGGGAATTGAGTCAAGTTATTTCCATGTTTATTTTAATAAAAGAATAAGGTCCTCGTTACTTTTTGCAAGTTGTTCGCAAATAGAATCATTTATACAACACAAACTTTTGTGGTTTCCATTCTTCCTTTATTCATTAAAACTAATAAAATACAGATTGTTTCTGCTGAGATTTAGGTAGATATTATTTCGTACACATGCAATCCTAAATTTAATAAGGTATACTCACACTCTTCATTAATCTTCATTTGTTAGTAGTGTAGTCGTCTAGATCGCAAATTAGCGTTCGAAAGGTTATTGGTTTGATTTTAACAACAATTCGAGTATGCGACAGTGTAAAGTAAGTTTCAAGGAATAAAATATTTAAAACGACCCCAACAAAAGTTGTGCTTTCAAATTTTACCGATGTTTACCATTGCAATTTTGTCTATTTTTTCACACTTATTTCAACAACTATTGGATTAATAGTACTGCTCCAAAAGATAATATGTAGAGAATTTCAGGGGCTCTAAAATCAACTTTAATAATTTGTTCATTTTATCTCATTGAAGAATTACGATTACTTCAATAGTTTTCGAGGCAAATGCGAAAAACTAAGCAAAATTGCAAATTGTGATGTTTAAACATCGATAAAAAAATTAACTGACTTTGATGGGGTAATTTTCTATGTTTTATTCTTTGAGAACTACTTCACATTGTGGCATACTCTGATTGCTATTAAAAGTTTTTACAGCAAAATACTGATCTAAATACCCAAAAGCTTGGTTTATTTATTTATTGTGATGATTAGGTAAAATCAGCAATGATGCAATACAGTGTCTTTGAAGGTTAATTAGGATTAGGATTTTAAATAATCAAAGATAAACATAAGATATAGCTTTGTTATAAACTAAAAAATCATTACATACATTATTTTGTTTTGTACAATAAAAAAAGGCAAAACTATAACCTTCCCCTCCTGAAATTTTACCCAGTAACATACTCAACTTCTTATCTATTTTTAAAAATGCCTTCCTAGCATATGAGCCAAATATTCCTCTTTCATTCCAAATATTCTACATATCTTTTCTTCCTGCTTCTCCCCGAGCTTTATTCCTCTGCATTAATTTTCTATCCTAAACCAACCTTTACACACTCATATGCTTACCTCCTTTCAAATATATTGGTAGCAAGTCCCCTGCCAATCCCACCACATTATGTCCTTCAGCCCTTAAGCATATTTCGAATCTCCTTTTGACCATCTTTTCCATTTTGAAACTGTTTCTTTCTCATTCAACCAATTGGTCCTGTCTTCATCCTAATTTTTATGTGGGTCTTCCCATTCCTTCTCATATTTATTCTTTATCTCGACATTCAATAATCTTTTTCTCCAAAATTCCTTTCCAATATCTCCCTATTGCAATCTTCCTAATTTCTTATCGTATTTCAGTGTCCTTTTTATAATATCTTCTTTCAATAATTTTCCACATTTTGTTTTTAGGTGTGTATCTATCCGAATGTAGCATACACTTCATGTATTATTTAAGTATCTTCTCTGCCGGATTGTACTATTTGAACCCTCAAATTTCAACCCCGTACAAGACGATATTCTATAAATTTCTATTAAAATCCCCAATTTTAAAGATGATGATGTTCGAATAAACAAATATATTAACAATTATTTTCATTCCATATTTATTGAATATTTATTTAGTTATTACTCGAAAGTTTTTCCTTACTTACACCAAAATTGATACAAACGTTTCTGTTTAATTAAGGACGTGGTTGAAACAAGGTCCACCGAAATGTGAAATCCTTTGTTACAGAATCCTTTCACATTAAATCTGGGAGATAGTTTCGCAAACAAATGTAACGACAATAAAACCGAAGACCTTCCTTCGTCAAAGGACTTTTTCTCAAACGGAAAGCGGCATGCGACTGACGAATTCGACGACGATGAAGATTATGGACCTGAAACGGACGTCGATACTGTCGACGACTCCATTTTATCACCGACGTCTCCTAAAGCTTTTCCTGACGTACCAACAAACAATAATATCCCGTTTACAGACAAACCAGGTAAATTGTATAAACATTTTTTTCATTCTAGTTTAATAGCATTAACATGAGACATATAAAAATTAATTTATTTCGGATTTATCTTAACTTTTAAGAAACGTTAAAGGCGTTTAGAGAATGAAATTGCTATTTTTCAAAGTAATTAATTTTAGGAGCTAAAACAAATAAAATACATTTCACTTTAGGTCAATTTTTTGTTCGCTAAATAATGTGCTTTCTTTTCAGTGTTTAACGATAACTTCATGGATCAGTTTCTGAAGAAAGATAAGGAGGAAGAAAAGAAAGAATCAGAGAAGGTTGATAATGTAGAAAAAGAAATTGAAGAATCGTCAGATTGTCCTTTCCTTCCTCTTCAGCCAAAGGTTGACGAACAGGATTCTAACAAATTTGACACAGAAGACGCTGAGGACGTACCAATATTTACTGCGAGAGATGAAACTCCCACACCTCCAGCAGAATCAGGTAGGATTTTTTTTTACTTTTATCGTTAGTTTTTTTTTTTCGTCGATTATTATGAGTGTTTTCTATTTAATGTTAAAAATGATTAAAACAGTGGCCCGAACAACAATTATCATAACTTCCACTAATCTAGATAGGACACTTTTACAGATTATTATTTATAACTATAATAGTTTAATAGTTGTCAATTGACTGCCACTCCGAAAAAAAATTACACATCTCACACTTCTTCTGTCCCTCTTTGTAACAGGAATCTTCAGTAAAATTATCTTTTTACAAATAAATGCTTAAATAAATAACTGAAAGTAAAGAGAATTACTTAATAAGGGATGTAACGCTTCACAATTAGTGCTGAAAATACATCATAGAATATTAACGAAAATTTTTTGTTGTTCTATTAATTATTTATCGGTAAATAAATGTGAAATAAAAAACTGCATATTGACCTTCATGTAAATGCAAAGGCATTGTTCTTTTATAAAAGCCATGATGTTTTTTACATTTTTTCTACTTTAATTCCGTTTTTGTTACCTTGATAAATTTTCATCTCAATAATTCTCATGGGCGATGCACAAGGATAATTCTCAATATTACAAATGTTGAATTTAATGCTATAATTTTACATAATGGGTTTAGAAACAATTGTATATAATTATGAAAAATTGCGTACGACTTATAAAATTTAATAACATATAATTGCTGCTTCTGTTTTTTATATGCAACATCGTTTTTGCACAATGACTAATAACGTTTATTTTGCTGAACACAATATACATACAATCTACTCAACTTCTCTACTATTTGTGATTTATTAAAGCAGCGGGGCCAAATAGTGCAATCGTGTGAGTCATTTATTAAGGAAAAGCGGCAGTTTTCCTCCACACTTTATTTCCGAAGGGCGTTGCCGTCCTGTATTCATATGGATACTTAAATGCCTGCTAGGGCGATGAGTTTACCCCACGTCTACGTCTATCTTACATTTCCTTTGTTATAATTATAGCAACAAAAACGAAATGGGGTAATTTCTTAGTTTTACTGCTTGAAACGTTAGTTTTAATTTTATGGAAAAGTATCGACATCGTTTATCTATTTTTTTCTGAGTATTATACAGGATGTTCAGTTCAAGTGTGTCTAATATTATTAGTTCGGAAACGGTAACAACTATAACATCACTTTAATTACCCGAAATGGATCATTTTTAGGGGCAATTCTTAAATTGTTTACAGTATTGCCAAATTTTACTTCATATCTAAAAAAAATGCATAAAAATTGAAATTATTTTTATTTTAAAATAAAACTGAACAAGGAAACTTATTGAACAAAAAATGCTTAGCCTGTCGTCGCTTGTAATTTTCTCTTTTTTTACTTAGTACCTATGTTTTTCAAGATACATATGGTAAGTTCGTTTTTTAAATACTGGCTTGGTTTTCCTTTTCAAATTTTTGAAGTGTGATGTGTTACCTTTACAACGATACTACACATGAACTTACATAATTTCGTACATTTTCAATCTAGAAAATCCATCGTGAGTATTTTTTTTCTATATATTACCATACAAAGAAAATTATTTGTAACGCAGTTACATTCTTACACAACCCACAGATTGAAGGAAAATTGAAAATGCAGATGTTTTTCTTTGTCTAATAATAATATTAATTATGGACCTGTTGTTTCGTTTATTTTTACAAAATTTTCTTAATTCATTATTAGAAATGAATGGTATGAATATGAGAATTATTAATTTCTGCTCTTTTTGTTAAAATGATTGATATGATAAATTTGGTATGTAATAAAATAAATTAAAGGAAATTAACTATTTGCATTTGTTAAAATAAAAAAAGAACATATCAGTAGTTAATATGTATTATTAAAAAAAAAAAAAAGAAAAGACGTTGCTCTTATTACTTATTACTCATTAGTTTCAGCCTGTGGATTAAACAGATGCCAAAAATATAATTACGCTACAAACAACTTACTTTGTTAAAGTAATAAATAAAAACGGGTAAAAAAAGTACTGAAGATGAATTTGAAATGTCCGAAATTATATTCGTTTAAGGTATCGTTAATAAAATACGCTTTCAAAAATTTGTGAAAAGAAACCAGGTCCGTTTTTAAAAAACGACCTTACTCGTAAGTATCTGGAAAACCATACTCAGGTCAAAAGAGTAGTAGTAGTAGAGCTTTATTAAAACAAAAAGTTATGTTTACATTTCTATATACACAAAAAAAAGAAACATATTATATTCTCCAACATACAAAAATTTAAATATTTATATTAATCAATTCCTTTCGTTTTCCCTTATATTCATTTTTCCTGTATTTTCCCTCTTCTTTTTAAAATTTGCTTCATTAGGGCCAGACCACTACCATCTTCTCTCCACTCTTCCATTTGTTCTTTACTTATTGCGATTTCTGTTAAGATTTTGTCCCTTTCTACATCATATTTTATTTTTTGTCCCGACCCCCAATACCTTTTTCCTCCATGTCAGTTCAAAAGAGTAAATAAGGTGTCTTATAAGCGAAGACAAATTGAGCATTTTTTGTTTAAAAAGTATTTCTATCTTGTTTTGTTATGAAGTTATTTTGATCTAAAGTTTCAAGCAAATTTTAGATAAACCCATGTATATGAGATTCTTAGTAAGATTTTGCCGATTTCATCTTATTAAGCTATTTGCTGGGCACACTTGAAATGATCATCCTGTGTATAGGAGTGCGATTAATTAATATTTAAGTTAAAAAATTATACAATGAGTATTTTCTTTGCTCCACCTCCCATTGCTTGTTTAATTAAAAATCCTGTGTTCCTGTTCATAAAAAATTAGGTATTATTGGACTTGTTTTAATCCATCGTTATAAAAGTATCTACCTATATTAAAATTAATGCTATAGTAGTCTTCTATTACACATACATGGAGATGGTTAATGCAGGGGTTAATTCCAAAGACATTAAGGTCAAAAGTATATCACCCAAGAGGACTTCATATGAGAGAATGAAGTGGAAATTTCCAGAAGGTTCAACAACTTCTACAATTCTGCAGAAGGTTCGTGAATGTTCTAGAATTTTCCAGAAAGTTCGAGAATATTCTAGAATTTTCCGAAAAGTTAGAATGTCAAGAAAATTTCATAATGGTTTTGAAAGTTATAAAACCTATAACTGATAGAAAAAATAACTTTTATGAAAATAATATTTTCTTTGTGCTGATTTGAGCAATATAATTTTCTAGATTGAATTCAATTTTTAAAAAGTGGAATTAGCTCTTGTTTTATTTGTGCAAAAGTGACCATGATTATGATTTTCTTATTTTTTGTTTACCAATACATATTTAAAAAGAAGTATTGAAAAATATAGTTAAAATTTTGTTTAATTGCCTTTAATACAAGATTCCAAGATAATTTTCATACAATAAGGATTTGTTTCCCGATTTTCTGCATCGATTGGCTCAGTTTCAGTAGGTTCATTAACAATACTGGCGACATAATAGGATAGCAAATAGTACAGTCAATGCATACTGTCTTCCAATCGATTTTCTGCTAAGCCAGACGGAAAACGCTCTAATGAACACAGGTCTATGGGAAGGTCAAGCCATTATCATGTCTAGGCTAGATTTATTCAATTACCTGTCCGTAATACGTCTAGGATAAGCCAATTACCACTTACGATATAAATCACACATAATAAAGTAATGAAAGGGCCATTTGCTTAATAGCACTGCTCCTGCCTTCGTAGTCTGTCTTTTATTTGGGTTATTTGCATAGATCCATAGATAATTGAAATTAGAAGGCTAACTTACTATAATTTTATTAATAAACGCAATTATGATGAACTATCAACGTTTTTAATATATTTTTTATAACGTTATCTAAACTAACTGTAAATAAAATGTTCAAATGGTGTAATCAGCAAAGTTTATATTCTAACTAGCAGAGCCATACCCGGCGTTGCCCGGGTAAGAATATATTACACGTTTGATGGAACATTCTAGAATATTCGCGAATTGAGAATTATCCAGAACATCCCATAATGAATCAACACATTTTCTAACTTTTTTTACATTCTGAAACATTCTTGAACATTTCCAAATCATTCTGAAATGTTACAATAAAAAACTCTTTTACTTCTTAGAACATATTTGAACTCCCTGTAACATTCTAAAAAAATCTGCTTCATTCTCATCCCCACTCCGTGCTGTTTGCTGGGTGAGTAGTGACATCAGTAGACGCCTGGCGGGGATGACTAATCGATTGATAATAATTGATCAGTTATCGACTACTGAAGTCTGAGAGTTGAAGATTATTACAGTACTAATATCGCTATTTAAAAATGGGGGTTGGTGGTAGAAGGATGAAAATTATTGGTTATATGTATTGTTTAATGCCAAATCATAAAAAATAAAAATAAAAATTTTTGTCCAAATAGAAAAAAAGTTAGGGGTGGACCCTTATCACTTAGGGGTATGAAAAATAGATAGTAGCCGATTCTCAGACCTACTGAATATGCATATAAAATTTCATAAGAATCGGTCAAGCCGTTTCGGAGGAGTATGTATGCTAACTAACATTGTGACACGAGAATTTTATATATTAGATTTAACATAGCAGCAAAACAGATAGATACAATACAATGGTTCAGACACATAAACTCGTATTGATATGATATGATATCCCTACAACTTGCAACTGAAATTTTCAGTAAATAATTATGTAAATTTGTCAGTACAAGTCAAAAAATGAAAGTGATTATCTGGTAACTTAACAACAGAGCTGGACAAAGTTTTACTGCTTTGTGCTTGAAAAAGTACTTCATGCCCTTTCAGGACTTAAAACACTGTATTTTCAACCCTTTCGATAATTGGAGCTTGATTATCGAATTATTTTATAAAAGTACTTTAATTAAAGAAGAGACTTCAAAGTAGGTTATTAAAAACCCTTTAATGTGCTTGAAGCTCTTTTAAAGTAGGTACTTCAAATCCATTCAATGAGTGTAAAACCCTTTTAAGTTGTTTGAACTCCCTTCAGAAAGGTTAAAAAAGTCATTAAATAGAAAATTGTGTTTAAGAACCACTAAATGGTAATATAAAGGAGTCAAATGTTGATTTTTCCCTCCTTAAAACTGTTGAACTCTAGAAAAATAAAAAGATAAATTTTCGGGCATATATTTGCATTCAATATTTTTTTTAATTTCCACTGTGAAACTTACTTTGGGATATGTACTACATCTTATCACATTTTTTTTATTGCACCATGTAGTTTCAATTCAACAACCTTTTTAGTGCAATGAAATGTAAAAAAATTATCCATATCAGCTTATTTTAATAACTGACTAATCGTAGAAGAATGGTTGATATATGTGTCATTATTGCATTAAAAATCTTTCCAGCCGTGATATGTTTTTACCATACGTGTAAAACAATTTTATATGACGGACGTTTTGATAAACAATAGTACCTACGTAACCATTTATAGCAATACGAGAAAAAGAGGTCGAAACGTCGCCAACTTTTGGTCGAATACATTCAATTTAGACTTTGTCAGGTGTTTTTTTTTTAATGTCCATTTTTTATTAATTTAATTGAAATCCACAACAATGCGTTTCCAGTACACCTTTACATATATTAAGTAAAATTAAAATATTGTGTGTAAGGATTGTATTATTATTAAACCCAGAATAACAACATATGTAGGTATGTCTACACAACTCAAGTGCTCAAACATTTAGGTGTTAGAGCTCATAATATCCTTAATCGTTTTAAAATTGAGTATGAAACCGTTAAGTTTCTTTTTTATTACGTATAGGTATTATTGAATCTTCGTCGCGGATATTCGGTTAATGTTTAAAAAAGTACCTATAGTAAACTGCATGTAGTATATAGGTATGCGAAATCATTCATGCCTAATATTAAATCCTGTTCAAAGTTTTACGGCGCCGCGAATGTACACACATGCATAAATTTTATTTTAAGTCAAGGTGAGTTTTGACGAAAACGTGGAGAATTGTTTTGAAACGGAAACGTATTTTTGCTCAACAATAATTATCACCTCCATATATTCAAAATGGAGAAGGAATTGTGGATGACGGTGGGTGAAAATGCATTAGGTAAATAATACTGATAATATGACTCAGTTGCGGCTCGAGCATTTTAAGGCAAATATGTCAGTCTGTCTCAGTGACGGTTTTCCCCCATATTAAGTTAGTCAAAAATCCATTATATTGGTTTGTCTTACAATTTTATTACCAACTGTATTTTTCCAGTAATTAGACACTAGATCTCGTCAATGAAAGACTATATCTGGATAACACTTTAACTCTTTGACATTGTCCTAATTTCTTTACATATCAGTTTAGTCCTTCAGGATTTTTATTAGTTATGAAGAAATGCATTGAAAATTACAAAAGGAAAGAAATACGTTTAAGAAGCAGTACGAGTGAGCGCACAATGTGGCTAGTAAGGTTTAACCAAAACAAGAGTCTTAAACTCGACCTGCAACTCTTAAAAAATCAAGATTAAGAAAATATTTTTTCTGTCTTGATATTTTTCGGTATATAAAAGAACATATTTTTAAGTATACAAAGTTTTTAAAGTTGATGGGCTATTAGAAGTATACGAATTAGTAGAAGGAATTCAATTCTGAAACTTGGGCTCATTTGGTTATTGTTTATGTCCCTTTTTTTAAAATTACTTTCAAGTTCGATTTACATCCGGTTATACCGGAAGCCGATACCAACTTTGTTATTTTAAATGAAATGGTGTATTTTTTACGCTGAATTCGAATAAAACGTGTAATTTTAAGGTAAGTTTGATAACCAACTTGTACACCTACGACGATCGGTTTCTGAGTTAATTTAATTCATAGAAAAAAAATCGCTACCGCAACCCAAATTATAAAACATCATAACTTTCACAAAATACGACTTAGAGTGTTGAAATTTTTACTAGTAATAGCTGAATATTAGTGCTAACGCCTTGACAAAATTGAACTATATAATTTATACGGAGGGTTCAAAATAAAGTTCTTAAGTTTAAAAACTTCAAACACGAATAACCTCGTTTTTTTCAAATGGCACCTAGGTATCATTTTTTATTTTTTCAATCGACTCCTTTTTTATCCTCTTTCGATCTATATGGATACTTCCTATTGTTTTATTTGAAAATTTTTGAGTAATTTTGAATTATTACTTAAAATAGCCAATCTCAATATTTTTTGCATACAAAGGTGTGCCTTGGAAAAATGACAAGTAACGACAATCATTGCAAAATGAAGCCAAAAATCGCAATTTCGATTTATTTCTGTTACAAAAAATAAAACAAAAACGAAAACTTCAATTGAAGTATTTATTATAGATAAACATTTGTCTCGAACATCTCCCCAACACAATTTAAGCGATAAAAAAGGTTTTACTGTGATTTTGCATTGATTGCCGTTAGTTGTCATTTGTCCAAGGCACAAAATATTAAAATTAGCTATTTTAAGTAATAATTCAAAATTATTCGAAAATTTTCAAATAAAACAATAGGAATTAGGAAAAAACGAGATTATTCGTGTTTGAAGTTTTTAAACTTCAGAATTTTATTTTAAACGCCCTGTATAAATTATTTAGTTCAATTTTCTCAGCTATTATTAGTAAAAATTTCAACAGTCTGAGTCGTATTTTGTGGAAGTTATGATTTTTTATAATTTTGGTTGCGGTAGCGATTTTTTTTCTATAAATTAAATTAACTCAGAAACCGATCGTCATAGGGGTACAAGTTGTTTATCAAACTTCCCTTAGAATTACACGTTTCATTCGAATTCAGCGTAAAAAATATACCATTCCATTTAAAATAACAAAGTTGGTGTCGACTTCCGGTATAAACGGATGTAAATCGAACTTGAAAATATTTTTAAAAACCAAAAATAACCAAATGAGCCCAAGTTTCAGAATTGAATTCCTTCTACTAATTCACATACTTCTAATATCCCATCAACATGAAAAACCCTTTATAGTGAAAAAGTTATTTCTGTTGTCTGCGTGTTTAATTTAAATCTTAGTTACATTTTATAGCACATATTAGGACAGTTTTAACGTTATTTATTATCTTACTAACGATAAGTTTACAGAAAACAAACAGATTTCTATCTCCTAAAAGGTATATAATATAAGATAGGTGTTTATGATCATCTTTTATTCAGAGGAAAGAAAACTTTTATTTTATCATCATATTCTCTAAGTACCTATACCAAGTGTGAACCAAAAAGTTAAATTAATATTGAGCCAACTACATAACAAACCACTTTATTTAATATTAAGTACATAAACATAGTCTTTAAAAGTCAAATGACTGTGTATGTTTTAACCGAGGAACATTGAAAGCCATCGGCGCACCCATAGTTCACGAACCCCAATAATAAAATGAATCTTTAGATTGAATTATACTGCAAAATACGACATATTAAAAAAAAAATATTCGCGTACCTTGCTCTTTAAATGTCTACAGTTATTTATAGGCACTCGTGCCATTTTATTTGTATTTTTTCCACTTACACCTAATAATACAATGTGCAATTAAGTTGAAAGTAGTCAACAATTGATTCAATTACATCCGCATAAGTACCTACATTCACTAATAATATTTATAGCAAATCAATGGGTAATTGATAAGTCTTTCTATTTGTTAAATTTTATTGGTTGATTTCAGAGTTAATAGGTTTGTAAAAGTGTATTTCAGTTCAGCACGGCGCTAGTTTAGGCTAAATTTTGTTTATTTTGGGTTTTTGGATTTATATTATTAAATTTGCAGGTTATGTAACTTTGGAATTAGAATAGTCTGTAATAAAATGAAAATAGTGGTGAAAAAAAAAGTACCGCAGAGAAAATAAACCAAAAATATAGAGGAAGTGTGCAATGGAACCATCAGGAACGAAAATGTCGGTGGTGGTTTTTTAACTATTTATTTAACTTAACTTTACAACTCATAACTAGACGTGGATAATTGAATAAATGCAATAAAAAAGAACGAAAGAGACGAAAGTTGACAAGACCTTGATGATACAAATGATTGAAGGGAACTTGACGAAAATTTATTAGAACTGACTTAAATTATGCAAGATTTTACTTTAAATAGAATTACATATACGTATACATACAAGTGAAATGATAATGATTGGTGAGTTAAAATTGAAGGGAAAATTAAACACATGGTCCATTATTGGTTTATGATAATTAAGAAATTATTGTTTGTAGCGGATGTTACAATTTGGTTGCAATATTGAACAATTATGGGAAGAATAAATACAAGAAACTTACACTAGAGATAATAAATTTGAAATCGTCACGTACACAATCTATAATACAATCGCTGAATGGGTTGCTAAGCGCAAATCTCGAGAACAGCTGAACCGATTTCGCTAATTCTTTTTTTGTTGCGTTTGTTAATGTCTGGAGAAGGTTCTCACGAAAGAAAAAATTAAGAAAATTGGGCGGAAAATTAGAAAAAAAAAATAGAAAGAAAATTTATTCGTCAATATAATTTGTCAGTAAAAAACGCAATCTATGATTATCATTAATTTTCTTTAAGTTGTCAATGTCAGGCATTACGAAGTTAGCCGGGACAGCTAGTTTAATATAAAATTAAACTTAATTACTAAATACAATTAAGAGGTAGGTAGGTACATTACAAGTAAAAGTAGGATTAGAGCTTCTTATGTATAAAAATTAAAAACAAAAAACTAGAACAAATGGTCGATTTTTGATATCTAAGAAGTCAATTAACTCGGCGGGCTGATGAAAAAAGTGGTCGTAATACAAAAGAAAGAGTAACAAAAGGTTGAGTGGCTTTTATGAAAAAGAAAGATAGTTTTTGTACTCTGCTAGGGTAAATTTTGAAATTAAAATAAAAAGAAAATTAAAAATGTGTATTTGGAGCACGGCTTTCTATATGAGTGCGAAACATGGATAAAAAGCAGCGCCGGAATGAACAAGTTATGAGCGTCTGAGGGGTGTTATAGGCAGATGATGAAAATACTGTGAACCATGTACTTATAAAAAAGGTATGGAATAAAGGAAATTAGAAAAAAGTAGGAAAACATAGAGTCTACATAAGTTAAAATAAAGACAATAGGATACTTTTTAAAATATAAAGGGCTAAAATTTTCACAATATTTTCATTGATTTTCTTGTTAAAGAACAGGTAATTTAATAAATAAAATAAAAAATGTTAAAATATTTAGGGAATCGTTTTTCCAATTAAAATTCGGAATATACTATTTAAGCTTTATAAAAAGCAATTATGAGTTTCACTTAATTTAAATTATTGTATGAGGTAGAAAAGGATTATTTATATATTATTTTAGATTATTTAAAGAACATCACCAATTTTGGGCTTGATATTCCGTTTCAACTCCAACACAAGCTAAATTTTGCATTATATGTTTGTTCTTTGATCAACGCAACTTTATTTTACAGATTTTCTGTAATATTGTAACTTACTAGATATTTAAAAATTTTAGTGTCAAGAATTATTGCTGGAGCTCGAAATGAATTTTACATGAGTAATTATATAATTGTTAAGAAGTAAATATCCGCCTCCTATACTTAAACATTTTAAAATCTACATTTTCATTTTAGAGTTAAGAAGTGCTATATGAACTTTTACCTTACTATATAACATGACCTAACGTTACCTAACATAATGCAACAATTTCAGTTTCTGTCAGGATACTCGCAGGTTTTGTTGAGTTTTGAATAACCTTTAATCAAATGATTAACATCTTTCATAGCTAAAACTAAAATTTACAGAATAAAACTTTTATAGCAAAAATACTTTTGATATATCTGTACTAAATAACTAATAGTATGCTTCAATAATATTGGAATCTGCGCACACGCACTTTTGGAATATGTTTTAGAAATCTTCCGGACATTCTGAAAAATTCGACAAATTTATAGAAAATTTTATAACTTTGTAGAAAATTCTGCCAGTTTCGAAGATCCTTCAGCTATCGAGCCTATTCAAAAATATTCTCAAACTTTTCGGATTTTTAATGAGAAGTTAGTATGTTGCAAAGAAATTTTCAATTCATACTCCCTTCCACATACGGATATTGTCAACAAACCCTTATGTTATCTATTGTAAGGAGTTACAAAAAAAAATATGTGTATATATATAATGAAATCGAATAATAAAAACAATACTATAAAAAGTTAAATTAAATTAAATCTATGATGTGATTATGTGATATACACAAAAACTTTATAAAAATAGAATATTTAATTATACATCAGCAGGGGCATATCAGGATGGTCAGGCATTGTACGTCCAATACGGGTGCAACCCTATAAAATTAGAAAACACAAGTGTGAGCGTTCGCGTCCTTTATAACAGATATTTATTAATGTGTTGATAATTCGTTATGTCATTGTTATTTTATTACTTGATCAATTATTTACTAAGAAGCTATTCTGAGTTGTGCAATGGACATAAAGGGTAGACTCGCATTATGTCCGCTCCAGAATTGCTCTCGGGCACAAAGGGCTGTAACTCGCATTGCGCCTTTAATACTTATTTACATTACTACTAGTACTAAGATGTGCAATGAGCACAAAGGGCTGAACTCGCGATGTGCTCTCTTCGGATACTAGAGTTAAATTGTTTATCTGATAAATACAGTCGGTACTGAGATGTGCAATTGTCACAAAGGGCAGACTCGCAGTGTGACCTCTCCAGCTACCTTTACATTACGAGAAATAATCACAAAGGGCGAACTCACATAGTGACTTCTTCAACTGGCCAATAATGGCCACGAATTATCAACATTGAGCAAATATCAATATCATTATCATGTAAAATATTCTTTTAGCAAGTAATTCAAATGTCAGGCAAATAAAGATAAAAAGAAAGAACGCTCAGTGAATAAACTCACCCCTTTTGCTTTGAAAGTTAATAAGACACACACATTAACTCACAATCGTGGTCTGAACTAAACTGCCCTTATTAAGTTTAAAATATTTTTGTACAAGGGAATGTCAGGCAGTGTTTACAAAATATCCTCGTAGACGCTTAAATAATCTACGGAACGAACCACGAGAACGAGCTACGTTAATCTAAACAAATAGGGCCTTCAAATATTTCGAATGGACTGACTTTTCCTTTTCTTTTTATATTAGCTATCTGATACAATATATACATTAAAATATTTTGAACTCTTACACTATGAAAGACCAATACTACGAGTGCATGTCGGTTGTTCTCGATTAAAATTTATTGGCAACGTTTTTCATCGTGCAAATAATTTCCTTTACCTGTTGAGCTGAAACAATGCGTTTCACAAATGACCCTAAACAATTCAATATAGACTAAAATCGACTCTTATAAAAAAGAAGCATATGTATTCTTTAATATTAAGAGTAAATGACTTACTTAATGGTTGGTTCTACTTACAAAACAATCTATTTAAATTGTTTTCGTACCTACTGTTCATAAGTGTGTATGGACTTGCTTATTCCTTTTTGTCCTGACCCAGGCTCCATTGGTTAGAAAGACATTTATTTATTTATTTATTTTGGAAAGCGTGCGACTGTCTCAAGTGCTAATGAACTCTGCATTGCATTTAGCTGAATCCCAAAATAGTAGCAGCTTCGCCTTCGCGTACACACATGAATGTGTATCGTTGTACCATAGTACACTGAATAGGCTTCAACTACTGGAATTCAGTTTAACAACATCGTAGCTACTAAAAACGATTGCTCTGATTTATTCTGAAAAACAATAAACACGTATTGCCTTATTGTGTTAAACAACCGAGACGTCGATTGTAACGTTGTATGGTTATTTTCATCTAATATGGACGTTCTGCAACAGTAATAAATGCAGCATGATAAATTTTGAAAACCAATAGTGACACAATCATTTTGAGTCGAACTTATATAAATTGTGCCGGCATACGGAAGTAGGATGTAAGAGAATCTTATTTTTATTGATCCTCTTTGAAGGTAAGTTTCTATAACGATAAGTAGGAAAAATAGAAAACTAAGAAACAAGATGTATCAGTAGTACAAAATTTACTCGACGGATTGTTTCAGTAAGGGTTTTGTTGCAAGAGAATCTACAATAAATAGGATTTTTTTCTGTAATAACTACTTAAATCTATTGATTACGTACGAGTATTTATTACGATAAAACTTGGATGCTAATGAAAGCTAAATTGCAGTCTAAAGTCATTCCGACTTGAACTCTGACAAATTCTATTAATTTAACCACAATCCTCGTTTTAATCAATAACGTAAAAAGTTTTTTATTTTGTAGCTCAGTAATATATTCAAGAATTTGCGATACAATTTTTTGTGGAGAATTTAATGCTTTATAGAAAAGGTGCTTTATAAAATATTCGATGACTCAACTTTTCAAGTTTTATTCAAGGTTTAATTTGAAATCATGTTATAAAATTAACTTATTTTCTACATAATCAATTGGAAAAATTAATTCGGTCAAAATAAGATTTTTTGAGACTTTTATAAAGGGTTCTGTTGACGGAAATTTTTGTATTTTTGTGATTAACTGTTATCGAAAACCACTAAAAATGAATGAAAGTCATCACTTTCGACTTTTAGATTCGGAAGTGAGAACACAATCGCCTTTTTAACTCTAGGGTGTGAATGAAGTGTAGTTAATTCCTGAGAAGCAAACAAAGACGGGATTGTAGAAAAGGCGTTAATTTTTTGTTGCTCTAAAGGCCCAAGCTCAGTGGCCTTATTTACATACAATAATTGGTGAAATTTCCATTCTAATTTAATTAAAATTTGCTTGTACTTGATTATTTTTTTTTTTTGAAAAAGCCTAAAACCGTCAATTTACAATAATACGAAGTCATACATTTCTAACGACAACTAAGTGTATGACTATCAAAAAAAGACTTTCTGTGAAACACGCAAATTGCAGGGTGGTCTAATGAATAGCATTTTACCTTTCAACATCAAATTGAGAACCCCTGCACCATCCAGAAAATTTAATTGAATATTTCACTTATAAATATAAATTGCCTCTGATTTAAATTGGATTTCCAGCCAGTCTTTCGGATACCACGACCACAAATAATATTTTTAGGTATTGTTCCGTCTTAATACATTGTATTTTAACAAAATGTAATTTTACACTTTTTTTTCGTATTTATAATAGATACTCATAAATCCTAAAGCACATTGTTCGTGGTTGTACCCAAGAAAATAATTTAAAAACGGCGACATATTTAATTACAGGGTCCGGCAAAATGATCTGTCACATTTTAAGTTTTAATAAAAACGCCATTTTAATGTTATTTAGAACTTTATGGACCAATGCTGAAGCCTTCAAAAATAGTTAAAAGTGAAAAAAAAATTATAGTAGGATGAAACCCATTGGAAAAGGAAGAGAATATAACAGAAATCAAAGGAAAAATTATTTTCGGACGATTTGAGGTCGGAAAGGGGAAGGGGGTGAGTTTTTTAGGTTAAAAAATGGTTTTCCTTTATTCCCGGAAAAACTACAAATCTTATGGAAAAAAGTTAAATGGCAAAGTTGTAGATAATAAAACGATCTATGACTTTTGTATTTACACTTTTTTCACATAACCTCAAAATTTATGTGAAAAATTCAAATAACCAATTTTTTGGTTTTTTATTGTTCTTTTACAAAAAAAAATTTTTTTCCACGAAATTTAGTGAAAACTTACCTATTTATGCCCCAAACACGCTGTAATTTTTTTGATTTGAAATATTTATTTTTTCACCTTATTTTTACTTAGGTAATATCGAAAGAGCACCCTAATTTTCAATCGAAAATTCTCACGTCAAAATATCTGCTTTTTTAAAAACGTTGGTGGGCTTTTTCTTTGTTGAAATCTTTACTTTCTGATGGTGTGAAAAAAAATATACCTACATTACTATGGTAAGTTTTCCGGGAATAAAGGAAAACCGTTTTTTATCCTTAAAAACACCCCCTTCCGCTTCCCGACCTCAGATCGCCCGTAAATTATTTTTCCTTTTATTTCTGTTATATTCTCTTCCTTTTCCAATGGATTTCATCCTATTATAATTTTTTTTGATTTCAATAATTATCGACCCTGGTCTTTTATTTTATTGAACGGAAATGTATAGGTACCATGCCTTTGGTTTTATTTTTAAAAATTATAGTGTTCAAGTGGTGGCCATTTTTTTCGATACACATTCAAAACTGTTTCATCATCAATGAACCGACAAAAGTTTAATTAGAATTATTTCAAATAACTAACTAGTTTGAGTTGGCTAAAACTAAAAATAAACACGATTCCCTTTGCTTTTTTTCACTGACTGAACCCATAAAAAATTATCCAATTTAGTTAGTTTCTATTTTGTCGAAGAAATGGCTTCCACACCTAATAATAATGTAAATATGGGCACTCCTGTTATATGATAATCACTTTGTCCAAAATTGGTGTATCTATGTATATTTTTATATTCATAATAGCTATGGCTAGATGGTTTAATTAATGTCCATATTAATTACTTTCCCTGTAAGATACACATATACACGGAGAAAAATCGGGAGTAAATTCTACTTCTAATGTAGTATCTTTTACTAGAATTCCTGGTCAATATGTGTATGGATAACTATTGTAAGTAGTAACAGCTACTCCTGTTCCATGGTAGTATTAATAACGAGCTGGGAAGTGAATAATATTAGAGTATGGAGTAATTGTTACTTATACCGAGTAGTATAATATATTCCAAAATCTAGTTAATTCCACTCCCCAGCCCGTTATTACTACCACCATGTAACAATAGTAGCTTTTACTACTTAGAATGTCATTATAGAATTATCATAAACATATGTATATGACAATAATAATATTAATAAAAATAATAAATAGTTTTTTTTATTACTAAATTACATAGGAATTATTTACATTAAATTATGTATCGTAATGAGATACAGTTTTTATCTGTCTTATCACCTTGTTGTGGACTAGCTAAATTACTGTAACAAACTGAAACCATTTCTGTACTTTTTTCGACTTTGTATGCAAAGTAGAGATTATCGAAATAGTTTGAGATTAATTTTGAGGCGATGAAGCCGTGAAATTTACCAATATTGAAGTAAAGAATACTAAAAATGATTCATGATGAGTTGGGAGTATTGTCTACTAATAAGAGTGGCATAATATTTACTTTTCACGTAGTAAATTTTACTAAAAACGACGAAACAAAATACTATAAAAATTCTACCACTTTTTTAGAGTAAAAAATACTCCTTCATTTTCCTCCGTGTACGTATATATGTGCAGTTTTTTCGTTATATTTTAGAATCATCCCAATCATCGGGTAAAATATGACTCCAATTAGGAAACTAAATTAGACGTGCCTAATAATAATGAGGTCGCTATTCAATTTAATATGAATAGTCATCTCCTAATTCATACAACTGAATACATATAATTTTTATGTTTGCTACACTACTAATTCCGCAATTAGTACCTACATAGGTATGTATGCACGTGTCCTATCATTAGTTTACGTAAAGAAAATATATTTAAAGAAATAATTATTGTAGGAGGTAAACATAGTACTTAATAAAAATAGCTTCATTAGTAAGATTTCCAAATTAAAGTTTAGTTGAGAATAATTTTTGAAAATATATTACATTTGCAAAACTTGATTTGGGAAACCCAAATGAGGGTGTAGTTGCCAGGCTAGTGGCCCGGTCGAAGCGTGACTATGAATTAATTAGATTCGGCAAATTGTACATCAATAAACTTTAGGTATTAGGTACTAATCTTAATAAAAATAAATATTTCTGTGAGAACCTACTCGAAATTACAAATAATTTCTGTCGCAAATTTAAAAATCCGAAAACTACTTAAAATTGATTACAATTAATTTACTTGTTGAACGTAAAATAAATCTAATAATATTAAAAGTATTGAAATTTTGAAATTAAACTAACTAATATGAACTAAGTTTGTTAACACAAACCACGGATTTGAAAATATTCAAATAATAACATAGTTGTCTTGTTGCATAATAAACTTTAGCTGTAATTGTGTCATAGAGTTATTTATCTAATTAAAAAATTATTGTTAATTAAGATTGGGGAAACTATAGGGTTGGTGGCCCGTGCACTAGTACTAAATGTTAGGAAACAATTATTCCAACTGACGGCGACCTTTAGACCTGAATCAGGACATCATCAGTCCATCAACTGGCCGCGAAAGCCTTTATCAATTTGTTAGTGGTTCTTATTTTGAATAACTAAATACTTTCCAAATGAGTTAAAGAAATAGCTCAGTCAGTTTATCGTAAAATCTTAAAATATCAGTACATAGTTTTTTTTTTTGCTTTAGAAGCTACAATTCTATTTTTATTGTTTCGTTTATTCTTGGCTTTTTTTAAAACCAATTTATTATACATATATATCATATATGTGACTTCATGCACATCCATTTTTAATTGTGATATCAATGTGTTGGCATTGCTAAGTAATTTAATCAAACAAGTGAACGTTTTTGTAGATATTAATATTTGGTTTAACTGCTATTTAAGGAGAAGCAAATATGTTTGTTTTAAAGGAAAAATTTACTTTCTCAAATAACATTTGTTAGAAAGGGAATAATGTAACTCGTCGAAATAATTGGGACCGCTCGTTTTCTATTTTATTTTGAGCTGAATAATTAAATGATGTTGCTATAATAGAGTTTACCATAATGAAAGGTAATAAAAATTCGTGCATATTTTACACGCAATGGCAGATATGGAATAGCAGGTCACTTGAAAAAATGTGTTCACAGTAGGCGGTGAAAGTAGCTTACATTTACTGTTTTAAAATTTCGAAACGATAATCCAATTTATATTATTCGATCATATTTTATTTAATTTCGACAAGTGCCTAGCACTTATTTGTAAAATCATCAATATTTTTTAACTGATAACGAGTAGCATAGGTACATAATCTCCAATCTTAAATTTAATCCTGAAATTAGAAATAATCATTGCTTACAACGAATATTGTGTTGTTGTTTCATATTTTTAAAATTAAACTTCAAAAGTAGGACAGTCAAAAAATATTGTGAGATTTTTCGAAATAAGTTGAATCAAACAAGACAGGGAATTTAATTTGTAAGACCATTTGCCAGACTACAAAAAATAGGCAAGAAGTCGAAGGGCATGACTCATAACAAATAGCTACCCCCTTTTCGTCTTGATATTTTTATTTTTAATTTTCAAAAATTACGTGACCTTTTAAATCGTAATTGTAAGACCTATCATTAGCCAAGTGGGTATGAATTTATTTCATTTCAGCAGCTACTACATTACGCCCTTATTGATCACTGTCTTTGTTAACAATTTAATATGGAAAAGCGGTTCTTATGTTATCTTCCTACGTTTATGATACGTTATAAATTAAATTAAATGAGATAGTAAATATTCACATTGCGTGTTTATTTGTTTCTTTTTTCCTGCCTTAAATGCATGTCCGTGGGCCGCCTCGAACATTTTTTTCACTGTCATTTTCGTGGAACGTGGTGGGTGAGTGCATTAAATAAAAAGTTATACCGGTCCTGTTATAAGTAGGACATGCGTAGTCGTATAAGGATATAAGGATGGGGTTACTTATTCATGAACAGGTACAAATTAATAAATGAATTATGCTCTAAAAAATCTTATAAATATCGTTCATTAAAAAACATTTAAGGTGTGGAAAAGTTTCCTTTATCTACTTCTGATAATAATTTTTAATTTATTTAATTATATCATAGTAGAAATGTTTTTACAAAATATTCATGAAATTTAGGAGTCGTGGCAAAGGGTAGCTGGTGATTGGTCTTGGAGACAAAAAATTGAGACCGTCGAAATTAAGATAGAAGAGTTTTCTGATTTTCTAAATTTCTACGATTCATAAGTAAATAATTATCAAATTGTTTCGCAATGAATCTACCGCAGAATCTGTTAGAACAATATTTTCTGTAGGTAGGTTATTTAAAAATGTAAAAACTTAAATCGATATTTTAATACTTTAATGAAGTCCGATTTTTCCTTTTGTGAAACCTCTCAAACACGTTTCTAATATAACTCAATGAATAGTTGGACACCTTATTTCAGTTTTTTCAGTTATTAAGTGACAAAGAAGTATTAGTGTGAATTCCATCACGACAACACCGTTAGATATTTTATACCGCGTGTGTAATTCAAATAACGCTACCTTTATTATGTCCACTTTTTTATCTATACAGTCAATAATTTCCTAAAACATTAGAAATATGTACTATATGGAAAGAGTAAATATTTATTTAAACAATAACATAACAAAAAAACAATGTTTATACATGAACAGAAATAGAAAGCAAGACAGTCTTGCGTTGAAGATGCTCACGACTCGTAAGTGAGCGAAACACGTGTCCGCGTTTTTTAAAAGTGTTGTGGTTATGAGGGGTAAGACCTTTTCCAATTTTTAAATATATATGTGTTTGTGAAAATTGTATTCTTAGTTTAATGTTTATAGGGTTACAAAATATACAAAAAGATATACATTGTTCTACCAATTTTAAATATTTTATTGAATATTTCCATGACACGTTCGAAAATTTCCATTTCAACCTCCCCTGCTAAATGTAAAAAAATAAGAAATAACAGACTGCGCCAATATCTCATTTTTACCTGTTAACAGATTATAGCAGATTTCAATTTTTCTTTTTTATTGAGTAGGGTGTTTCTTGAAGTTGGTCCCATTTAAATTTAAAAAAGCTTCCAGCCCTCAGGGGTAGAAAAATAGGTAATATTTGACCTCTCACCCATTCCATTTTTATTTGTTAACCGATTCTACAATGGATTCGTTGATTTCGGTTACTCACTTTTTATTAAATGTGAATACCTTCAACTTCAACTTCCACCCCTTAAGGATAAAGAAATACGGAATAATTAACTGCCTATCTGTTACCGATTCTACCATGGGTTAGTCGATTTCGATTATTCATATTTTGTTGAATAGGGTGTAGATAGGTATCTATTTTGAAGTTAGTCCTCTTTATATTTGAAAACAAAAATTTTAAAGTTCATTATTCTTCATTATTAATTTTTTTAAATATTTTTGCAGGGTTTGGTTTTAAACAAAGATTGTTGTGTTTTATAAGTACATATGTATTTTATATTTGACAATAAATTAAACCGTTGAAAAAAGAAATTCAAGTGGGAAAATAAAGCAAACCTTCCCTTTTCTGGCTTGATAACTAAATTATAAGCCACTACTCCCCGCCAAATACACAATTAACAAAGATGATAAAATCACATTAAAGAAATAATCAACTCAATTTTATTTAAGTAATTAGTTTTCTTTATTGTTTGGCACCGACTCAACATCACGTAAGTTACTTCAAGAGCTTAAATATTAAGGCAGTAAAGTTTTATTTCATTTTCTCTTTTTAGTTTCTTTTTTCGTTGGGTAGATTTTTTGTTAACAAAAATCGTCTATTATTATTTCGAAAGAGTTTATTAATGTGACTCAGCATTTTTGCCTTTAACTGTACATGCAATTTTTTAATATAACTACGACAGGTACATACATAGGTATCTACAATTTATATACAAAACTTTCCAGCTTAGAAATTAAAAATACCTTATATTGCAAGTACGTTATTGTAAAAAATGATTGAAGACCATAAAAAAGAACCCATAAAAACATAATAATAGTAATTAATAATGAAATAATATAATTTAAATGGGATTAAGCATAATTGAATGTTTTGTTTGATCTCATTCTACGGATGAGGTATATAGCATAAATGTGCGCATGCTCCAAGTATGACCCACCCGGCTTCACCAGTTTATGCTCGCGTTTAGCCGGTGTGTGATTTGTGTTGTGGTCCGCCGTTGTGCCTAAATTCTTAAACAATATAAATAATACAATTATTTTTACTGTTGTTCTGTGATATCAGCGACTATTTATATATTGTCATCGTTTCACATTATTCATCATCAGGTATTTAATTTAACGTTTATTTTTAAAAACGTTCGCCTTGCAGTAAAAACCTTCGAATGGAATGTTGAGTAGGAACCACACAGTTTCTTTCTTTGGCAGCGACAGCAGCTGGTAAAAATACTGTCCGTTGATTCTTCGTTTTTCAAAAAAGACGTTAATTGTTTCTAGAAAATGAATAATGTCAGTTTAGTTCAACTGCTCTCGCTTATCATGTGATAAGTAGAAATGCATTTTATGTAGATATTTCCATTTTATTACTATGAATACGGTGATTGACAACTTGTTGCCATCTTAAAAATGTAACGTTTTCTTTATATTACATTCTTCCTTTCTATTAAATCATACTCAACCACATTTATATCAAATAAAAAGTCCCAACGTTAATCATTAAGCGGTCGTTATGTAAGGAGTTATTTTAGTTTATAATGTAAATGTAAATTTCTATGGTGAATATAAATACACATTTTTTTAATTTTCGCTATTTTATTAATAATATAGTAATGATAATAAAATAGTGGAAATTAAAAAAAATGTGTATTTATTCACCATCGACTGTTAATTTTCTTTCGTGAAACTGTATTTTTGGCTTACACTTTTTTAAACCTTATCGTAAAGTATTACCTACATATAAATTAATTAATACTTGATGTTTTTATTGCTAATTTATTTTTGCACCGGTGAATTGCCTGTGTATGTGCGTACATAAACGTAGACTGTAGGTAATATAGCTAGGTAAATACCTACCTACTTCTAACTATTGCTGTCAAGACATTGAACTTAACGTATATTTTGCAAAGCAGACCATAATATTTTTAGTATTTAGTAATTATTTCATTGATTAATACTACCTATATTTTACAAAGGCACTGAGTTTTTACTATAGTAACATTTGCGAAACGTTACATTGTGGGAATAGAACTGTGTTTTTATAATCACATAAAGCAACCTTTATAAAAATTAATTGTGTAGGTACTACAAATACTTAAGCAATTTTTTAAAGCTAAAAGTACCTTTTAACTTGCATTATAAATATGCAAACCCTTTTAAAGTGATCATGCTTAACCAGTAGTATAGTAATATAAACCAATAAGTGAAGAAGTTTTGACTTTTATATTTTTTTAAGATAATTTCTAATTAATATTCTGCAAAACACCTGTTGCTTACAAATCGTTCAGTGCTAATGCACCCAGATCGCCGGTATTTCCATCAATACTTGCGATATTTCGGGCGTGGCAGTTTTTGTTTTCATTGAACGACATTTTTTTACCTTTTTACATTTTAGAATGATTAACTACATTCATTTCCATAGAATTATATCAACAAATATTACTTCCAAAACTTTTCCCCAATTTTGATATACGATATGTAGGTATAAAACATTCATTACAAATTACTCATAAATTCATGTTTTTATTACAGTTCATGAAACTAGCGCCCTAGTTGATAATGTAGCTGACAGTGGAGAAGATTCAGAAGACGAATGGAACTATTTTAAGGGCGACGTAGCTGAGAAAAAAAATATCAAATCACCTCAAGCAAACGAAGAATTGGTACTTAACATTTTTGTAGTAAGTATGTATTCAAGAATGCTACTTATGACGTTCACTTTTTAGATTGCTGACTCCAACATTGATAACGACACAATGTCCCAGTTAAATCCGAATGCTGCTGAATTCGTTCCGGTTTCACCGAAGAGAAACACTGCTTCACCTCAGTTCCAAAATCTTATCAATGACCCGATCATTGCACAATCTCCAAAGAAAGTTTCCCAACCAGTAGCAGATATTAATGTTCCCAATATCCAAGATTTTGAAAAAGAAATAAAATCAAGACCCAGTGATCTAGCTACAAATGGCCATGAAGATGACGTTAGTAATTTATGAAATAAAATTTTCAATATTTACAAATTTCTTTGTCTTTCTAGAGCAACAAGTTAACATCACAACAAATAATGGAAAAATTCTTAAATGGGAAGAGCATTGATGAAATCGACTTTCAGCCTAGTACTCCAAAGAAAACGTTTAGCCCTGATGAATTTCATTTTGGGACCAACACAACGCCTTTTACACCTGGTCGATTACTTGATCAATCAGAAGCGTTGTCTACCAAAGCAAATTTTGGCGACGAAACCTCCGCTAGTTATATGGATGACAAGGATCTTGAATGCACACCAGTTGTAGAAAAAGCAAGTAACGTGTCCCGTAAAATTGAGGACAATTTTGATGTTGAACAACTAAACAAAGTTCAAATATTGCCAGAAAACATTGACGATTATTTGGTAGCGGTCAATGGATCCCAAACTACATTCAACGATACAATTTCCGACCTTCCAGATCATGATCCTTTGGCGGGTGCAAATATAAGTACCCCTATTACGACTGATTTAGATACTTCTTTGGATAATGTTACCATCCCAGAGGCTCAAGAAAAGAATGAAACAATATTAGAATCTCACGTTCCTAATGATTCTGAAGAGTTAGAACCAAAACCAAATATTCAGCAGCAAGTATGGGCAGATATTTCCAAAGAGCTCGATAGTCATGTAATTGATTCAGACCTTTTCAAGTATGAATATTATTCTGTTTTACAATCTCCAATAAAAGAAGAATATCAATCAAATGAAAATAAAGAAACTGATGTTGAGTTGAAACATGAAAGCAAGACAGAGAACTTACTTGATCAAAATCCAATTTGTACCATTCCATCGACACAGTCTCCTTCAGATAAAATGCTTTCATCACCAGAACCTCAAGAATCCAAAATTCTGACTCCGTCATTAGTAGAACGAGATCCATTAGAACAAATCCAAGAACCAGAAGTATGCAATTTACCAGATGTTAGCCACGACTCCGCTACACTACAAGATACTAAGCAGCCATCTCCTTTACCAGATTCCTCATCCCCCCAGTTAGCCAAATCCCCCTTAGCAGAATCCCAATCTTCAGTACAGGAACATTTGGAATCTGTAGTGTCACCAGAGCCAGAAATTAAATCAGAAGTGAAATCTCCTGAATTTGAGATAGAATCATTAAAAGAGGGAGCTTCTTCTTCGGAATTGGATGTTATATCACCAGATTTAAAGGTGGAAACGCCAGAATCTGAAACGTCGGATTTAGATAATAAGCTGTCTGATGCTAAAACTCCAACATCTGAATTAGACACAAAGTCTCCAGAACCTTGTGAACTACCAAAATCTCCTGAACCAGAAATTTGTCAACTTGCAAAATCTCCGGTACCCAACTTATCAAAAACACCTGAACCAGAGCTGGATCAATTGTCAAAATTAACAGAATCGCTCCAATGTGAAATACCATCAACTGATAGCATACCTATTGCCCCTGAAAAGGTGTCTCCAACAGATGATATCACTTCTTCTGTGAAAGATGAAATTTCATCACCGGCTTTGACCACTTCCCCTCTTGAAGCTGAGGAAACAAAATCGTCCAAACAGCTTGATGTAGAATCAGTGGCTACTACTGATATGAACTCGTTCCTTAACAGAAGCGGACTTTCTGACGTAGCCTCTCCCTTAAGTCCCGAATCTGAAATTATTACATCTCACTTTGTTCAGCCCGAGTTTGCAGAAAAGGCTATAATGTCTCCATCGGAGGAAGCAAGAACAGAACCAGTTACTGAAGAGGTACTAAAAGAAGCTCCAAAAGTCGAGGAAATAAAGGAAGAAATTACAGAAAAAGAAGACAAACAGGAGAAAGAAGAAAAGACTACTGGTGATGTTGGAATTGCAATTGCTGCTACTGGAGCCGGTGTTGCAGCCGCAGCCGCAATCGCAACTAAAAAGGATACTCCTTCAGCAAAGAAAGCTCCAGCTAAAACTGCTACTAAAACCACCCCAGCAAAAACACCCTTAAAAACCACAAGTGCTAACAAACCAACGAAACCATCGTCAACGACACCATTAAAATCTGCTTCTCCAACAACTAGACAGACGCCTTCTAAACTGCATTCGACAACTACTCCTAAAACCCCAGTTTCGGCGACAAAAGGTATTGCAGGTACAAAATCGCCAGCTGCAAGTAGTCGACCTAAATCTGCCACTACCACCCCAACTTCGAAATCTTTAACTGATAGGAAATCTCTAACAAATGGTGAAACGAAAAAGCCCACAAGTACTACTTCCTCAGAAAATAAATCGACAGTAACTGCATCTGCAAGGTCAGCACCTAAAATCCCTTCCTAGGAGCACAGTTACTTCTACCAAAACTGCAGGTACTTTTAAGGCAACAACAACTACTGGTGCTGCAAAATCTACCACAGCTTCAAGAAAACCTGCAGGTCCTAAAACTACCACAGCAGCAACAGCAGCAAGAACCAATGTGAAGACTTTGAGCTCTACAAGAACTACCACTTCAACTACAACCACTTCTGTGTCAAAAATAGGTGCCACAACTGCTAAGGTAAATTTTCATCATTATATTTTGTATTATCGATCAAATCAGACGATACAATTTTGTCTCTTTTTAGAGCACATCGTCAACGTTAGCAGCTCCAAAGCCTAAGCCTACAAGCACAGTTCCTAGTCGCGCCAAACCTCCACTTACGAAGACTGTAACAAAGAGCAGTCCAGATACTGAGAAACAACTTAAAGAAACGGCAAACAAGAAAATTACTGCTGCGGCAGCCCGTGTTACTACAATAAAGAAGTCCACAACACATACGATTCAAAAGAAAGACTCGAAGGTATGAATTACATTGAAAAAAAAAAGCAATTATTATTTCATCAACAAATTGAATCATTATAGTTAAATGTAATTTTGAAATATAATGTGAATGTCATAGAACCAATTGAATGCTTGATGCTTTCTTGACGGAAAACGAATCAAGGCACGTTAGGGCAAGATATTTTTTATAATGTAACTTATTAAATTGCCTTGATAAAGACCTGTAACTTGATAAAAAGTATTTTGCACCTAAAGTGGTTTGATTCTTTTTCTATTTAACTTTTTATATGTTTATCTAAAATAGTAGGTTTTGACGTATAAATAGATGATAAATAAAGAGAAGGAATACTACTAGATTTTATATATGCAAGTTAATTAAAAAGAGTAGTTTGTTGAAATAGATTAACTATTATGTTTAATTTTATGTGAATATCTCGGTAGGATCTTGTCGCCAAACCTCACGTAACGAAAACCACGACCATGAAATCGACAATGGGCAAGAAACCCATCGAAGTAGTTCATAACGTAAGCAATAAATTAAAAACGACCACAACAGCCACGAAAACTTCAAAAATCGAACAGAATGGAATTGTGAGTCAAGTTCAAGAAATTACAACCATCAACGTATCATCAAATAGCAGTGAACCGCAGCTGATTAAAGACTTATCTCCCATTAACGATAATGCACAATTACTCGACAATGCTAAGCTTATGGAGGCAACAGAGAATTAAACACAAAAAAGAAATAAAAAACAGACTGAACGATCACTCTATATTTTACTAAGTATATAATACTAATATTTATTACTAATAAGAAGTTTTTATATTTTAATGTGTTTACTAGGATTATTATTATCAAATAATGTTGGTGTGTATCATATTTTGAGCTGTGGTTAATATTTAGGACTGAGTTTCTTACGACGTGAACAGCATAAGAACTGTATTTGTTTTTATTAGCTTTTATATACATACATAATAATATACTTAATACTTATACATATATATTTAAAAAAAATGCAAAAATTGCGCCTTTTTAAGTTACTAGCTTTGCTTGTTTAGAGTTTTCCTTTATGTGATTGGTAAAAATTGCACTTGTAAATATATTTAAATCATTAAATTTGGCCGCGTTCGGTGCTACTTGTAGTATTTTTTATGAAGTTGGTTTTTAACTATCCATATTATTATTATTTGGTGTTTTCTATTGCATACCATGTTTATAAACTGTGTGATGTTTCCTTTTAATTTAAACGTAGTTATCCGAATATATACCATATTCTCAACCAGAGTTCTTTGAAACTTCTGGAATTCTTCCTCTTTCTTTTAATGGAAATGAAATTGGTTGAGGTTTTTACATGTTAATTTCTTTTATATTACTTGTGTTGTTTCCAGCTTTACAATGTCGAGTTATTGTCATTTTTATACTTACTGCTGCGAATACTTGTAAAAATTCAAATTATTATTTATTTATAGTGAATTGTATTTTTAAAGCACTTAATAAAACATTCAGACCCGATTGTATTTTTTTAGTTTATAAAACTGTTATATGATTTGAAGTTCCAATGTTTGATTTAATTAGTAAAGTCCAATAAAATCTTTATGTGCATGTACGTTTAATTTTTTAACTAACAGAGGACCCCTAATCACCATACTTTTGTGAGCACAGTCATGTTTCATTCATTATGTGTATGGCATAGGATGAACATTTTCAACGCGAGTCTTAGAAAAATGTGTAATAATTAGGGGTGACATTCTTTTAACTCTCAGTTATTTACTTGCCACAAACGCCTTCATTATGCCTATTATTTCCTTTGTTAAGAATGTTTATCTTGACAAGTTATATTTCTTAATAAAGGAACGTGTAAAAAATCAAATAAATCGAACTACAATTCTAACTATCTTTGGAATTTACGACACACTTAAGATGATGCTCTCTTTAATATACCGTGTTGTCCAAGAAGTACGCAATATGCTCATTGTGGCCAAAATATGTCAAATTAGAGAACTTATTAAATAAAAGCTGTTCCTTACTTTATTGCAACATCCTCTGGATCACCCAAATTTTATTTGTTTCTATGCATATACAGGGTGTTGAGAAATTGCATAAATAAACATCTGAATATCGCCGCGATTTTTTGCATAACACTATATTTTAGGATTCTAGACAACATTTCCTATAGTAAGTATAGCAAATTAAATTTGGCTGATCCAGAGAATGTATTAAATAGGGAACACCTTTTATTTGAGAAGTTTTTTAATTTAACTTATTGTTTGTAAATTCTTATTAAACTTTACGAATTTTTACTTTTAATATTAAATACCGCATATTATCTGTACTTATTTCCAAGTATTTATAATTAACTTTTTTTTGTTGTTTTCAAAGTTTAGTCAATTAATTGTGCTTTTTCATTATTTGACTAATGTATTTTAATCAACAATTCAAAATTATATATATATATATATATATAATTGTTTTGAACTCTAAAATCTTTGATTATACATCTTTATTAGTAATTAGGGGGAGATTCAGTAATTATTTATTACATATTTTCAATCGCCAAATTGTCTTTTTATAAAAATATTAAAAGCAGTACACAGAATTATTTTATCAATTTTATTATTGAAACTTGCCGGTTGTTGTTTATAGCGTCACTACATTTTCGAATTTAACATTTAACATATTTAACTTACACATTTTTCTATGATTGATATGCTATCATCCAATCATCTTTTACTCTTTTAGTATTGTTGACAGAATTTTAACGTTATCTTATTTTTTATTTTATTTTGGGTGCGTATTTTAATATTAAAATTTAGGTTTTATTTATTTAGTGGTGTATTTAATGCGTTTTCTTGTCCATTTCTACAGACTGGTCAACGAATGAGAGAGAATTGAATTCATTTGATGATAATTCTGAAGACGCGTCAACTATAACACTAAGGGTTCTGTTTCTTTTGGATTTGATTTGTAGTCTTTACCTTGCAACATCATGCAGTTAAAATTCTACGGATAAGTGAGAACAACATGAGATTTCCTTCACATAATTTAACTGGAAAGAGAAGTCATGACAGTGAGTTATTCTCGGGCAAAAAAGACAACAAATTATTGCAATCCATAACGTAAAGGGAATTGCCAAAGAAAAATTTTGAGGCACGGAACTGTTTACTTTTTGGAAACATAAGGAGTTTAATAGCAAAATGGATGGTAAGTGAAATAACTTAAAAATATAATTATAATTAATTGTTTCTGCTTTTACTTTATGGAAAATCATCATATTAACTATATATTAAATGAATACACTACACAGTTATTTTCCACTATTTATTATTAAACTCTTGACAATTGTTTAACCCTACAAGGGCATCTTCAGATGACAAATGATAAATAATAATATGTTAGTGTGGTGGGGTGGTATTTACCAATTTATTTAAAATTACAGAATCATATATGTTTTCTATTTCGTTTATTACATGATTTTTACTTTGTTTTGTGTGTTTCTTAATTTCCGACGATTATAACATCTAGTTTTTTACTCTTTGTTACACAGTAATATATTAAAATTGTTCTCTATATTAAATTAATGGTTTTTCTTTTTTACGTGGTTCATAAATGTTGATCTTTCATTGTGGTTTTTGATGTGCTCATTGACCTAAACTTTAAAAGTCCTCTTCGTTTGACCAATATATGTAGCATCACAAGTATTACAGTTCAGTTTATAGACTCCACATTTGTTAATTTTATTTATTTTGTCTTTGTTGTTAAGTATATATTTAGACAAATTATTTTCCGTTTTAAAGGCTATTTTAAATTTTGTGTTTTTAAGTTTTAAGGGAACACTACAAATAAAATCACAAAGTTAATAATTTATCTGAAATTTTATTGTTGCTTTGTAATAAACAGTTATGAAATTATAAGAAAATAAAGTGGTTGTTTTTTTTTCTCCTTTTAGATCAGAGATGAGTCATGATGCCAAAGAGAATGTTTGAGACAGTCTGGAACAGTTCATTTTTTTGACACGGGAGGAGTTTGCAGGGCACGATAGATGGTAAGAAAAATTAATTCCTTAAACTTTTATAATTTACACACAAATAAAATCAAAGCATTTAGGGGTTATTTTTTTATTATTATTGTAAAACCAACATCCGACGTTTCGCCTTCTGGTGTAGGACTTTATTAAAATTAAAAGATACAATAAATGATAAATTGTTGTAATATCAACAATTTGTGGTCTTAACTTAGGTTTAACAGTTAGTTATTATTAAATTGCGTATTCAAGAAAAGGCAAAAATAGTCCTAAATACACTGAATAATAATCAAAAAGAAGAAATTTTACAGATACAACAAAACTTACACTCTTATCAAGTTAAATTTTCGGGTTTTCCCTATATTCAAAACAATTTATTTTTCATATTCCTAATTGTATCCGGAGATACCAACTTTCTCAGGTTTTCCCTCCATTTCAAAATTACAGCCTGTAAAATAAAATATAATCTACCTGTACTACTACAAGTTATTATAAGTTAAGTATGTACACTTAGGGGACGTTAATTCGTTCCCAGTACTTTTCTTAAACGGCAATGTTGCGCCTTTTCAGTCGGTATGTGGTCGATAAGGTAGGGAATAGAGAGACGTGATTATAATATGGACCGAGCGTAAACAATATTCTCTGTATTACCGAATGATACTAATAGGGTATGCAACACACAAAGCACATTAAGGGACACGTTTGTAAGTCTCCTGTGCGCTAAGAGGGCATTCGCGGACTTTACAGCTTGGAAATTATAAATAATATAGTAGTAATAGCCTAATACACAGAAAATGTAATTAAACTTACCAAAAAATAAAAGAACAGTACTGTTTACAATAGTATATAAGTACTAATATACATCAATTATAAAGTTAAAAAACATCTCTAGAAATGCCTACATTAACTTTTGGAAAGTACTTAACATACAAAAAATAAAATATACTAACAGTCTAATTAATAAAATATCTACGTTAAACCTCTATACTGTCTAGTGTTAAAAAATTGAGTACTTAATATCTAAATAATTAAAATAACCGTTAAAAAGCGAATTAATAGGTAATTAAAGGCACTACCGATTTTTAAATATTATGAGCTTCGTATATAATTGTCTTACCCTAACACTTGCTTCGTTTACAGTTTTTGTAGCATGATGATCCCTAATAGTAAAATAAACTCTTAATATTATATTAAATAATTGCCTAAGATGAGTGTTAAGCGGATCTTGATCTAGTATACAGGGTTTTTCAAGTTGATGGGCTATTAGAAGTATATGAATTAGTAGAAATTCAATTCTGAAAGTTGGGCTCATTTGGTTATTGTTTATGCCGCTTCTTTTAAAAATATTTTCAAGTTCGATTTACATCCGGTTATACCGTCCATTTTCCATTTACCTTACAATTCAAATAATAAATAAGAAACCTATTTAAATTCCCGTGCTTCGATTTAGTTGACACTCACTGATAGATGGCATCACTTTTGAGTTGACAATCTATTTCTACCTTTTATATTACTTATCTATGGTCTTATTATGTTATAATTGTAGTGAAAGACACGCCTCGTCGCTATTGTAATATTTCACAATTTTGCTTTTCTGTTAGTTTTTTATTTTATTTTAGCTTTTAATTATTTAGTAGTGTAATTACTGTGTTTTTATTATCCGTATCTGCAGATTGATGGATGAACAAAGGAGCAATTAAGTTAAATTTGTATCTAATGGAACACATTCACTTTTTGGACCATTGTGCAGCTAATTTAAGATCTGCAAGTAAGAGCATACAACTGGAACCCTAGTTGGACCTCATTACAATAAGGAATTGTCCACACTTTGCAACAACAACATATTGGCTGGATGACTTAACTGCTGTCACGTGAACATCATATTTTGGAATTAATTAAAGGTAAGAATGCATAAAATAATTACTGTTGCTTGCTTATTATTGATATGTTACCACTGTATCTGTTTCAGGTCAACGCTGGAGAAGACAAAGAAGATCCATTCCGTAGTTAGAAATCTTTTAATATTAGGTATTTTTTTTTGAATTAGTCTTTTAATTTTGCATGTTTGTTTTAGTAGAATTCATTTTAGTTTGTTTTTACGAGGCGCGTTCGTAAAATAAGTTCCGCAAAGCTGCGCAGCCTCGAGGACCGCTATTAGCGAGACCCCGCGCCGGCTGACGTGTAGGTTGGTTCCCCCACTCCAATTCCCCCCCCTGGGCGGCTTCGCTGCGACGCTCAGTCTTGGCTCAGCAGCCGTTTAGCGATAGAGCTCCCACTTGCGTCTCCCGCCAGCTGCGAATTGCGGTCCGTAATTCGATTTTTGGCTGCAAAGAAAATGTCTGCGAAGGATATTCACTCCGAACTTTGTGCAGTGTACGGAGAAGACTGTATGAGCTCAGGAATGGTGCGAAGATGGGTCAGGGACTTCAAAGACGGACGAACCGACGTCCACGACGAGCAGCGCGCCGGGCCGCCGTCGGTTTCGGACGAAACGATTGCCAAAGTCGAAGCATTAATGCTGGAAGATCGACGGGTGACGCTTGTAGAGCTGTCCGAATTGATTCCCGATGTCAGCAAAACAACAATCCACAAGATTTTGACGGAACATTTGGGACATTCCAAGGTGTGCGCAAGATGGGTCCCGAAAATGTTGACTGAAGACCACAAGCGGCAACGGGTTGCAGCGTCCCACGAGTTTCTTCAGAGCCACGCAGCCGAAGGAGAGGAATATTTGGACTCAATCGTAACGGGTGATGAGACTTGGGTGCACTACACCATACCCGAGACAAAGGAAAAGTCCCGTCAGTGGCGTCAGTAGGCTGACGAAGGGCGTGCGTCTTCACCAAGACAACGCTCGGCCTCACACCGTCCGCACAACAACAGCCCTTATCCAAGAATTTGGTTGGAAAACCGTCACTCAATCGCCGTACTGCCCGGACGTAGCCCCGAGTGACTTCCATCTTTTCCCGGAACTCAAGAAACACCTTAGTGGAGCGCACTTCAACACCGACGAGGAGGTGCAAGAAGCAGTTATGAACTTTTTGCGTAGCCAGGCGGGGGAGTTGTATGACTCTGGAATCAATAAATGGGTGCCCCGAATGCAAAAGTGCATTGATCGAAATGGCGAATATGTAGAAAAAGCTTTTCAAAAATGTACAATTTATGGCAATTAAACCTGTTTTTCTAGGTCAAAAACCTCTGTGGAACTTATTTTACGAACGCGCCTCGTATTATTTTGCATGTTGTCTTGCTTACCTCTTCGCTTTGCTTACTGCAATTCTTACTATCACGCTTCGCATTTACCCTACATGATCCGCAGGATTCAACGTTTCGTTATCTTTTTTGTTCCTTCTCATCCAAGGCGTAAAAGCAGAGGCCTCCCCGAGTGACTTGCCTTGGACTTAGCTTTTTAGTTGTTCTTTGAAGTGTTATACACTTCTCGCGGTCTCCTCTAGCGTCACTTCCTTTCAGACTGGGATGCAGCGGAGTTATCTGGAATAGAAGCAATAGGCGACTGCCCGGCTCTCATAGACGAAATATGTCCAATCTTTTCTACCAAATTCTATAAGTTTTTGTCGTTAGTCCTTTGTAGTTTAGTTAGTTAATATATACTGCACTATTCGCTTACAGGTAAAGGACATCGATCGAAGACTGATGACATCATACTTTATTCTTTTTCATTTGTTTTCTTGTATTTTTCTCTAACAGATATTTATTTGTATTAAAAACTTTTATCTTAATATTTAAATGATATATTTGCAACAAAAAAGTCTCTCTGATACTTGAAACTTTTCTAAATTGTCTTTTTGGTAAAATTATTAAAATTAAATTAAATTTTAATAATTAGAAATATATTAGCGGATAAGGGTTGGCTGAAGGGGTGATTGTGGAGGCCACGGAATATTAGAGGGGCTTTTTAAGTCCAAATACAACATTGAAATGTTGATGTAAAAGTCAAGTTTTTCGTGTTGTATTAAATACTAGAAAAGAGCGGAAGTTATTATTTTCTCTTTCAGGTATTTTATTTTGTACTGTTATATTAATCGTAATTTAATTTGTACATTTTCTGTTATTACTTTTACGTTATTTTATGAATGTATTGTATGAACCTAAAGTTTAATGTATTATATGTGTAATTATATAAACATTATAAATATATGCTCCTATAGTAAAATGTAAATAACTCGTTTAATTAATAAATTAATTAAAATTATATACCTGTTTTCGTTAACTATATAGGACTGTAGTAGACATTTCATGAGTAAAAGATTCTTCGAAGCCGTTAATTCGACCAATACGTATTGTTTCTGCTCTTCTGATACAAATTTTCTAAAATACCTCCTGCGACTTATGCTCTCCTGATGCGAATGTTGAAATTTCTTCAAAATTTTAATTTTCAGAAAATACCTCCTGCGACATGCTCTCCTGATAAAAACGTTGAAATTTCTTCAAAAATTTTATTTTTCAGAAAAATACCTATGGCGACTTATGCTCTCCTGATAGAAATGGTCAAAATGTAAGCAAAATTTCCAATTTCTGGGCCTATACGAGGGCTGATCAATATATAATGTGGCAACCAAATTTTTAATTTTTGAGCAATTTTCTTTTTTGTATTAGGAGAGCAGAAGTAGAACCAGATCTTCTTCATAGACTCGCCAATAAATATGAATATGTATTAAATAACACATCATCGTATGGCTTTCAGCCTTATTCATAGTCAGTTACTAGTGACTACTAGCAAGCTACTAAGAGCGTACTAAGAAAATCGCATTCATAGTGACATTTGGTAGACTACTAAGCTTAGTAACTACTAAGAAATTTAGTAGCGTGGTAGTCTATGTTTAAGCGGTACAAATATGACAAACATAACCTCGAGTGGTAGATAATGGGTAGATTTTAAATTCATCTACGGCTTTTAAAAAGCGAGTTATTGGTACAAAATACAAAATTAAAAAGAATACCATAGTAATAAGATGGAAAATGGAAAGGATTTATAAAATTTAATTGAAAAATTAAAAATCAAACTGGTATATGTCTTGTTAATTTATTTCAATGGGCAGTTATCCTTTAAAAAATATTACAATCGTTTTTTTCTGAAATAATTACAAACTTTATTGAATTAACATCTTGTTTGTATATTTTAAAGTAAATTGCGTGAACAAGTAAAATTTTATTATTAAGATAATGGTAATGATTCGTAAATGAAAAATTGATGAATTTATTACAGCCTTATTCATAGTCAGTTAGTAGTGACTACTAGCAAGCTACTAAGAGCGTACTAAGAAAATCGTATTCATAGTGACATTTGGTAGACTACTAATGGACTACTAAGCTTAGTAGCTACTAAGAAATTTAGTAGCGTGGTAGTCTTTGTTTAAGCGGTACAAATACGATAAACATAACCTCGAGTGGTAGATTTTAAATTAATCTACGGCTTTTAAGAAGCGAGTTATCGGTACAAAATACAAAATTAAAAAGAATACCATAAGAATAAGATGGAAAATGGAAAGGATTTATAAAATTGAATTGAAAAATTAAAAATCAAACTGGTATATGTCTTGTTAATTTATTTTTCAATGGGCAGTAATCCTTTAAAAATTATTACTATCGTTTTTTTCTGAAATAATTACAAACTTTATTGAATTAACATGTTGTTTGTATATTTTAAAGTAAATTGCGTGAACAAGTAAAATTTTATTCTTAAGATAGTGGTAATAATGATTCGTAAATGAAAAATTGATGAATTTATTAGTCATTTATTCAGGCTAAAAATATAAGTAAGTTAATTTATTTATTTATTTGTCAGTAAACACATCCCACTGAGAGAAATAAATCCTGTTTGTAGACCAGACAAAATAAAGATTGTTAATATTAGAAGTTGATTTCTTCTTTCGAGAACTTCATTGCATTTTTATACAACTCTGGGTTGTTTAAATTGTCCTTTATCGATCAGGAAAGATTGTTATGTATTCTTCTTTGGGTATTTAGTCCTGGGCAGTTGATGATATATCCCATTATTTGGATGGGGTTGATGTTGCAGTTTGTACATTGTGGGGTAGTTATTCATTAGGTATATATGTGTTAAATATGTATAGCCAATTCTGAGTATTACTTGTAATGATTAATTAATCTAATAATTTTAATTATGCTTTTGCATATTACGTTATATTACGTGATGGGCGTTGCTGGTTATAACTATTAATTAATGAATTCCTGCATTAACCGGATAATTAGCGAAAACTCTTAAAATGCATGTACACTAATAATAATTGTTTTATATTAAGCAATTTTTATAAAATCGCGTTTTAGTTCTAGTTTCCGAATTTCTTATAATAACAATAATACGTATACCTATAATACCTGCATGCACTCAGTTGTAACTATAAATTAAGTATGCAAAATTGGTAGTATAAATTAAAAAAAAATGCATTTGCCATATTCTATTTCTAAATCAATGATGATATGTATTTTCTTTATAATATCATAAAAGCTAAACTATCAAATGTGTATATTAAATTAATCAGTTACTGAAAGAGAAAAAAATATTTATATTTATTTATTTTAGAACTAAAGTGTTTCCATTTTAGATATATTTTTATTTATATATTAAATCAATTATTTATCCAGTTGTTTTTAGATAATTTACATTTTCAACAATTTACTTTACTGGCTGCTGCCTCCTATTCTCTATTCTCGTATTAACTTAACCTATAAACACTCAGACTGGGTTTCTTACAGTTTCTTATTTCGTTATTTCTTATTCATTTTAAATTTTCAAAATTTACCGCTTTAGACCATAGATCGCTATATTCAGTTCATCATTCTTCAGTCATGCGCATTAGCGCCGGTTCAATAGTCAACGGTTTAGTAGGATGTCAGTAGTCTAATAAGTACACCACTAAGTAGTAATTATTACGACGCTACTAAGCATAGCTACTAAGTTTATAATGTATATATATAGCTATAAGAAGGTACCAACAGTTTTTAAGAGTGCATTTTTATACAACGACGCTACGGCCTGTTACATGAGTTTTCTGTATTAAACCCATTTGCGTGTTATTTTGTACAACTTTAGCTTTTCATTTCTGAATAAATTTTTTTATTTAGGATCAAATGTTAATATTAAAGTAAAAGTAGACGATCGATTTCCCGAACACAACTAAAACTAGTCTGTCAATGATGTGCGCATGCGCGATGGTAAACTTTATTTTACGAATGATTATTCGTATAATAAGGATATTGTCGCGGGCCGCGTTCAATAGTTGTTCGCAGATTTCGTTCGTGTCTCGTCTCGCACGAGGTGCGCTTTGCACCCAATTTTTTAACAATTGTTAAAAATGATTGAACAAAATTCTTACCCAGTAATTTCGTTACAATGATTAAGTATTTAAGTTAAGATCACTTCATCATCATCCTTTTTATTTGTTAACATCAGTTTTCTGAGGTCGGTATATTTATTTCGCCGTTTTTCGTGTTATCTTGCGCCAACCTACTTAAAAAATGAATGGTACAACTAATGGTGAAAAAAAGGCCTACAGGCTAGTTCTTACTGGGGGTAAGTTTTTTTTCCTACTCGTTTTTTTGTATTAAATTAATATATTACAATGCTATTTTTAAAACCACGTGTTTTTATGTTTTCATTATAGCTGTAGTGTGGTATACGATATAGGTACCTAAAACGCTTAAAAAAGGGTATATTTTAATATCTTAATTATTGTTATGTAAACTATGTGCACAGATACCTTTTTAATATATTACGAATATTTGAGTGTAATACAAATTTAAAAAATTAATAATAGTTAAAACTAACTTTAAGTATCATTTTTATTACAGTGTACTTGTCTTGTATTTAACGAAATGTGCTCATCCATTTAATTAATTTAATTTTGTAAAATAGCCATTTCGCCATTTCTATTTCAGTCAATCTCAGGCAATACCTATAAAAAACAAACTTACAGGCATAGGTACTACTTCTCTAGAAGTTGCTTCTTTTACTCAAAATTAAAAATTTATTTGGGACAGAAAAAACCCGTAAAGTCACTTCATAACGATTTTGACTGTTTTATAGAAGGTTTCATAATCATGAATATAAAGTTTAATATAACGTAGCACAATAAATTTAATATTAAGTATTGGAAAATGAATAGCAGCATTTCAAACTAAAATAATTTAATTAATTAGACGTTTATTTGAATCCACTGTTTGTTATATTGTAATATTGTTTAGGCCTATTTGATTTTTTGTACTGTCTTTGTGATGGAGTATCTTTTTTTTTCACAGGTCCTTGTGGTGGCAAAACTACCGGCCAAGCAAGATTGTGTACATTCTTCGAAAATATGGGTTGGAAGGTAAGCCCACTTTTAATTTTCTAACAATATTGTGAAAACAAATTAAATATTGGAAATATTTTCATGAAGGTCTGCTAAATCTGTGAAATACGTTTTTCAAAGAATATCGACTTGCCACTCTAATATATGAATTTACTTTTTATTTAACGATTTTTTAAATCTCATGTGATTCTTAGAAAGTTTTGCTGATTTACTAAATTTAAGTAATTCGCCTTTTATTATGGTTTTGTGTTGAAATTCTGTTTCTTTTATCGAGAAAAATTATTATGTAAGGTAGTACTTAACTGTTATTTACTTACCTATCTTGAATACATGAGTACCTACCTGCACTTTTCGAAACGTATTTTCGTTATCATCTTGTTCAGCATAAGAAATGAATTATTGCCTTGAAAATATCATTTTAGTGCTTATATTTAAAAACGATAATAAGAGCAAATGGTTTAAAAATTAGTAATATATTACATTTTAATCGGTTGTAAAGCAAATTGAACGGCAAAAAAAAGTTAGTAATTATTTTATTTTTTTCTGAATTTTATTCTTGTAATCTTTTAGTTAACTCTTTCACATTTTAGTGAGTAGTAAATAATTCTTATGCTTTTTTATGCATAAATTAGTGCTTGTAAACTGATGTTTTCATATTTTTTGCGAAAATATTTATGTTAAATTATTTACATTAATCATTACTTTTGCAATAAGCAATGGAAAAAGACAACACTAATCATTATAGGTATTTTTTTAGGGTAATAGAAAAAATCACTCAAAACATGAGTAATCCTAGTTAATAATTTTTATTGTTGTTATTACAAAAGTAATTGCATATGAAAAAAATATTAATAAAGATCTTCCATTACAAACATTAAAGAAAAGTAATGATTAATGTAAACCTTTTACATTACTCATTGCAAAAATAATGGTTAATGTAAATTTTGTATATTACTTATTGTAAAAGTACTTAATGTGGTTAATGTAATTTTCTTTGCATTTCTACTATAAAAATAACAATGGGTATTGAAACAGTAATGCATTATTCACATCTGATCATCAGCAGTTAGCAAAAATATTTAAATGCAGCATAGACCTCTGAGGCTATTATCATTATGTATGAATAACAAGTACATTCTAATTTAATTGTTTAAATAAAAGAAGGGAGAAAATAGTTTACTAATAAAATTTCCCAACCCTCTGTATTTTTAAATGTTACATAATTTTTATTTATTACATATCAATACTACTGCAAAACAGTATTTACTTTGAGTTAATATTTTTTATTATATCATTTTATAAAAATTTTTAATGGAATGCACATAATGCATATTTTTTCACGGATTTAGCATTTAATGGTTACTTTTCAGTACTTTCACTATTTTTACTTTTTGTTAGTGCCTGTTTTTAAAAAACAAAGGTACATTGTTGCACAATTCTTTTTGTTTTAAAGTTTCTGAGAATTAATCATTACAATAAAAATTATATTCTTATTATACTTTGTATGTTGGTAATGTAATATAATTCAAAGCATTATGTATTTGTTCCAAGATAGAGAAATATATTACATATTATGTATAGATATTAATTGTTGAAGATTTTTATTACAAAAACAAACATTTAATTGTTGTGTAATTACAAACACCTCATTTTTGAAATGAAACACCGACACTATAAATAATTAGTTTTGTCAATAAATGTTATCAAACTATCATTTTAATATCATTGTTTTGTTTTGATTCTTGTAGTTTTATTTTTTTTACATACTTTATTGAAAAATAATACCTATACTGAAATAAAAAAATATACAATGACTGAGGAAATGGAATAGCTATTAAATCTTACATTTTTAAAAGTATTTTCTGTATAGATGCAAGGGGTTTAGTTTTTATTAAAATGAATTTCAGCATGGCTTAACAAGATTTCAACATTTTTAAAAATTGTTCTTAATTAAATAATCGTAAATTACTTTTGCATTCCTTCCTTTTTTATAGATTATATTTTCTCTTCATTTTATAGTGCATAATATTATACATATAGTAAGTATACTACCATATAATTGAATTCTTTTTTAATCGACTGTAAAAGTAGGTGATGCTATAATGAAACACAAAATGCATAGTTTAAGTACACATGTAGGTAATTTCGATGAAAAGTACCGAAACTTTGAAATTTCAAGTGAAGTCCAAACAAATAATGTACGTTTTTTTATTTGAAGAAGTTAAATTTATTTTTGAAATTGAATTACTTACATACTTGTGAATAACTAGATTGATCTTTTATCTAATTTAACATTATTACGCGATTTCTAGATGGCATTCTTATTTTTCTAATTAAAATTATACGTACTCAACATGTATACATTTCTATTCTTTTTCTGTATTTGCATACAAAGTATAAAAAGTTGTGTTGGAAAATCTAGTTCTTTATTTCATAAGTTTCACAATGAAAATAAGGGCTATGATTTTCTAGTTACACTGTGTTTTTGTGTGTTACAATATTTTTGGGGGGTTACGTATGTCTATGGCATTGCATCCCTTTCTTGCAGGTATTTCGGGTACCTGAGACCGCAACCGTTCTCTTGAGGTAGGTAATTTCCTATAATTCTTTTATAATTTTTAAATTTTACGGGACTGATTTTTTAAATTTCGATATTAATATTGATAATTTAAATAAGCAACATTAAAGTAAATACAATTATAAAGGAAAATATTCTTCATATATTTGCTATGGTTAACTAACTGTTAAAAAGAATTGTTACTATTACATCTCTCATTAAAAATAATCTAAAACGAATTGGAATAATGGGATCTCATCAGCTCATTCTCAAATAAAATTTCAAATTGTCCAAGTCCCAAAATAGTGCATTCATTTTGATACTTTATCACCCACCACATAAAAATGGACACTAAAACATTTCGTGTTATAATATGTGACCTTAATAATTGGCAGTCAACTTGAGGTGTTCAAAAGTTTTCATAGGAAAATATATCTAGACTTGTGACGAGTTCATGGTAGAAGCAAAAAATATTTAAAATCATTGTACTTTCAGATTATAATTTCACTTTGTATTAATTTGATTCTTTTATTTTTGATTTCGTTTTTATAAAGAGTGAATGCTTGAATTACATGAAACATTTTTAAATTCATATTATTATTTAATCTACAATTTTTCATATTAAGGGAAAACTCAAATACCTTAGGTTTGTAGGTTTTTTAAATAGACTATGATGCTTCAATTTTTTGAGAAAATTAATTAGAAATAGTTAACAAATCCCTGCCACATATGCAAAGCAGTCCAAGTATCTATATTTTTTAAAAAAACAACTTACAGTTAATTGAAGTTTTGGACGTTTCATTAAATAATCTATAAATATTTTGTCATGATTTTATTAATCCTTTAAAATTTGGCAACAAGGTCAATATTTTGTTATTCTTTGTTTTTTAATACTTGCCATCAGTTATTTGTCAATTTTTGTTTGTAAAAATAATTTACATATTTACTTTAAATTTAGCTTGTTGAGGGATTTATGCTATTTTTACAGCATCATTGAGAAAAAAATCTATTTTACAAATCATATTTATTATCTATTGTTTATTTTTTAAGTGATTTTTGAAAAAACTTGTTTAAATAAAGCTTATCGTTAATTTAGGCCATTTTGTCATCTTGCATACCAGATACAAAATATTAAATAATTTTTTTTATTTCCCGAGTAAAGAAATAAGTTTTTTAATACAGTATAAATTACCATATTAATTGTATCGTCAACCAAGGAAATGTACTCTTGGAAGAATTAAACAATTCATAGGAAGTTTCATATGCTATATTCCAGTCAAACTTTTCTATTATTGATAGATACCATAATATGTCAGCAGGATTGAATTCCCTATACTTATGCTTTGTTAGGCATTGATATACTTAAATTTTATTGCCAACTATTGGTACTGGAAGAAGTGCATTAAAAATTTTAAGAAAACCGATTTCAAAATTCGTTGTGACTAAAATGTCCGATAATTATATTAGATTTTTTCTCAAAATTATTATTTTCATTTCGTGAAATTATTTTATAAAGTTCATTGTTGTCTCCACAATGACGAAAGTACCACAAAGTATGAAATTATATATTAGTAGTAGAGCTTTATTAAAACAAAAAGTTATGTTTACATTTCTATATACACAAAAACAGAGACACATATTAGGTATATTCTTCAACTTACAATAAATTCCTTTCGTTTTTCCTTATATTCATTTTTCCTGTGTTTTCCGCCCCCCCCCCCTTTCCAAACCTCTTCTTTTTAAAATAATTTGCTTCAATAGGGCCAGACCACTACTCTCCGCATTCCAAGTTTCTCCCTCTCATCTTCCCTATTACTTCTTCTAATACATGATCCATTGATTCACTCTTCTCTCTACATACTCTACACAATCTCTTACCTTCTTCCATCCAAAACTTATTCTCATTACACTCATTCCCCATTCTGAATTTAGCTATTATCTCTATACTTCTTCCTTCTCTTAGATATCCTGGCACCTCATCCCCTTGTCATTCTACCAAATTAAACTCCCTCATACCTTTCGCGTATCTTGATTCCCAAATTTTTCTTAAATCCTCACCTCTTACTATTTCATTACATCATTTCCCCACCATCCTACTAACAGTTAATCCCTTTGCTCTCCACTCTTCCATTTGTTCTTTACTTATTGCCATTTCTGTTAAGGCTTTGTCCCTTCCACATCATATTAATTTTTTTCCCGATCCCCAATACCTTTTTCCTTATGTCCCCTTCCGGTAATTCCCCCAATTTTTCTTAATATTTTACAGTCCTCCTTCTTCCGCCATTTTCCCACATTTTGTTTCCCTTCTTAAAATGTAGCCTGGGGTACTTCGTTCTAAGCGCAACACCCATTTTATATACCTTTTATGAATATTTTCTACTATTCTATACTCTTTCCATCCCCATATCTCCACTCCATAAAAGACTATACTTTTTACTAACGTTTTAAAAAGTACTACCCTTCTTTCCCAGTTATTTCTGCACAATTTTTGTCCTATTCCCCATATTCTTCCCAGCAGTGCATTTACTTTAGCTACTTGGTTACTTATGTGCACATCGTCTTTGTTGTTTTCTATCAGCATGTACCCCAAGTACTTGCATTTTTAAACCCTTTCTATCACCTTTCCCTTGCATCTCAATTCCTCTTTTTCTTTTATTTTCCTATCCCTTACTTAACCGAGAACTATTATTTTGGTTTTGTCACCATTCAATTGCAAGCATTTTTTCTCTAAGTATTTTTCCAATTAATTAATAATTATATATTATTTGTGACGTCCGGAAGACTTTTCATTCTCGCTCTGGTAATCTTATGGACTTTTAATTTTCGGCCAAGAAATATGCAATAATTTATTTACAGGCAGATAATTAAGCAAATAACGCAACTTATAATAATAAGACGTTTCAATACATAGCTGCAAATTATTGCAGGTTTCCTGACCGTCGATTAAAATTCTATGAGATTATTTGTCCGAGTATTATGAAAAGTGTTGCAGTTTTTTTTCCACGGATTTAATGCCTTTAGATCAAAAGTTACGGAATCATCTGTTTTTGTTACTAAAAAGTTTATAATAAACAGATTTAAAGTTGCCAAAAGTTTTGCACTGCTTCACGAAAGCTAATTACATTTAAGATTAGAATTGACGTGCATATAAAGCCAGAAGGTTTTTTCATGTGATTTCTCGATCTTGGCAAACGAATCTATTTTGGCTTCCTTTACAGCCAAGTTAATGCACTTTGCCCACGAAAATAAACATCACGGGACGAGACCCGCCCATACATATGTAACCAATAGTTTAATTTATTTTTTTTGTTATTGAAAAATATTTTAGAAAGTTAAAGAAAAACAGCGTCACGAAATTTATGAAAATGTTACAAGGTTTTTATATGTACTTGATTATAGAAGCAAACTAGACTATTAATAAAATAAGTAATTAATATAAGCCTTCCTTTCTATATTTATGATTTACCTAGTGAATGACCTTAATCATTTGCCTATTTTTAATTAAAATATATATCTACTTAAAATTTATATATAAACAGGAAACCAAACCTATTGGCTGCATCAACTCATCCTCTAGGTTAACGTGCTGTTTAGAGAACATAGGTCGGTGGATTCTGTGGAATCTTAAGTCATTCGTAGAAAATCCACCCATGTTCCGTGAATTAGTTATATTTGTCATTAAATTTTTGAAAGTTGGATTATTTTGTCCGTTAAGTAATCCTACTCTTAGAGATCTATATTATTTTGAAATAGCCCAAAAAATGTATAAAATAGTGAAACGTTCCTTATTTAATTTTGTTTGAAATTTTAGTAAAGTTTTCTTATTCCCGTTGCAAATTACAGGCTTTCATTTGTGGTCATCAATTTAATGTAGGGTCCTATAAAAATAAGAGGGTATTGTTAAGTGTCTGTGAGCCACAGTTTAAAAAAATTATGTGTGAATTTTCAACTTAACGATTTGGAGAGATCAAAATTAAGAAGAAGTCATAAAAATATATACCTTCAATACCATTACAAAAAAATATTGGATTACTTTCATTTCTAAATTAAGAAAAGTATTTCCTGATGGTGATTATTGAATTTTGTTTATTGCACGTACCCTGAATGCGCGGATGCGATTTGATCTAATAGTTTGTTTTTTATTAAAATCTGTATAATTTAGATAAGCAAATTAAATTAATATTGAATATACAGTTCCAAAAAGATTGACGCACCTAATTTTGGTTGCAACTTTGAAGCTTTGTCATTTATGAACGAACGAGCCGACTTTAATTATTTTTGTTTTTTAGTAGGTAATTCCTTTGTCCTTTAAAAAAATTAAAGGAGGTGGAAACTTTTTCAAAACCGCCTCCTAGATGGTTTTAAATAAACTCGAAGTATGTTTTCTCCTTAATTTTTGACTCACCCTGTGTATTAATTAAGTAATGGTATAAAAAGTGCATACAATTTTATATAAAAGACCCTCTTTTTTTGAGTATTTTATTTTTTATTCATTGATTTATCTCTATGTTGTCCGAATTTCAGCTTTTCTTCTTGCATATTGAATACCAACTTATCGAGAAACAGTTTTCTAGTGAATAGGTACGAATTTTAAAAGGCATTTTTATTAAACACAAAATTATAAATAAAAGGGTATATTCCCACGAGAAATTACATATTTGAAAATTCTAAAAGTTTTTGATAATGAATTTTCCGTTTCAAATTAAGTTTTAATGAATATATTTTCAGGTTAAATATCTTGGGTATGTCTGGAAATTGAAAGTTTGAACTAGATTATTTAATAAAACTATGAACAATAATAATTGGCAACGAAAAAAAAAACTGTTTAAACAGATTATTTAAGAGTTTCAATATTTTAAAACTTGGTTCTCAATTACAGTAAATTTATACTTATCAGAAAATTTTATGCAAATTCTAATTTTACGCGCTCTTATCGCTTATCGCAATGGTTAAAAAATAATCGTAGGTATTTAGGTACTTGTAGTGCAATAAAATGTACAAAAGTAGTTTACTATTGCGCATAGCATGCAATAGAATATAATTGAAAATATTCTATTTTTATAATGTCTATTCGCCTATTAATGATTCGCACATTAGGTATTTAGATTTAAACAAATTTTATGTATCTTTTACAATTTAAAGTAAAATTAACACTAAATTTGAGCCTACTTACAAAATATAATAAATAAAAATCCGTATTCACCAGGGTAGCCTTACCACAGAGACTATTAGGGCAATAATTTTTGTTAAGGTTTTTTATTATTTACGTTTATAATGGACTCTTTTTAGTTTTGACATTTATTTATACATAACTTTGTCAGTTATTTCCTTTCACTAGTCATCCCCTGCATTTTATTGTGATGAATGCTTTTTAGGACGGCCCGGATATCACCTTCAACAAAAATTTAAATCGCATACCTAATAGTTGCCCGTTAGCAATCTCAAGGTAAAGTTTGTGTTTAGTAAAAAAACGAAAATGTCTCAAAAAAGTTTCAAACAATTTTATTTCTATAGGTACAGTTTTCTAAAATTTTTGTGTCAGGATTATGTACCTACAATGTTTCTGATAGTAAAATATCCAATAAGGTCCCAACAAAAGTAGTCAGAACTCCTTAACGAAATCAGTTGAGAATATTGAGCCAAAATCGAATATTTACTTAAACATTCAATTTAATTTAATGTTTATATGGGATCCCACACAAGCAAAAATGTTTTTTTACTTTGGCATGAAAGTATCATTATTTAAAGCTCATAGAGTAGAGTACAGTTATAATTTTTATTATTTTTATCATTTTTATCTTTAAAAATGACAGAATAGGTGGCCTCCAAAGTTGTAACTTTTGGACCATTTTTGTTACTCTTTAATATCTCAAAAACTAAACTACTTAGTTAATAATTTGAAATTTTTATATACAATGCTCCATATACTGTGTTTAAAAACGCCGATTTATAGTGTACTTTATCAGCTATGACCAAAACAACCAAGCATTTTTTTGCTATTCATGCGTCACATGTACGGAACTCTGATAAAGCGAGGCCCGACCCCTGAATAACGTAAACATTGCAATTTTCAATTTTACCTACGTCTTCGTATTTATTTCTAAGACTATTAGAGTAATCTAGTGCTTGGATGAGGTAAAATGCAGAGGATAGTAAGACTTCGAATTAAAAATTTCAATTTGGAGATGGAGCTATTTTCTCTGGGAAAAATGTTAAAATGCCATTTTTCTAAAAAATAATAATCTCACTGATTTTACGTTTTGAGGGTCAGTGTTTATTGTGAACAATAAGCGAACCAGCGAGGGATTCTGTCAGACAGTTGCAATTAATAGTATCTGAGCAAATAATTTTGCATTAGTTATTCTATGTAGGCCGATTAACATATTTTAAATTTTAAAACAGATTATATTATTAATGTTCAATGATCATGCAAGCATTGCTATTTTGACCTAGCCGCTGTTTAGTTACTCCACTGCCGTCGTTTTTCCATGCGCTAGGCAATGTTTGCATGCGATTTTTGATTACTTGACAATTTAAATAAAAGAGTGAGATTGTGTATTGAAACATTTTGCTTTTTATTTCCGGTAAGTGGAGCTCCCATTGCGACGATTTCAATTGCCTCTTTATTTTCGAAATATGTAAATGCGGAAACCTAGGCAAACCCGCATTGTTTAAATAGGAACCCTATTGACTGCATCAACTCATCCTCTAGGTAGGTTAACGTGCTGGGTCGGTGGATTATGTGGAATCTAAGTCATTCGTGGAGAATCCAACAATATTTCGCGAATTAGTTATATTTGCCATTAAATTTTTGAAAGTGGGATTATTTTGTCTGTTAAGTAATCCTACTCTTAGAGATCTATAATATTATTTTGGAATAGCTGTAAAAATGTATAAAATAGCGAAACACGACCATTATTTAACTTTGTTTGAGATTTTAGTAAGGTTTTCTTATTCCCATTGCAAATTACAGGCTTTCATTTGTGGCCACCAATTTAATGTAGGGTTCTATAAAAATAAGAGAGATTTGTTAAGGGGCCTTTCATAAAATACGTTGGCATACAAGGGGGGAGGGGTCTTGATGGGTGTGACAATATGTGACAAAGGGGGACGGGGTCTACGGCAACGTGATGTTCGCCGTTCATCAAACAATTTTACTGAATTTTTATAGAATCCTTGGACATCTGATAAATAGAAATATTATTAATTTGTTCGTTACAAAAGATATTTATTAATTTATTTAAATTTTATTATGAAAATTAAATAAATATTTTTGACTCAAAATTTGTGTATTATCAATCAAATTTATCATGTTCAGGGGGAGGTTTAGTTTTTTTGACGTAATATTTACAGGGGGGTCACAGAAAGTGTGACACAGCGTGACAAACGGGGGGAGAGGGTAAAAAAAAGCTAATTTTAGTGTGACGTATTTTATGAACAACCCCAATGTGTCTGTGCCGCAGTTTTAAAAAATTATGTGTGATTTTTTTTTCAACTTAACGATTTGGAGGTGGAAACTTTTTCAAAACCGCCTCCTAGATGGTTTTGAAAAAAATTCGAACTATGTTTTCTCCTTAATTTTTGACTCGCTCTGTGTATTAATAGGCAAACCTGCAATGTTTAAATGTTTTACCTATTTAGTAAAAATTGACAATTTTTGTTGAAGACAGGTCAGGGTGCTTTACGATATTTTTAAACTTCAATTTTCTATATAAAATTTGAAACGATCACGCTACGTTTCTATTTATTGTATTTATTACCTAATTACCTGTATTCGTGTATAATACACGTACTTGCATGTTGTTTATCATTTTTATATAAAAATTGCGTTTCATATGATACAAAAACGATAAGGCAGTTCAAGGTCCCAACATTGGAAATTTTAATCAAGTTCAGTAATTTTACTTCCACAATGTGTCGTTAACTTATTGTTTTATTATATATATGTATGTCTGTCGAACATTTTATATAATGTGATACTGTGACATTGTGTCACTTAACGAATTTTAAAGAGATAAAATTTAACATGAAAAATGTGAAACGTTAGGTATATGTACATACAGCTTGTAGCACATTGTTAACGACGGAAAAATACCTTCAGAATGTGTAATATACGGTTTCACTTTTTACGGTTTAATTTGCAAACAGTTCAACACTACGGTACTGCGTAGTGTGGCAAAAACGTTTTACTGTCGTTCTTAAAATATAAAAGGTTGAAACGATTAATTATAAAATAAACGGTTTAGGTATACTTAAATTGAATGGAATTGTATGAAGGTATATATACATAAGTCATTGTATTGGTCAGGAATGTTTTTAACTGACTACGTAAAATGTCAAGGCAGTCTCAATATATCACTACCTGCCATGTATCGCTTAAACTTAAATACTCCCCTATTTTGCCTAAGTAACACCACTGCGTGGGGATTCCGTTTCTCACTGGGTTTAGACATAGTTGGCGGTAAATTTAACTTCGTGCAAAAATAGTTGAAGTAACAAACAGTATTCCAATTAAGATGTTGGATAACATTTGTCAAGAATTTCACAACAGACGAACCAGGATATTGTTTGGCACAGTGAGGTGGCTTATTTGAACAGAGTAATACGGCTAAAGTTGTACCAGAACTAAGCTTCATAATTTATACAGGGCGTTCAGAAAAATCCAAAGTTTAAAAACTTCTGCTTTTGATTTACTCATTCGATTGCTCTTTTTTTATTCCCATATGTAGATACATAGATATATTATTCTACTGCTTTATTTGAAAAAAATTTGGATATTTTAAAAATAGTTAATTTGACTATTAAAAAAACAAACAAAAACTGTTCTAAAGCTTAATAAGTCATACTTCAAAAATGATTAAAAATGAAGCTTTTAATGAATACTCATATTCAGATTTAATTAATTCATGCTGTATTTATGTAGAATTTGAGTAATCGTAAAAGCTTCACTTTCGATCATTTTCGAAGAAGGAATTATTAATCTTCAGAACAGTTCTTTATTTGATTTTTAGGGTTCCGCACCTTAAAAGGAAAAAGCGGAACACTTATAGGATCACTTCGTTGTCCACCCGTCCGTCCGTCTGTCAAAACCCTTTTTCTCAGGAACGCGTGGAGGTATCAAGCTAAAATTTATATCAAATACTCAGGTCTATTGTCCCTTGGAGCTGTGAAAAAATCAAACTTCTAAGCCAACGCAATCAAAAGATACAGCCGTTTATGCCGCAAATTTCCGCAAATTTTCGAATCAAAACCTACAGGGTACTTCCCGTGAACTCAGAATCTTGAAATTTTGTACTAAGCAACGTCTTATAGCACAGATAAAGGAAAAATTGCGAAAACCGTAAATTTTTAGTTACATCATATAATAAAAATATTTTTAATTATTTTAAAGTTACTACCCCCTTTCCTCATGAACGCGTAGAGGTATTAAATTGAAATTCATATTAAATACTCAGGTCTATAATACCTTTAAGCTGTAACAAAATCAAACTTCTATGTCAACGCAATCAAAAGAAAAAGCAATTTAAGCCGCATATTTTCAAACTCGCAACTACTCGCAAGGGAATCAAAACCTAAAGGGTATTTCCAGTCGACTTAGAATCTTGAAATTTGGCATGAAACAATGTTTTATAGCACATATAAAGGAAAAATTCCGAAAACTTTAAATTTATAGTTACATCACATATACCATCTACAGGTTTGTACGGAACCCTCGGTGCGCGAGTTGGACTCGCACTTGGCCGGTATTTTTTAACAATCACTGTCTATGGCACACTTCTTCATTCTTTTCTTCAATAAGTGAAATTAGCTTCTTTTAGTAAAAATCCAAAATTACTCAAAATCTTTCAATTTATTATGGATCGAAAGAGAATAAAAAGGGAAGTCGAACGAAAAAAATCAAATATGGTAGGTGCCATTCGAAAAAACTAAGTTATTCATATTAAAAGTTTTTCAGTTTTTATTTTTTTCCTGAACGTTCTGTATAAATTATGAAGCTTAGTTTTGGCATAACTTCGGCCGTATTACTTGACCATTACTGGTAAAATTTCAAATTTTTAAACATTTTTTTTTTTTCGTGAAAGATGATTTTTTTGTAATTTGGATTAAGATTGCGATTTTATAAATTACATTATTCCTGAAACTACTCCTCGTAGGCATACAAGTCGGTCATCAAATTTACCTTAAAATTTTATGTTCCATGCGAATTTGTCATAACAAATATACCAGGCATTTAAAATAATAAAGTTGGCATCAACTTTCGGTATAATCGGAAGTAGCTGACAGTTGAAGTTATTTCAGTTAAAAAGATCATCCTTGATAACCGTAAACTCCAAACTTTCAAATATCTAACACTTATTAGGTTTTTTAAAACTTCTAATATACTAGACCCTTGTAATAAGCATGTATAAGTACAACATAGGTAATTATATTCATACACATTTTACCTACCATCTACTTAAAATGAAAAGATTTTTATTTTTTAATTAAGGTTCAGAAGAAGTCCTAGGTACGTTTAACAAAATAAATGTATAAACTAAAAGCAAGTAGTAAAGGAAATATAGCCGAATTGTATTAAAATGTATATTTATTTAGTGTTTAACATTGTCTGCGTTTTATAAGTAAGATATACCTAGGCACCTGAATATGTAAAAACGTTTTTGTAATTGTTTTTCCACTCAATTCACAGTTTAAGTGTGAACTTACTACTGTTTGACGTACCAATTAACAATTTAGCAAATTAACCCGTGAAATACTGACAAACTTTAGGTAGTTTTCAAATGAAAAACAATCTATCCAATCTTGCATATAGGTTGACAAAAGATAACGGTTTTCATTAATCAGCTCGAAAAATAGGTAGTAACTTAAAATTCTAAACTAAAGTACATTTAAAATTCGAATTAGATACGCATTTATCCACTTTATGTGCAAACAAAAAAATAAAATATTAATAACTTAAACATTTATTTATAATAATTTATGTTCTGTTTTTATTTTTCAGTGGGGGAGTAAAATTTTCCGACCTGGATGAAAATGAAGGTAAGAATAATTATTTAATGCATATTTTTATTATATAGAAGGTTATTGAGTCAAATCGTTTATTGAATGTTTGTAGAAAACAAGAAATCGAAACTGTAGAATTTTTGTCATATAGGTAATACACCGACCGCTATAGCCATAGTTACTTTAATGTAAAAATTGTCGTGAAAACAGCCACAAAAAATTATTGAATTTATGTTGGTTAGGTTAGGTTATTGATGATGATGACGTTATATTTTTATTTTGTTTACACATAAATCGAAGTCTTCAGGAATTTATTGTACCTATCGTACCTACAAATGTAAATTTTCTTACAATGAGATTGATTGCATTTTATTGTCTTTTGACATGTAACTCGATATTACATTAAATACTTATTCTTATTATATTCATGCAAAGTTAACGAGAGTTTATGAGGTAAAATTCGAAGATTCATATTTAAACAGTATTATTATAGGCAACTGTTATCTATAGTAGAATTATTTTATTCTTTCTATCACGTGATCTATTTTTTTTATAAAAAAAGAAAATGCAATATATTTGAGTTTGTTGTAACTATGTAGTGAAAACAAAACGTATGTTTTTAAAACAATAACCTACGTCTATGATGCATTCTCATTTCAATGAACAATAAAAATATAATGATAAAAAGTTAGGATTTTCTTTTAAACACACTTTGCCCAATAGTCTAGTCATTTAAAAATGTACATTATATTGTGAGTAAAACAGTTTTTCTGACATCATTGTCTTACAATTATATTCAAAAATAATGTTTTTGAGTTTGGGGCTGTTCATAAAGTACGTCACGCTTAAATTAACTTTTTTGACCCCCCCCCCCGGTTATCACACTGTGTCACACTTTCTGTGACCCCCCCCCCCCCGTAAATATTTCATCACAAAAACTAAAACAATAATACACAAATTTTGATAGTTAAAAATATTTATTATATTTTCATAATAAAATTTAAATAAATTAATAAATATCTTTTGTAACAAACAAATAAATAATATTTCTATTTATCAGAAGTCCAAGGATTCTGTAAAAATTCAGTAAAATTTTTTGATGAACGGCGAACGTTACGTTGCCGTAGACCCCCCGACCCCCTTGTCACATCTTGTCACACTCCTCAGCAAGACCCCCCCTTGTATGCCAACGTATTTTATGAACGGCCCCTTTCATACAAAGTTTATTTTTCGTTTTAAAATTTTGTACTGGTGCATTCCATGTAACATACGAATTAAATGTAATAATTAAATATATCTACCAGGTAAACAAAATTGTTTCGATATTTGTACGTTAGTAAAAGTCAATTTTTTATTCGCGATATTTCATGTACTTATAACCTTTTGTATCTAAAGGCATAAGTATTTTATGATTTCATGTGTACAAGTAGTAAAATTAATAAATCGATTGCTTACGTTAGCAATAAGGGTCTTAAAGAATAATACAATCTGTAACAAAGCAAGTAAATAAAAAGCCCAGAAAAGTTATTGGATTATATATTTGTATCAGCTAATTAAAGTGGCATATATGTTGAATTATATGAAACTGTTCGTGTCTCTTTTTTTAATATTTATACGCATTATAAACTTTTAATTGTGCTTGTTTATTTATATATGTGCGTATCCAGTACAAAAGTCATGAGATGTTTCATGTCATATCTATATTCCATGTATTTGATGAATTCGTATTAACCGCTTATGTAATAAATAATTACTTAAGCAATGGCATTAGTCATTCTTTTTTTAGTTTAAAGTAGCGTGTTAATTACTTTAACAATAAAATTGGTGTAGGTATTGAGTTAAAATAAGTATTAATGTATTGCAAAGTTGTAAAAAGTTCATATGACTTGCCTTGAATGAAAATTTTCATTCAATAATATAATAATTATGTTATTGTATGTACGTGCAACTACAATCAGCGCCGGCCTTAGCCTGTTTGGTGCCCCACGGTAGCTTTCTGATAGTGCCCCTTGATAAGGCCAGTGTTATCGAAATTTGTATTTATTTTTTAAGAAATTTAAAGAATACTATTGATTAGTTTTACTTTCTGTATTTACTAAGTAGTAGGTACCTATTCCAGTTTTATGCCAACAGTTAAGGATTTGAAAATTGACCCCACTTTCAACTAATCTGAATCTTAAAAATTCACTTTACATTGTATTGGGAATAAGTTCCTTGTAAAATTATATGTCGAACTTCAGAAAAATTGACGAGTATAAGTGAATTCGTAAATTGTCTCATCAATCTCAAATAAGTGGGTAGATAATAAAATGAGGAACATCTGTATTTACGTCTCAGGTGTGTACGTCATTTAATAGCTACAAGTGCTTTGAACGGTTTATGCAATAAAAAATATTTAAACATTTTACTAATACGTATTTTTTGATGCTATGTTATTAAAAATGTAAATAAAAACATATTTATACTGTTTTGTCAACAATTTTTGCAGCACGTCCTTGAAAGGATCCCTTCAATTTTTAACTGTAGTAAGGCAAATTTTTCCATTCTATAAAGTAAATAAAAGCTAAGAGAATGCTTTGTTTAATGAGAACTAATTAAAGTAGTAAATAGGGCAGCGTTGGCAGGTATTAGGAAAAAATAACTAAGACACAGTGTAATTGTATAATGAACTTTAAGTACCTATCAATGCGAAGAAATAGTGTATTATATTTTTATGAACTAGGTCAGGGCTTCTTAAACTTTTTCATTCACGACCCCATTTATGATTGCGGGTTTCTAGGCGACCCCATATACATATAAAAGAAAAATTAATAAATATTTTTTGATGATTTATTTATTAAGTAACAATATACATATACATATGAAAAAATAAAATATATAAAAATTTGACATTAAAATCTCTCGCGACCCATAGTTTAAGAAGTCCTGAACTAGGTGATACAACGTCGTCTTTATGCGTTAACCGTTTACCGTCTGTCACAAGCTTTCTGTTATTACAACTAACTGGGGCTATCCATAAACTACGTTACCTTTTTTTGGAAATTTTAGACACCCCCTCCCCTCGTTGACAATCGCAGTATGAGCCTTAACCCCCCGTTAAGTAACGTAGGCTTTCAGAGAAAATAAAATTAATTAATTTTTTTTATTTCCAAAACATTTCGTCTCTGCGTGATGTTCTACTGTAAAATCTCTATATCCCGATCCCCTACAGTTTCTTTCTCTCTCACATTTCCCGCTTGTACATGTAACGTTGACTAATAAGAGCCGGCCCCCCACCTTTCCCACCGTTCCTATCCCTAGTTTTTACGAAGACTCCCTCCCCCTGAATTGGTTACGTAGTTTATAGACAGCCCGTATCCGTATGACTGTTATTCACCTGCCGACTTTTTATTTTAATACCATAAAACTACCTTCTCTTGAAGAAAACAGAACAATTATAGAATACTGACTTATAAATTAATCAACTGATTCTAATTATAATGCTGACAAACTTCTAAACTTCTGTTTTTTTTTTTAAATAGGTATATAAAGTAGACTGTGGTGTTATTAAACAAACAGTAAAAAGGTCTTACCCCTAACTCACCACAACACTGTCTTGCGTTGAAAATGCTCACAAAGTGTAAGCGAGCGAAACACGTGTCCGCGTTTTGAAACAGTGTTGTGTCTTATTACTTAATAATTGGGATGTGTTAAAAATGGTATAAATGAAAACTACATTTAACTGACAATAAAAATAATAATAAAAAAATTAATCATGTGCAACTTAGTACACGTGAAAGAAGTGAACTTCTTTGGCGATGTATATACTTTTATAACGAATAAGTGATGTTTGGCGAAAGGAAGAAAGAGTACGAGAATTTTCAGGATTTATGTTTTAAAAATGAAAAAACATACCTACATCAAATTTTTTTCGCCTCTGTTTATTTTTCCAAGTGCTTAAGAAACCGTAAACTATCAATAACTGCAAGGAATTAAAATTAATACATAATAATACTCACTCTTAAATAAACATTAATTGTTGTTAAATAAAGATTTACCGTAATATAATTGCTATGAGATGCCGGTCACTTACAGCTGACTGTAATACCGATATGCGCACGCGCCTACGTGTACATAAAAAAAAATGCTATCTGAAATTAAATTATATGCTGGAATATTAATTTTTTATTTTTTTTCAATTAAAAAGTGAAAAAACTGAAAGCACAAAAAAATTTTTGGTAAACTTTGCAAGATATAGTATAAGAAAGAAAATGCCACCTCAACCAAAAAAATTCATTCACTGTAGCAATTTTCCGAGGTCAAAACCCCCAGGCGCTCTACTATATAGGTACCTATAGAGTTTACACAGTGTATTTTTCTTGATAATTACCTAATTAACAAAGCACACGAGTAATTTCACAATTTTTAATTAAGAATGTTTTTCTAATCATCCACAAGATATTAATCATCGTTCTCATTGTGTGCGACATGCAATCACTTAGCTTTATATTCATGTTTAGCCGAACATTAATGATATAATTCGAAATGATGGGCTTGTAAATAAATAAGTACGTTATTATCTACTGTTGAGAATTTGCAGACATACATAACAAATTCTAATCATACATCATGTAATAAATAAAATAAAAACAGTAGACGGGTGGATGGTATATAAGTAATCGGTTAATTTTTACTATAATTTTTTATACCAAAACTTTTTGAATTTTGTGCACTTTATAATGAAATTGTGAAAATTTTGGTTATTTTACTATATTCATGTATATAGTTAAAAACATAATTTACCTTATCAGTTAACGTTTCAAATTTAATTTAGATTCACATATTATACAGTTATTAAATATAAACTACAAAGTAACTTACCTACATAAAAATTAGAATTAGAAATATGAAAATTAACTTCTATGTTTTATTTACGTAGATACTTAATTTGAAATGAATATCCATCAAGGAAATGTAGAGACAATAATTGATGATATAAAATAACTCCCTTGTATTGCTGATGGAACATCGATGTTTAATATTAGTTACAACCGCCAACTTCAATTACATATCGATCGAAAAACATTAATGCTTAAAAAATATGTATTGTACATAATAATTAATTTTATTGTTTTTAACAAAAGGTTCTGTGACGCATTTTTTAATAGCTACATCACTTTCATTTTTTTATGTTTTAGATGGACCTCCTAACTCATAAAATTCCCCCAAATTTATTCTAAAAATTCGGCCACTATTTACATAGGTAGGTGATATTCATTATATTTTGGAAAAAACATCGATTTTTATTGAACATCGGTGCATATTGTCAATTGAAACCTATTTATTTTTAAATTATTTTGATTATTAATTGAAAAACTGAAAATAAAAATATGAATTTTTGTTATTGAGGAGAAAATATAAAAGCAAGTAAATAACAACTAAAAGAAAAGTGAACAAAAAACTAAATACTAATTTAATTGTATTAGATACTCGGAGAAAAGTAATAAGTAATTTTTTTATTTATTACACTTAATCAGTTATTGTCTGTTTTATCTATTTTATGTTTTATTAATACAATTCCTTTTGACGTATTTTTATCGGAAAAGTCGCAAGTACCATACATTAAAAATTAACGTTGGATCACTTCCTTTATAGCGGTTTTACAATAAGCTACAGTTTATTTATTATTGAATCTGTTTGCTTATTTTATTATTGTTTTACATATGTAATGTTGATGTTAATTTATTATAACATAACTAGTACGCCACTACACTTTATTTTATACACCTATGTGAAGTATAAACAAACTCGTGATATTACAATGATGTCAGACATAACACTACTAGGAGAAAATAAATAAGGGTATTGTATGAAGGATTCTTAAATCTGAAATATGAATGATATCAGAAAGGAGCCATATTCCGTAAACTATAATAAGACTTTAAAAATATAATATGTGTGACAAAGTTGTTTAAATAAAATAATAATGAGTTCTTGTATTTAACGTTAAAGATTACAGACAGAGTTAAGATGATTTAAATCAGGTGATTCAAATTATGGTAAACTTTAGAAAATGAAATTAAAATTTGAATTCTCAAAAATATATTTATTCATAAAAAAAACTAAAATTAGAAATATTTTTATGGTGATATTTATTGTTTCATAAAAAAAAGGAATTTGGCTGCTTTTTACAAAAACACAATTTTTGAAAATATTTTACGTATACAAAAAAGAGAACTGTGCTTAAAGAAAAAATAGTATAGAACTTTTATAATATCTAACAATAAGTGATATAAAAACTTAAACTGATATAAACAGAAATACCACAGTTTAGCTAGCGATTTTGTCGTTTGTCGTTACCTGGGCTGTTCATAAAATACGTCACTCCAAAATTAGCTTTTTTGCTACCCAGGTGAAACTGTGCACTCTCTATAAGTAAACGAAATAATTTTAGAATATCAAAGAGTTAATTTTGTGAAACTTTTATTTGTATCGTATTTTCGTAAAATAAATAAATAATAAAGACCCAATTTTCCATCCATGCGCTATTGACGCATTCTGTATACTGCAAAAGTATTGCGTTATTGTCTGGTAATAAAAGTTAATTGTTGCTCTTGGAAATTATATATTAACTGATTTTATATAATGCATGATACGTTTAATTGAGAAAATACTGGATTGAACTAAATTTTTCTTTCTAATTTGTACTTGAGATGGTTTATTGTACTGTATAATTAGGTATGACATTTTAAACTGCTAGATTTTTGAAGGATTCAGATAATAATGTTTAACTCATCTTTGTTAACAGAAATACTTTGTTTCTGCATGTTGATAGAAAAACATTGAACCTTCAAAATGTAGAAATAGTGGAAATCTTATGCTTTAACTTGTGATGATAGCACACCAAATCAAATGTTATCGAAACTAATAGAATATTTATTAATTACCCATGGAAACCGTTATTTGTTTAAACTACCACATAATGAATAAATAATGACTATAAGTTTCAAGAAACTTATTATGGTCACTATGAATTTATTTCACTAATAGTCATCTGAAACAATAGGTAACGTTTACTGACTTAAATTTCTTGAAACTTATTATAGGTTTTTTTTTGTTTAATAATTGAATTATTTCGAAATTTCATGAATTCATTCAGTATAAAGAAAAAACGGAGTAATAATTACTTTTAAATATATATTTTATATAATATACGGAACTGATATTTTTCTCACTATGATTTGTACACTCATGGTGCCTTAGTTAATATATACAGTAGAACCTCGATAAGATAAAGACCAAGGGAAACGTTGAAAAATTTGAGTTATTGAGGTTTTTACTTACTAAGGGGTAAAGTTAAGGAGTTTTTATTGGTTTATATTTTTACTTACAGAGGTCCGTTTATGAGCGTTGTTTAGGAATTATAGAGATAGACGAGCTAGGTTAAATGCAAATGAAACTTCGAAATGTTATTATGTACATACATACTTTATTTTAGGGTTAAAAGTAGGTTTATTCAAGTTTATTTTATTCTACTTAAAAAAGACGCTTATAATTTTTTTTTTGTTTCAAACAATTCACACTTTCTACATCAATTTTGTTACTTACTGAGATGCGATGCCCAAATTATTCGTTTAAGTTATAGAGGGTTCAAATTTTAAGTAAAAGAGGTTTTGGACTCCGAGGGGAAGGGAACACAAAATTTTATGAATTTATAGAGGTTTTTACGTTATCGAGGTTTAAGTTATCTAGGTTCTACTGTATAATGTTACTAAACAATATTGGTAACGATTGTCTCGAGTTGTGCAAATTAAGATGTACGCATTGCAATCATAGTTCATTATAAATACCTAAAAGCTTATATAAACATATATATATAAACACGTTTGCAAACGGTCAAAACAATTAGATAATTAATATGTGCGACCATGAAAAACATCCTGCTTTTAAGGATACAATAAGTAGAATTTGGTTAATGTGTGGAATAATAATTAAGTAATTAAATTTATTACAAAAAATGTCTTTTTGGATTTTATACAATGCATACTTTACAAAACTAGGTTTTCGCTAAAAAAAAAGCTAGTAATATAAAAGTTATAAATATAAATATGTATTGAAAATTGGAGTAAAGAGCGAGCCGAATTGGGCCCTGATATAATCACTTAAGAAAAGATTACAAAAAAGGGAGGGGCGAATTGGAACCCTGCCGACTCTGGTAGCCGAGGTCGCATTACGTTTATGATTTAAGTGATTCGCATATTAAGATATTATTGTAATATTACAAATCAAGTAAAAAAATATCAGATAGTGAACTATTAGGTTAAGTAAACATTATGGTGCTATTTCAACCCCTCATATTACATGAAATAATGTTTTATTTTTTTATTCATATTGTAGCCGAGGTTGCGTTATGTTTATTATTTAAGTGATTCGCATATGTGGGTTAAGTTACTGAGTGTAAAGGTTCACCCTTTTCACCCTCGCTCGAAACATTAAAAAAATTAAATAATTTCATATATGTAGGTACATAAAAAAAGACCAAACAAGTTTTTTACATATTTTTTATTTTGCATGTAACATATTTCGCTAAACACTGGCTTTTACCATTTACGAATTTACCTACTGGCTTCATCTAAAGAAACTTTTTTGATGTTTTTTCCTTGGGTTATAGATTTTTATCAATTATAAGGTTCGAAACTATTCAATCAAAATCCATACATTTATAAATATAATTGCCTCTCATTACCAACCCCTATTCCCAATTCGGCTTTTCAGGGATCTATTACGTCTTCTTTGTTTACCTGCTACATTCGGGTCCCAATTTACTCCTGCCCGCTGTAAATTCGGTCTGAAATGCCTTAATGTGCAGAAATACGTAAATTCCTTCCAGATAATTGTTTATTTATGATTACGTAAATTCGGTCCTATACCTATACCTGTACTTGGGCGTACAGTTAAACTGTATGTAAAGGATCAAAACTATAAAGTTTCCTAGTAATTTAATGTATGACTTAATTATAAAGTACACTAACTAACTAGGAGAATGAATTGAAGCAGAATGATAACTTGTCTGACTGAATGAGTATTCTATGATAACTGTTTGACTATTGAATTATTACTGACTGAATACTGTGAAATGTTGAATATTTAAAATTGGAAATGCACAAAGAGGTAAGAAAACAAGTAAGATGATTAATGAACAAAATATGTACAAATGATAATAGCTGGTAAATAATAATATAAATTTGGGAAATACAGCCCTAATAGGGTTTTAACCTCCAGGTAACGTCTATAAATTGCTATTGTATGAACTACGTACAAATCAAAGATTCAATAGAAAGTAAATTCCAACATGTAAATTAAAGGAATGTTTATCAACATGAATATAAGAATAAAGACTTAGTAATTGTTAGTGATGACTAATGAGCAAAGCAAGACCAAGACTCGGAAAGTCTTGGGCTTGGTCTCGGTCTTGTTTACTCAGTCTTGGTCTTGGTCTTGCTCAAATTCGTCTGGTCTCGGTCTTGTTTACTCAGTCTTGGTCTTGGCCTTGCTCAAATTCGTCTGGTCTCGGTCTCGATCTTGGTCTTAGTTTTAACGAACATTTTTCAAAAAAATTTGTAAACATGTTTTCATTTGGCAAACATTTTTAAACCTACATTCACTATCCACAAATTGAAAAAAAAGTTCATTAAGATGTTATTGCTTATTATTATTCAATCATAAAAAGTCTAAAATCAGTTATTAATTTATGGAGTACTCTAGTGATGAGTACAGCAAGACCAAGACCAAGACTCGGATAGTCTTGGGCTTGGTCTCGGTCTTGTTTACTCAGTCTTGGTATTGGTGTTGCTGAACTTCGTCTGGTCTCGGTCTTGGTCTTGAATTTCGCAAGACCACGACCAAGACTGCAAGACCAAGACCAATTTTGCTAATCACTAGTAATTGTTGGCAGGTATTAGGTAAAATAACCAAGACAAAGTGTAATTGTGTAATGAACTTTAATTATTAATGCGAAGAAATAGTGTATTATATTTTTATGAACTAGGAAACTAGGTGATACAACGTCGTCTTTACGTTTCGACTGTTACGAGCTTTTTATTACAACTAACTGTGACTGTTCTGTGCACTTGCCGACTTTTTACATAACTACCATACAACTACCCTCTCTTGAAGAAAAATTATAGAATACTGAGAAAAATGTACAAAAAATTACACTTATACTACATATACACTAAAGCATATTTATTTATCATTTTTACTAAAAAAGAATAATTTAAATACCATATAATTAAAATTGTTTCAGCAAATAGCGACTGAACAGAAGGGAAAAGGGGTAAATTTTTAAATACTAGACATATGGAAAGACAATACGAATAATTAATATTCTAATCTGCAGGTTGGTGGCAAGTTCAATATTGCAGCAGGTAACTTGAATTGTTTCATTTGTATAAAGAAAACAGTAAAAATGTTTCAACCAATTTTAATAACAAAATCTCAACAATCGTTTCGACTATTTGTATTGTCTTTTTGTACTCTTGATAATGACTGCTTAGTCGAAACGATTGTTGAGATTTTGTTATTAAAATGGGTTGAAACATTTTTACTGTTTTTTTTTATACGTATTCAAATATGCTTCATCAGAACATGTCTCTAGCGAGTTTTAATATGTTTAATTTGACTTTATAGCCATCACAAAAATTAATGCGTGTGATCTAATTTACATATCAAATATTTAATATTGGGACTCAATTTACGTTTATGAACACTAAAATGTTGGAATTTTTATGTTAATGAACCAAATATTAAAAAGACCACAAAAAGGTACCTTCTGGCATGAGATTGAGAAGTGCAAAAAGGATGACAGATTAAATTAAATAAGAAACTGCGCTAAACATTTAAATTTTTGCATGATGTTTCGCAGTTGATTGTTATTTTGAGACATTTCATTTTTCCTTAACTTGTTTAACAAAAAGAATTATTATGCGTTAATCAACTGTGACAACTTGACTACTTCAGATTAGATAATGAAGTATTGACTTATCAAATTGCGATAATATTTGCATTTATTAGATACAGATAGCATTCAAAAGAGAGTTGAAAGGAAGAAAATCATTATGCAAACCAGATTAGTATTAATAAAATAATGGTACGATTCCACCCCGATTGTACATAGAAGCATCTAAGGTAAAGAAATATTAAAGTAATTAAATTAAATTAGGGTCAGACCACATCCACATTTATTATCCTTCCAAGTTCCTCCCTCTCATTCTTCCCCGTTACTTCTTCTAATACATGTTTCATTGATTCACTCTTCTCTCCACATACTCTACACAATCAATCTTCCATCCAAAACTTATTCTCATTACACTCATTCCTTTTTCACTTTATTTTTCCTTCTCTTAGATATCCTGGCACCTCATCCTCTTGCCATTCTATCCATAATATAAACTCCCTCAGACCTTTCGCGTATCTTGATTCCCGTATTTTTCTCAAATCCTCTCCTCTTACTGTTTCACTGCATCTTTTCCCCACCATCCTACTAACATTCAATTCCTTTTCTCTCCACTCTTCCATTTGTTCTTTACTTATTGCCATTTCTGTTAAGGCCTTCTCCCTTTCCACACCATATTTATTTTTTTTCTATCCCCAATATCTTTTTCTTCCATATCCCCTTCCGGTAATTCCCCCAATTTTCCTTCGTATTTTACTGCCCTCTTTCTTCCACCATTTTCCCACATTTTATTTTCCTCCTTAAAATGTAGTCTGGGGTACTTCTTTCTAAACGCAAAACCCATTTTATATACCTTTTATAAATATTTTCTACTATCTTATACTCTTTCCATCCCCATGTCTCGACCCCATAAAAAACTATACCTTTTATTAACGTTTTAAATAGTACGACCCCTTCTTTCCCAGTTATTTCTGCACAATTTGTGTCCTATTTCCCATATTCTCCCCAGCAATGCAATTTATTATTTATTGTATAATAACATATATAATATTCTCTATATATTTTTGAGAAAAAAAAACTTGATTTAAGTGAGCAGCGGGAGAAAAGTTTGCGTTATTTTAATCGTTGTATAATCATATTACTTCTTGTTTGTACGGTGGTGTCTAACAATAACTATTTGTAGAATTTGTATCATCCTCCTGGGTCATTAGTTTTGCATAATTGTCTGAGAAAATAAATTTAAAAGCGAATTTAAAGAGTAATAATTTTTTTTTTTATAAAATAACATCTACATTTTGTATTTGATGTATAAGGTTTCCTCAGGGTGGATTGTAAGTTATTGGTTTACTCAATACACCTTAAAGAAGTCTTACACTTACATCAAAGGCGAAATGTCGAAGTTGTTTGCAATAATAAAACGTTTCAATTGGCCATATCTGTCAAAAATATAATACCTATCACAAGAATGAGAGAAAATGGAATTTGAAGCATTTGAAACGTTTTGTCTTTGAAGTTTTCTTATTTAACATTTGTAGCCTTAGTACATAAGTAGGTACCTAACAAGAATTATTATAATTATAATAATTTTTAATTGTTATAGGTATGTATGTATTTTTATGAACATTTATGTGGACTTCAGGAGTGTTTTGTAAATACCAATTAAAACGCGAATCTACCTATATTTATCTAATCCTCCAACACCCATTCTTTAATGTGTGTAGGTATTAGTATTATTTATTAAATTTTAATGAAGTTTGGTTATTATTAGATGATAATAAATTGACCATTGCTTTTGAATGATGAAAGTAATTTTGCATAAATTATCAAATATGATGAAATCTAAAATACAAAGGTAGTTAACATGAAAGTCTTTTCAAATTCGTAATAACACTAATCTTATGTGGTAGGTACTCAGACTTGAATTTAAATGTTATAGTTAACTACTTCTAATAGAAATTTTGCTTTTAGAGTTTTAAATATGTATACCTATTATATTTTGTAACCCCTATAACCGCAGGTTTTAATGCGTTTTTGGATAGTCCTGATAAATTAAGTTTAACTTCATGATTACCTAGCAGCAATACCCGGCGTTGCTCGGGTAAAAATATATCACACGTTTGATGGAACATTCTGGAATATCCGCGAATTTAGAACTATCCAGAACATCCTTTAATGATTCAAAACATTCTCTAACTGTTTTTAACATTCTGAAACATTCTCGAATGATCTTCAAGATTCTGGAACATTCTTGAACATTGCCAAATCATTCTGAAATGTTATAATAAAACATTCTTTTACTTAGAACATATTTGAACTCCCTGTAACATTCTAAAAAAATCTGCTTCATTCTCATTCCCACTCCATGCTGTTTGCTGGGTGAGTAGTGACATGACTAATCGATTGATAATAATTGATCAGTTATCGATCACCGAGAGTTGAAGATTATTACAGTACTGTGGCGATCATATGTTTATGTATTTTTGTAAATATTCCTGTATATAATTTTATTTGTGTACGTTTAATTTGTAAATATTCCTTTCTTCTAATTCTGTTTCTATACTGTCAGTTTACCTGCTCTGTACCTATTCTTCTCTTAACGATTATTTAATTGCCGAAGTACTTTCCTAATAGCCCTTTAACAATTCAACTCTTTGTTCTAACAGCATGACGTATACAATTTTTTCTTCTGTCTTATTGCTATTTTATGATGGGTTTCTTCGGTGCATTTGGGTTCAATCTCTGTTTCTCAGTATTTCTCACTATCGGCATTTCCAAACGTCACAGAGTCCCAAAGTACTAATATCGCTATTAAAAAATGGGGGTTATTGGTAGAAGTATGAAAATTAAGGGTTATATGTATTTTTTAAAGCCAAACCATAAAAAAATTAGATAAAAAATTTTATCCAAAAAATAAAAACAAAAGGGGGGGACAGCCCTTATCACTTAGGGGTATGAAAAATAGATAGTTCTCGGTTCTCAGACCTATTGAATACCTATGCATACGTATAAAATTTCATAAAAATCGGCCAAGCCGTTTCGGAGGAGTATGGTAACTAACATTGTGACACGAGAATTTTATATAATTATGAACTGTAAGGAACGTAGAATAAAACGCAATGTTATTTCACTAATTTGTATTGAACTCGACAATATTGTTTCGATCGACAGCGATCATTATCAAGAGTACTTAAACTAAGTTTAAGTCATATCATTATTATGATTCGTGTGTGAACTTGTAGGCTTCAGGTACTAATTCATTAAAAAGTGAAAATTAAATTTCCTGTATATTAATTATACTTCAATTTTACAATCTATAAAGTAGTATTTAAAATACAATGTAATTTTCTACGCTACCTTTGCTCTTTCGATTGTTCAGTTATTTTGAATTTTTAAAAATTATCAACTGAGCCACAAACACATTATACCCGTTTATCGGTCAATTAAACGAGTGTAGACCTTAACAAACAACTACTGTAAATGATAAGTGCGGTAAGATACAATGTTAAAAAATAAATTTTGGTTTGTTCACTTTAGAAAGAACCAATGAAATATTTTACTCATGTGTCTGTTTGTCCAGCTTAGCCAATTAAAATTAAACTAGCAGGGTCCACTGTCAAAAGACTTTACTTTAGCTCCTAATAGTGAAAAGTATAATTTGGAAATTCATTATTTTACATATTACATTTTGTTAACTATAATAAATTTTACGTTTATCTCCTTTTAGTTAAAGTCAGTATTTTAGTATCATTTTATATTTCGAATAGCAATTTATGTTTTCAAATGTTTTATTGACGGAATGTTCAGTGAAAACGGCGACTTTTGAAAAAACAGAATTTTGTGTACCATGGCAAAGTTACGTTACGTAGTTAGAAATGGTAGAACTACTTATACAGTAAAACTCATTTATAACGTATACGCCTATAACGGATTCACGGTTATAACGTATCATATCAAAAGTTTGTAAAGAATGTAAGCATTAATATTTATTATTTATTATATTTTTATCTAAGGTAATGAACAGTCGAATATGATTTAGAGGACACGATTAATTACGTGAAATAAAAATAGGGGGGAATGGTTTAGTAAAATCTCACAAATCTGATTTGAAGGGAAGGGAGTTATTGAAAATCTCATGTCAATTTTTGATTTTAAAGAATATATGTGAATGATGTAGTTTATTGTAAAAAAAATGAATCACTTTTTTAAACATTTGTGAGGTTTCTCATGTTGTCCTCAAGGAAAGATCAAGGCTGCTGAAAATTTTCGAAAACAAATAAAAAAAAACATTCAGTTTTTATATATATGTGTAAGATATGTATATATAGAGAATATTATTCCTGAATTAGTATTATTAGTGTCAGTACCTATATTAATGTTTTATACTATAAACTTACTGGGTGTTCACGCTAGGGGTCGGCGGTGTACAACATCTCACAAAGTTTACTAAAGGATAAAAGCGGCCAAGTGCGAGTTGGACTCGCCCATGAAGGGTTCCGTAGCAGCAATTAACATAATATAAACGTTTTTGTAGTTCGTTGTAACTTTGATCGATGTTTTAATAATAGTGTATTTTTTTAAATTAAGTTATTGATAAGTAAACATTATAATTAGGTACCTAAATGATGGGATTTACATCTAACTATATGCGAGCCCAATGCCCATATAGGCTTGTGATAGCTAAACAAGCTAATACATATATATTCCAGTTTGACAAGAAATATTTCCAAAAATATTATCAATTTGTGTGCTCGGGTAAGCGCAGTCGGGAACCTGCCCCCCGCGCGCTCCGCACCCGCTACCGATCAAGCCACGCCCCGCGCGAATTATAATTATTATTTACTTAGGCAGCTATTACAGATTTATTATAAGAAAATAATGGTTCACGGTTTATGCATAAGGTTTATGTTTATGAAATTAAATGTTGTTTTTATTATTTTTCTATTTGAGTTGATTGAATGAAAGGTAAATTACAATTTACGATTTATGACGTATTAAAAAAAAAAACTACTTACTAGATCTCGTTCAAACCAATTTTCGGTGGAAGTTTGCATGGTAATGTACATCATATATTTTTTTAGTTTTATCATTCTTTTATTTTAGAAGTTACAGGGGGGGACGCATTTTACCACTTTGGAAGTGTCTCTCGCGCTAACTATTCAGTTTAGAAAAAAATGATATTAGAAACCTCAATATCATTTTTGAAGACCTATCCATAGATACCCCACACGTGGGTTTGATGAAATAAAATTTTTGAGTTTCAGTTCTAAGTATGGGAAAACCGAAATTTATTGTTTTTTTTCTATTTTTCATCCGTAACTTCGTTATCCAGTAGTGATGAAGTGTTTCGGTCTTACAATTCCATCTTTTGGTCTGTATAATTTTTTTTCGGAAATAAGGAACTGCTTTTTAAATCAAAACTTTATCCCACTTTTCGTAATTAAAAATGCTCCCTTTCTCTTAAAAAATAAATCATTAATGTAAATTATCAGTTTCACTAACGAAATGTGTAAAATGACCAACAGTTATTGAATCAGTTTTCCCTGCTTATTGTAAATTATTAACGTATAATACATATTTACGTCAATTCGTTCGTACCTTCTAATTCCTGAAGTTTGTTTGGCTTCCCTTTGTGCAAGAAGTGAGTGAATTGCGGGTGTGTAATGAGTGAGCATTCAAAGTACATTTACTTGCTTGCTTCACATTTTGCCATATGTCTATTATAGAAATTTATTGCGCAAGTAGAATGTGCTCAAGTTTACGAAGGTATATAAATAAAATTACGGGATCTTTGCCAAATTCTTCGGACTATATTAAATTAAACATAAACGGGTGGATAGTTAGATGGTTATATTCACGAGAAAATACCGTTTCAACCCCCTTATTAGTTGAAGCTTTATGAATCTATTTCATATATTCCATTCTTTTAATAATTAATTATTATTATTAATCGCGGCTCATTGATTTACCCATTTTTCTAATAAAATGTAAAATTCAGGATTTTCCCACATACCACAATGTCAATTTTTTTTAGGACGATAATCCTTTTTCAACACTTCAAAAGAGTACCAAACAACCTCGAAATGAAAAAATAAAACAGAGGTTTGAAACGTTTGAATTTGTTTCATAGAGAACAAAATACATTTACATGTTATAATGTGATGTTAACGGTTGAACTGAGTAATGATGTGGCATTCGTTTATCTGATTTATACCTTTAATTTAATTTGGAAAGCAACTATTTTATCAATGATTACTACATTTTTTAATACCGCAATATTTATAGCAGCCCAAGCTCTTGTTTCTGAAAATGAAACGCATAGCTGTAAACGATGTGTATCAAGAGCATTAAAAAGTGGAATTGAGGGTGAGGGAATAATGATAATCGTTTAATAGGCTAATCTAATCGAGCATATATTCAATTTATTATATACTATATATTGCTTAAATAATTGTTACAGATAATTTCTTATTTGCTAGCGTACTTATAATTCTTACATATATGTATTTTCAAATTCTGGTTTGGAGTAGTGGCTACAAAAAATTATGTATTGTGTAAGAGTATAATTAAAAGAATTTTATCAGAACATTATCATTTTTATTTTACGAATAAGGTGATTGTGTAATATGTACTTGAATTCAAAATTTATGTACCTACGCTGTCATCCACCATTCGTTGTATTTGAATTTCAACAGCTCATTCATTATTTATTTTTTAACTTTCAGCGACAACATTTCAAGAGAACTTGCTAAAAACGATGCTTCAGATCGAAAATACATTTTTCGAATTGGCAAAAACTTGCAGACGAAATTGTCTGGTTATTTGTGACAGAGGTGCCATGGACGCATCAGCCTTTATATCGAAAGAGAAATGGGAAAAGATAATGAAGGAAAACAACTGGAATAACATCGAACTGAGGGATAACAGATACAATCAAATAATTCACATGGTTTCTGCAGCAAATGGAGCCGAAGAATTTTATTCTATTGAGGTAATACTTACAAATAATAGGGTGTCTTACGGTGATCACCCATTACAATATTTCGAAAATTACTTTGATTTTAAATTTGAACAAAGAAAATGGATGACCTTATATCAGAAGAAGGGAAATTTAATTTTGTATTATTTGATACAAAAGAAATATGGCGTTCCATTAAAAACAAAAAGAGTTATTCCAGTTTGAATTTGCAAATATTGGCATTGATAAATATTTTTTTTAGTATCTGCCCATGTAATATCTGTATATAACAGGTTGTTTCTTTAAGAATTGAAACGTGAAATCCGCATTTCTGTAAGTGCTTTTGGTTCGGAGATATTCAAAAAGGCGAAAAACAGCAAACGTAATTTTTTTTTTAACTCAAGAATGGTGTGACCTAGACTGGATGTAGTGCTAAGAAAGTTACATTTATTTTTTATGAGGAAATCAGAAAGGCATACCCAATAACTACTGTCCAAATTTTTAAAATAAAATCGAAATATTGTAATAGGTAGTAAAAATTTATAACTCATTTTAATATTGTTTAAAAATATTAATATATGTAATTAATAATCCCGCAAATGTTATTGTTGGAACATATTCAAAATTTTAATCGCTTTGACAATATGTAGTTAAAATGAAATGGATTGATAATTATGTATGTTACATTTAAGATATTTTTTAAGAAATCAAATTTCTTTAGTTTCTTTTTTAAAGTTTGGATTTTTATTATTTTTATTTCTGGAGGCATGCTATTTTAACAGATGCTTTTTTTCTAGGATCATATTTGTCGTTCTGAAGGGGTGGAATTGGCGCGTGAGTTAGACTATAATGCAGCAGCAGCTTGGATTGGACATCCGTATTTTGATGTTATCGATAACTCGACAGATTTTGAAGGCAAAATACGAAGAATGATAGGGGCGGTTTGTCAGAAAATAGGAATCGATACCGGTGATCGATTACTAACCAATTCCCGAAAACTGAAATTCCTGGTAAAGGGCCCATTACCTGTCGATTCCGCTTTTCCACCCTTCCAAGACTTTGAAGTTGTACACAACTACCTAATATCTGAACCTCCCATACAAGTCAGGCTAAGAAAACGAGGCCAAAAAGGTAAGAAGAAAGAACAAAAAATAAGAGTATTGTAAACAACACACCCTTCTTTTCATATTTATTACACTATTTGTTTATCATTATTCATATAAATTCATTTGTCTCAGTTTTATGTACTTAACGTTGTTTCGACTTTTAAATGGGAAAATAAATTTTAACTCTAATTCAAATTACATATATTTTTTCTTAAAGTTCCTTGTACTTATTATTTATTTCAGTATTGTATTATTGAAATTTTTATATTTATTCACTTATTGTTCCCATGGAGCTGTTGTGGTTGTGCCAAAAGTGTATTTATACATATGATGGCCGTCCATTAAATACATTCTTATCTAAAAATAATTTGTTGTTTATTTTTACTAATTTTCTGTTACGCACTAACCATACAGTCCAAACATTTTTATTGTATACAATTCCTTCTTATTTACTTCATAATTACAAATGTCAAACAACTTTTAAATTTCTCCTATTTTTTTATTTTTCAATTAAAAAATTTACCTATATATTTTCCTAAAAATAAAAAAAGAAACAAGCAGTCCTTGTATCAATAGAATGTTTACATCATTGAACAATTAATTTCTTTCTTTTAAATTATTGCTTTCTATATTCTTCAGTTCTATATAATTTTAACATATTTACAGGTTATTTTAGCTATATTCATACTGTGAGACGTCCCGTTAAATATGGTCAAGTAATTGAAGTTAAGACGCAAATAACTCATCGTGATTATATCAACTTGTTAGCCCAGAGAGACAAGTCGCATTTTACAATATTCAAAAAACGTAGATGCTTTTTGATAAACAATCAGTATTTCCAGCTTGATATATATCAAGAACCCACACATCCTAGGTAAAGCAATTTATGTTTTAGTAAAATCAATATAAAATTTGATAACCAAAAAAAAAAAAGCTGGGGTACTGATAAACTAAGAAAAATGACCCCTGTATGACAAAAAATTTAACTATGTTTTTATTTATTTCTCATTATTTTAGTAAAATACATGACACAGTAACTTAACGTTACAATTACATAATTAAAAGTAAAAAACTGACAAACTGAAATCTAAATGGCTTTTTTTAGAAAAATTGTAGCTTTTCCTTGCTATGTTGATTTTTTAGACATGATCGCATTTTGTTTTACATGTTGTTTAGTATAGAAAAATTAAACTGCTAAAACAATGCGCTTATAACTAAAAAGCTCAATATAGTAAAAAAGGAATCTTCCAAAAAAGGCCATTTCGAAGTCATTTTTTTCTCGTGAAAAAAACAACGTTCAATTTCGATTTATTGTAGCATTCAATTAGTGTCCTGTATTTTATTAATTTTTTTTTATTATTTTCAATTTCGTGGCTGAGTCTATATTAAAAGTGACATTTTTAGTTAATGATAATTATAAATTCAAAAATTGTCCAATTTCGTAAACTATTAATTTTAAATTATAAAAGCTATGATTTTGCTGCAAGATTCAAAATAAAATTTGGAAACAAAAACAAATAGTTCGGATACTAATTTATATCTTTAATTACAATTTTTTTGTTTTGTGTAATTTAAATTGGAGATATTGAGTAGTTTTAGGATCCATACAAATTGTATCTTAATTTGGTTTAAATTTCTTTTACAGATGTAAAGGTCTTATATTTTTGGAAACATACACAGCTTTAGACGAGGCGATAATGCAGGAACGGCTGCCGAAGTTTTTGAATATAGTTAAAGATGTTACGGGAAATCCCGATTATTCCATGTATAATTTATCTCTACGAGAAGACTGGAAAACGTCCAAAAAATTTGCCAGTTCTGTGATTGGTACTTACACAGTTAAAAGTATATAAAGAACATTTCACATTTTTTTGATATGATTTCTTATTTCTTTCATCACTTTTAGGTTCCCAAGAATTACCATGCAATGGATTAAAGGCTAATAGTCTTGATAAAGTTGATCAAGATAAAGTTATTTCGAGTGATACGGAACAAATTACTAATAATCGACTATGTAACATCAAAGCTTAGAAGTCAAATTAATGTTTACCAGTTTAGAAAAATTACGTTTATCTTTGTGATTACTATTTATTTCTATTTGTTATATATAATTAATTATATATATTACTATCACCCTTAGAACTTACACCTTAGTTGACCATGAAAAAAAAAAGGGAAAATATTTTATTCACTTAGATATTGTCTAATAGCAAACTTTTCGTATTAATTAGGAAAATTGTTTTTGTATTTGCTCAGCCTTACACGTTTCAAATCTTATAGCATTAATCGTGCGTAGAAAGGCTTATAGTTATATTGTAGTGATCGGTGCTATTAGAATCTCTTATAATTAACTGATCTTCTAAGGGCTCAACAGTATTTTCCAAAGTATAATATTTTTATAATAATTAACAGCCAGAATTAACTCTGACATACCTGAATTTATTATTTCAAAAAGTCGGATTACTTCATCTTCTACTTCGTACTTAATCATTTCTTAATTTGAATACAATAGTTTTGAGCTTTGCAAAATAAAAATTCAAAATTCGATTATTTAATTACAATATTACTACATGATAGATAATATTTGTTATAAAGGGGCTAATTTATTTGCCATTTGCACTGTATAATTGCCAACTGGTCGTGTAATTTTACTTGAAAATATGATCCACCAGTTTCTGTATCATTGTAATTTTAATAAAATACCTATAAAATTCCGGTGTTTAGAATTTTAACTTCCCTGACAGCCGATTATTTATACCTTGCATTAATTTAAAATGAAGCAATTTATTTCTAACAATAGGAAGTGGCGGATTTATCAGCAGCGTAGATAAGAGATATATATACATGTAGGTAAATTATTGTAGTTTCAATTTCATTATCTACCAATTAGTATATACATGACCATAATTTTAGTAAACAAAAGCTTATTTAATTAATTGTAAATCTGTTTTAAAACGAAAAGCTTCTTTACTTATGCAACCCATCGTTCTCCTTATTAAATTTTTAAATTTCTAAAAACCCTTGGCGCAATCTCTTGTCGTTCACCTCGTTCGATTTTTACTTTCTAGAACCCCTGGCGCCCCCACTCTTAAGTGATGAAAATCGTGACTTTCACATCTACTATAGTATATATATCTCTTTCTCTTATCTTTATCTATACACAGAGCGGCATGGTCTAGTGTATCATGGTCTAGTGGTCTAGATCCATAGATAAGAGATATATATACTATAGTAGATGTGAAAGTCACGGTTTTCATCACTTAAGAGCGGGGGCGCCAGGGGTTCTAGAAAGTAAAAATCGAACGAGGTGAACGACAAGAGATGGCGCCAAGGGTTTTTAGAAATTTAAAAATTTAATAAGGAGAACGATGGGTTGCATAAGTAAAGAATCTTTCGTTTTAAAACAGATTTACAATTAAACAAGCTTTTGTTTACTAAAATTATGGTCATGTATATACTAATTGGTAGATAATGAAATTTACCTACATGCTGTCGTCGAAGGGAAACCCCAAAATATATATAATATATAATGTTGATAATATGCATGTTTCGGTGCCGGCGAAGGCCGGCAAATATTACATTTAAAATTATTTGAAAGGATCACACAAATTATTGTTTCGGTTTATGAATAAAAATTATTAAGATATGTGAAAAAGTGAAATCAAGTGTCATTAAAAAGAGGAAAGGCAAAGGAAAGAGAAATTGAAAAGGTATGTATAAATAAACGGTACATTTTAAACAATTGTTTTTTAAAAGATTTCAATAAAAGTGGTAGAAAGGACATTTCGAAAACGTAAATAAGAAGTACTGTGGATACGTAAATACGTGTATTTACAATGAATATAAAATACTTGACGAAATTTTAGAATAACACTGATTTTAAAGATTTGATTTGATACAATTTCATTAGTTTTAATTGGGTTTGTGTAAAATCGTTAAAAATATTAAAAAGGTATTAGGTACCATGACCCACAAATAGATACCATATAATAATTTTGGGTATTGTTTATACAATGATAAAGTTATTCTATTTTTGGTTTCTTATTACAATTATTATGTTATTTTCTATTTGTTTTCATATTTTCCCGTTTTACCACTAAAATCTGTCAAGAAATAAAGAATGAAGTAGAATGCTTTTGAAGGAATTACTTAATTTTACCTTAAGATTTATTTGCTCATATACTAAACGATTGAAAGACCAATTGTTAGAGCTGTTGTGAATAATACTCTGTTGATATGTACTTCCGGTCACAACATTCTGGTTTGATAGGTAAATCTTTTACAATATTGAAAGTATGAAGTAAATATATTTATAGGTACTTATTTGTTTATTTTTTGTTCTTGTTGAGTAGTCGAATTAACTAATGAATAGATATGTATGTACCAGTTGTCACTTTTTTACTGACAGCAATAAATATTCTTACTTTATCCCCATGTTGGTTCACAATTTCGAATTTATTTCCAATTTTCCCCGTAATCATAGGGTAAGTACCCATATCTGGACATTTACACCATTCGGAATATCGGAACATAACACATCGTTCCATTTAGAATTTAATTTTATATCCGTTTATGCAAAAAAAATACAGAATGTTCATTTAAAATAGGAAAGTTATTGTAGATTGCAGTGAAAAGGTGTTGACTTGTAAAAACAGTTACTCAATATATACCCCCTATACCTATATGAAGACGATAATTCAGTTCCGAAATTGGTAACTTTTCCGATAGGGTTATGTTATGAAATTTACCTTTAAATAAATAAAAGATTTTCAATGGTGCATTATGATACAGGGTGTTCCATTTAAAATAAGGAAGTTAGTGTCAAGTTCCGGTATAAGCGGAAGTACTACACATTTGAAAATATGTTAAAAATGTATATCACGTGCCGTAGTTACCTTATGATTTTTGATAAAATTGTCCCACCATCAATTTTTCAGAAATGGGCCGCTGACTTTCGGTCACCCTGTATCAAATACAAATAGGTATGGAGGTAATTCGATGCTCAGTAGACATCAGTCATAATATCATTTTATTTTCTTTTATCGTTCGTTATGTATTTAATATTATTTATAGTATTGTTATCATAATTATACACATCAACACAATTACACGATTGCATATCGTATTTTAGTCATTATGTATTCTACCTATACCTTGGAAATTTTACTGAGATTTGTACAACTAATACATAAGAATGTCCTTGTACCTATTATTACCTATCTATACATACATATATATTATATGTGTATATTGCAATATAACTGTCCAATTTCTGCAAAAAAAACAGAAAATATTGTAGTATATGTACTTTCCTGTTTAGCCTTAAAAAAGATATTACATTTGTAAATTGTAGAATACCAATGAAATTCACCTATATACACCACAAACTTTGTTAACAACTCTTTTAATGTGGATTTTAAAAGTTGGTGGTGTATGGGGGGTAAGTCTGCTATTAGGTACCTATACCATTACGACATAAATTTAACTACTACGTATTTTTGTTGATATGCTGGAGGTCTCCATAAGACATCAGTGGCTGTCATGCTAGGTCTTCTGGATTTGCATTTGCAATTCCAGTGATTTTTTTTACATATGTTCTATTATATGACACACGGTACATTTTGTGAAGTAATGTACGTAGGTATACCCCTCCTTTGGCAAGTGGATTGTGTATTGATGGAATTGTTAGTAATAAGTATAATATGTAACAAAGTATAATATATACGGATTAGCGCTTTCCTTTATTTATACATGTTATCCGCTTATTTCAGGTGACTATGGAAATCGCAGAGAATCAGTTAGTAATTATAGAACGATCATGTCTACTTCAGCGTACATAACTTCCGGTAAGTAGTCTCTTCTGTACAGTAATTGCATACTGCCGAACTATAGTTATTTTTGTAATAAGTCTGATGCACCTGTACACCAATACAATCATTATTATTTTTACTCTCAGATATCCCCCTGGAAGGAACGCAAAAGGATTGGACTCTGTGATTGATACTACATCACCTTCATTGTTTCACAATTACTATTACAAAGCCTAATAGCATGCCCGCAAATTTCAGGGTGTTTATCGGTAAATGGTCTATTTTGTAACAGTTATTTATGCCGTATTAATATTTGCTTAATAAGTATGATATAAAATATAGGTATCTACTTCTATAACTATGTATATATTTCGTTTTTGTTTTCAGATAGTTCACTGGAAAGAAACCACTTTTCCACTGTTAATATTATTATGACCACTTTTAAGCCTAGTATTATCTGTAAGTTTGTCGCTATATATTTTCATGTGTAAATGTAATTCTGATATATGGACAATATTCCTATTTTCCTATTAAATATAAATAGTAATATTTCTTCATGCAAATGAAAATAGTCTATATAAGAGATAATTTCGTTGGGAGATCTACCCCAGTGCGAATCCAATTGTACCCTTGTGTAAAATACAAAAAAAAACAGTATTTGATGAGTACAAATGTAAATACGTTTATTGTATTTCTAGTTATTTCAATATTTCTATTAATACATTTTCTACATATTTAAAGATAAATACAAATACTGAAGTAATCGCAAGACTGATAGTAATGCTGTAGTTTATTATCAAATCAATGCCAATCTTATTTTTTGTACTGTTAGTACTATCAATTCCGTACAAATACGTTATATCCGTCCAAATTTATTTACTAGATATACTGTTTAAAAAAGTTATACAAATTTATGTATTTACATGCAAACTTGGTTTTTTATGTTGTATATCAATTTGACTGATATACCACTAGGACAACCAACTGTTTAATTAATATTTTTATGGTTCTTTTATTTTGAAACCAAATTCGAAAACGACAGTTAGGCTTCTACATGTTAATCACACTTGTAAATTATTTTGAAATACAAATACTTACAATTAGTTCTATAGTATTTGTACTTATATTTTAAAAACTTTTCATTGAAATAATACAATATTTTTATTTGATTTTCCCACTACGTTTTCGTTTCTCTGAATAGTCAAGAATAATTAAATTCAGCAAACAATATTAAATTACATGTGAATTGTCCAATAAATAATTATTAGTAAAATAATTATACAATGTAATTTCTAGATGGAAAGTTATTAGTAAAGCATTTGTATTTGTATTTAAATACTTCTGATCAAGTATTTTTCACAAGTAGGTATACATTTGCTTTAGAATAATTTTTTAATTAGCCAAGTCATTAATCTTGCCTACATATTACATAATTGCTTGAGAACATTTTCCAGAAGTATTTGTATAATAAGCTATTTGTATTTGTTTCCGAATACTCTATAAAGCAAAAGTATTTGTATTTGTATTTAAATACTTATGAACAGTATTTTTGCGAGTCTGATGTTCATGCTTATAAAATATCCAAAATAAATATTACTCGCACAACGTTGTTGTTTTAGAACAGTTCCTTCAGTCATTTAGTTATTAAATATAAAAAAGCCATAAAAATTTTATATGAGAATGTTGTTATCGATACTTCTTCCTATTTCTTAATTAGTTTTGCATCTGTTTTTCAATTTGTTGGTAACTTTGATGAAATTACTTAAGCTTTAGGTAATAATTTTGTATTTCTGTTTAACAAGTACTTTTTACTCCCATATAACTATATTATAGAATCTGATTTTGTTAATTTTGTTGTTTATTCGGTATTGTAATTATTTGTTTTATTGTAATAAAAATTTTAATGGATGTAATTATCTTTTATTTTCTAAAAACACTTGAATGATTAGGTGAAAATTTGTCAAGTCACACACTCTCCTCTTAACTTTTTAAGAAGATTGTTTGTTTCTTGGTAAATTTTCACTTAATCAATAATATAACTTACAAAAATAAAAAAATAAAAAACCCCGCGTTTAAATAGGCGCCTGTATTCTCTACTTTTCATCACTTAAGTGGGAGGGCGCTTCAATCGCCGAAAAAAAGTTTCCAATCTACAATAGTATATATATCTCTTATCTATGGTCTAGATCATTGCTTAGCATTCGCACAGTATAATTCTAAGCAGTAGGGACATAACGCAATTTTCGCGTAGCGTATTTTTAATACGCATGCGTTAAAAGGATCCACTTTCAAAATGTCGTCGACAAAACAGCTGTTCCTCATGTTTACAAATATTGCATTATTTAAGGCAATTTAAGGTTAGAAAAGTTGCGAAGCAGTATTTGGTGTTACGTGTTACCTTGTTTTTCAAAATGAATGCGAAAAAAGCCAGCAGATGGTGTGCAGCTTCAAAGTGTAATGAATCTTTAATAAACAGTTTTCACTTTTCTGTGTGTTGTTTTAATTCCTTTCAATTTTAATACAGTCGTTTTCTTTCATATTACACATCGATCGATATTTGCTAAACAAAGCAATAATTTTGTACTCTCCATTGCCATTATCGCAATCATATTGCAAGCTTGGTTCGTTTGCACTTTGACATCTATTTAAATTCCCGCTTAAAAAGGATCCACTTTTAACATGGCGGACCCCTCTCAAGGTCACAGAAACGCGCTACGCGAAAATCAAAGGAACCGACAGTTATGTCCCTACTGCTTAGAAGTATACTGTGGCATTCGGGAGGTCACCGGTTCGATTCCGGGGCCGGCTACTCTGGTCCAAGTTTTTCTGTGGTTTCCTTGGAACATTTAGGCAAATGCTAGGATAGTAACATTCCACAGATAGTCTTTCACTTCTCTTCTGTCTTCATTTCGTCCGTCTCATCTTTCTTCCCCCACACCACCACCCACCCATTCCCACGATTCCTGAAGGAGGCTGAAGAGGGCCTTCCGCCCTACCCCCCCGACTTTGCACAAAAGTGTAGGCCGGGGGGGACAGCCCTCCCACCAATATTGGTGGGAATGAAACACCCAAGTTTCTTTCTATATCTATGATCAGCAGGCTGGGTAAGCTAGTACCTAGGGCGGTAAATTTTTGGCCTAAATATTTCTTATATGTTATAGAATATAAAAAGATTCATATTATATACCTATATGATATTAGGGCCACACAAACAATTCAACATGTAATATGTTTCACTAATTAATTGGATTTCATCGTTATCAGTAGGATTTATCTACGTTTACGGAATGTATATTATTGTGTAAGTTGTATTAACACGTAGCTCCACGTAGTTTATACCACTTTATTAATAGTACATAATTGAGCTTCTATTAGCTGAGAAGTATACTCAAAAACTGTTTCCTATACAATCTTAAGTAAATCGTTGGGTTTTAAAAATAATTTAGTAACTGACATATTGATTCTCTTGTTCACAATCATACTAATTATGGGAAAAAGGTGGTGCAATTCGGATATTAGTTTACTAATCATAGTTACAATTTCATTGATAAAAAGCTCGTAATTTAAATCGAATTGTAGAGGTTGAAAGAGGCAGCAAATGTGTAAATCCGCCGTTTGAATAGGTATCAATTATTTTTATACAACTAAATGCACCTTTTAGTTGTGAGTGTACTCAATTACATTAGATACTGATGGTCAGCATACTATTGTACGAAAGTCTGAGTTCGATTTACATTTATTTTTTTGATTCTACCAAATCGAAGCCACGGGCTAAAGTTGGTTTAGTAATTCATATTCTGAAAAAATGCCGGGTAAAGTACAATGTTTTTTTGTTCTATTGAATGGACTATTATCTAAAGTGCTTTGATTCTTGAAACTCCATATCATTTTGAAATATAAGTTGTAAAATTTGCCACTTATTTGCCAATAGGAGGGCTTTGGGTCAGGGTTGGAAAAGAAAACAGTTTTTTATTAAATTTATGAAACAAACAGTTTCAAATGTTTAAAACATGTGTTCATATGTTTTTTTCATTTAATTTGATTTATTAATTGCATCCACACGTCCACTGCACCACACATTTTGGAACTACAGTCGTTTAAAAGCATTTCATGAAAAATGTCGTTTTCTGTATTCCACAAACATGAATTTAACAAATTTAAATAAGAATTGATTATTATTTAGCTTAATTTAGAATTTATTTTTTACATTTCTTTTTATTTTATTTTTGATTATGTTAACAATTAGGTATGTATATGTATAATAAATGAGTTTTTTCTTAGTGATTAATGTATTCCTCATTTTATACCCATAACCAATATTTTTCTCTAGCTGAACGAATTTAATGAATGTTACACATGTTTTGTTTTAAACACAGTTTGGCATGTTTAAAACAAACTGTTTTAAACATGCCAACCCTGCTTTAGGTACAGTACTTTTAAGCTATAAATGGACTTAAATGTTTTCCAAGTTCTGGAAATTACCTGATCTATTGTAATTAATTACTTCAAATGGTTTCCTTTTTCATATAAGATGAACTGCTGGTAATTCATGAAAGATTTATGCAGGGTACAGGTAAAGTTTTATGTACCCAAAAATGCCATAATCAATAAATATATCAATCCTGTAAAGCCTTTTCACAAAAAAGTTATCTTAAATATTAATTTATCTTTTTTATTTGAGACTTAGTGAGTTAATTTTTGTATATATTTTAACTAAATTACATTTCATTATTTGACCAATTAATTCTACTCTCTCTTCAATAACTTATTAATTATTATACAGTAAAGACAGATAAAATAACCTAAATAAATTTGTTAACTATCAGGTACTTTTTTTATGAAACTAATTTAAGTAGTCTATTTTTTTGCTTCATAATACATTTTCATGACTTTCTTATTTGGAACTAAGCCTTGACATAATCCAGATCTCTTCTTTTTATTAAGACTTGCTGCATCAGCATTAATTATTTCCAATTCTTTCAATGTAGGTTGTGGTAATTGTTTAGTTTCATATATAACAGCTTGTTGTAATTGTTTCTCATTACTTAACTCTTCTTGGGTCTTCTGTATATCAGAGTCATGAGCATATTTACAATTATGACCAAAACGACATCGCCCTTTCCGATAATTCCAGCAAATTTGCTTACCATTAATTGTTTTGACATTATCTTGTATATTTACCATTTTTACATGTTTCTCTAATATTGCAGTTTTTGCTTGCTCTTCCTCTTTAAAAGGATTTTTAAAAACAGACGTTACATCGCTGTTTTCTGATGAACCATTAAAAGCTGGTGTAGGTAGTTTCTCTGTATATGGTTTTCTTAAAACTGTCTCTTCTGTAGATTTACTAAAACAGTATCAGCTGACCGATATTTTGTCTGAATAAATAACTTGTTTTGTTACAATTTTGATTAGTTATTGAAAATTGTTATAGTTTTATTTGTATTTATACTATTACTAACCGTAGTTTATATGAATCTTCTTCACTTTCTGAATTTGATGATGAATCAGAGCTCCCATAATCTGCCACCAAAGACATGTTATTTTTAAATTAATTATTATTTTTTACTTCTTCGACTTGTTTTTCGACTTATAATAAACATAACCTTACTGAACCTTACTAAAATTTAGTGATGTCAATATTGTAATGATTCGTTACTCAATACTCGTTACTTGGTAGTAATCGTAGTAATCGAGTACTACTTTGGGAAAGTAATCGTTACCGATTACTTTTAGTTATACCATATACCGCCTACCGCATCCCATCGGTACTGAACTACTGAATCGGTACTCTCGGTACTGGTCGGTACATTCTTAGACAAGGAAAGAGAGGGGACTGGTAATGTTCGATATTACGATAACGAACGATGTGTGACCGAAATCGAAGCGAGCGCCATTAAAAAGGTGACAAACAAAGAATTTTCACCCATTTGGTTTGGTGACAGAAAGTACGTGTTAAGAGTTTTTTTTATGAATTATGTGGTTAGTATAAAATGGTTGGATGTTCGACATACGGCTGCCAAAGTCGCAGTGAAAAAAAAGAGCCTGGAGTTACGTTTCACAGTTAAGAAAAAAATTGCTTCTGTGCAATGCAGAATCATTTTAGTCCCAAATTTACAAATTTACGAAACGATGCTCCTGTCTATGAAACGACGACTACAATACATTAATATTAACACAGAGACATTACGTATAACAAATATTATAGCGATTTTCATTCATGTTTCATACTTGATAAATTATGCATACAGTATAATCGTTAATTTATCCATAGGCGTAGTTACTGATTATGTATAAAATATTGGCGTTATATTCGTCATTAGATAGCAGGTCCGACGGAAGCCTTTTTGGGTGTATTTATAGTAAACCCTACATACGAAAAACTTCCCTTTGTGGAATTCCACGTTCGAATTATATATAATATATTATATAATGTTTATATGGCGCATGCTGCATGCTCGACTTTATTCCTTCGATTGTTTTGCACTGAAAGGGGTTTTTTTCTCCAAAATTCTTCCGAAGAACTGTTTTTCATAAAGATGGGAAATAAAATTGTTTTAATCGTTTAAATTAAAAACAAAAAATGCACTGCTTATTTGAGCAGTAATAATATGTTTATTACGTACGTCATCAAACAAAAAATAAATTCTTATTCCTTTAAATTATAACATTTAATTCAGTTAAATGCAAAATTGAAGTAAATTCCTGTAAGAACTAATGTTCCACAATTTTAAATGTTAGTTGTATTGTAATTATATTATATTAATAATATCTATGCATGTATGATATAAGTAAAGTCTCCTACTTGTTTTGTTTGATAAATGTTTTTGGTATTACTTATTTATTCTATTTTTTTTTTTAATAAATTTCAGTCACAGGCGAGATTGTTGTAGGATTCCTTTTTTTCTTTATATCTGCTTTATTTTTTTTAAGTAGCACGAAAGAGAGTAAATGTTCATATGTTACACCTCTGGCGCAACTGTCCGCCATTAGATTGGTGACGATCGGTCACACTGCCGCACGCCGCGTTATCAGTCCTCTCTCTTTCCTTGTCTAAGGGTACATTAGTCGTAGGAGTCGTAAGACGAAGTAATCGAAGTAGTGATGTCAATATTGTAATGATTCGTTACTCAATACTCGTTACTTGGTAGTAATCGTAGTAATCGAGTACTACTTTGGGAAAGTAATCGTTACCGATTACTTTTACTTATACCGCCTACTGCATTCCATCGGTACTGAATCGGTACTATCGGTACTGTTCAGTACATTAGTCGTAGGAGTCGTAAGACGAAGTAATCGAAGTAATCGATATGCCATGCCAGTTCGATTAGCAATATTATTTCGTATAAAAAATGTACCATGTACCTGTTATATTCAATATCCATATTATGTACCTAAGTACATACCTAGGTATATATGATGTATGGGTGGAAATGAAACAGAACGAAGACTATCTATGATGAAGACAAGCTCGTGCTTAGAGGACTACTTGCACCATTCATCGTGTTATTATTATTTTATTATAAACATGTAGAGCAGCATCGCGTCAACATACGATAATATAAATATCTGTATTTATAGTTATGTATAATTTAGGCACTAGGTACAATGTTAAAAAATGGCTTGTTGAATTCTATTGATTGATAAAGAGAGCTGCACTTTTGTTATTGTTATTATTATAAAACTCTTAATTTCTATTGAACTATTTTTTTTATTTAGGAATAAACGATAATACATATAAAAAAGGAATAACATAATTATACATATACATATTAGCGATTATTTATTGGTAATCGCCATGGTAATCGTCGTTACTGTGGATCGTACCTAGGTAAAAGATATTACGTATTACAGAAAAAGTAACGAGTATTTGTAACGATTACAAAGTAACGAGTATTGATTAATAAAGTAACTGGTACTAACGAGTACCAAAAAGTAATCGTACTTGACATCACTCACTAAATCGAAGTAATCGATATGCCATGCCAGTTCGATTATCAATATTATTTTGTATAAAAAATGTACCATGTACCTGTTATATTCCATATCCATATTATAATATACGTAAGTAGATACCTTAACCTACTACCTAGGTATATATGTATGTGTGGAAATGAAACAGAACGAAGACTGTATCCTGCATTTCTATGACGATTGACGATTGACGAAGACAAGCTCGTGCGTAACGGACTACTTGCACCATTCATCGTGTTATTCAGGCCTATTCTGTAACTCCAAATCGAATAGAGATGCTTGAAATCGAATAGAAGTGGTGGGGTAGAATAGAAATTGTACGGAATCGGTATTCTGTAACTTCTCGAATCGAAATGTAAAGTCGACCATCAAAATATGACATTTCGACTGCATGGAAGCTGTCGAAATCGTTATTTCGATGGTAGAAAGCTCTTCGCACATGCGCCTACTGCTTAAAGTGGTTCTTAAGGCAGTGTTAATTTCTCTACCTGCTAAGGGTTTCACTGGACATCTGGTTTACTCTTGGGTACGTCACTCTCAATTCTCGGTATTCAACACAAATTTGCTTTATTAGTTCGGTTAGGTTAAAATAACCAACTGTCAGATGGTTACTAAGGCCTATATTCGCATGAAAAATGCAGTGTTGCCACGTTTTTCACCTAACGTCTTGTAGAAATCATAAATTTCGATTGTCGCGTCGTCTACTTTAGTTACAGAATACCAAAAATCGACGTTGAAAGACGCAGTAGAAGTGGGTACATTACGATCTCTCCACATCTCGATTCGATGCCTACATTTCTATTGAGTTACAGAATAGGCCTGATTATTATTTTATTACAAACATGTAGAGCAGCCATAGACAAAATAGATCGGGAGCTTTAAATTTTGAACGATTGTGCTGCCCACTGTAGCAAATGTCAAAAAGCTCCTACGGGACGCAGCTACTATGTGCTACTAAAATATAGGACATTGTCCTTCTTTTGGTGCCATCTAACAATCAATAGAATATTAACACATGGCGGAAAATTTGAAATTTCTAGCACCGCATGGGGATTGTTCCTTTTCTTTATTTTTTGTTAAAAAAAAAACAAAAGTAAAGTATGTTTTCTAATTATAATTAAAAAAGGAATACTTAAAATTATTACAATTTAAAACAAAGAACAAAGGAAAATACAAACAAAATTGAAAACTATTCAAACATAAACATGAAAGAATAAACTGATGATCCTATACTAACTATAAAATACTAAAATATAAATAATACCTAATGAGGGTAAAACCTGTTTTTTTCTTTTATCAAGATATACTTTTTTGAGACATATTACTATTCATCACAGAGGTGAAAGTTGACTAAATGGGCTAGCTACTCTTGCTTGGTATAATCTAGAAATATTTTTAACAGTATTTTGAACTGCAAGTATGTAATGCATATTATTATTTACAAAAAACGGGAACACACCACTTTTAGCTTTATCAACCAACCGACGAATGCACAATGTTCGTTTATTCTTCTTACAAGAGTTTTAACGTTTTTAACACTTGCACATTAAATAGACACAACGGAGAATTTATTACACATTTTAAAAACTTTAAGTATGCTAATCATTTCTTAATTCACATTTTCACATTGTACAACATAAATATTTTGCTTTGAGCGTCTATAAATTATATGGGGAAATACTAATTACATCCAGATACGGACGACATGCACAAATGCGCTATCTGTTGATATTACTTGTAAATGGCAATTTTCGGATTATTGGTTGCTACTAATGTTTTAGCTTCCGAAGCTATTTAAAATGACTACTTTTTGACATTTGCTACAGGGGGCAGGCTAATCTCACATCCCATAGGCTGAACATGGCTTCTCGCCGCCGGACTCTATCTTAAGGGACTCTAACATCCCATACACTGAGAGCAGCATCGAGTCGTCGTTTGCATCAACATAATATAAATATTTTTTTTTATAGTTACGTATAATTTAGGTACTAGGTACAATGTTAAAAAATGGCTTGTTGAAGTCCATTGATTTATAAAAAGAGCTGCACTTTTTTTATTATACTATTTATTTTTTATTTAGGAAAAAAGATAATAATATCTACAAATAAAAAGGGAATAATATAATACATATACATATAAGGATATAATTGTCTATATGAAAATATAAGAACAAAAATAGCTATAACAGTCACATAGAACCTCTAAGCATAGAATAAACAAACAAAAAATAAATAAGAACTTAACTTAAAAGCGTTATGTAAGAAAAATGAAACAGATTATAATTAAATTACGTAACAATACATTAAACTATTTATTTTTTATATAATTAGGAAGATATACAAAATGGAAACTAAATACTAAAAATAAATGTAGATAAAGATACAAGTTAGTATAACTATACAGCAAACAAAACAAAATTCTGGTAATATTTAACGCAGTCGCAAGATGTAGAAAAAAAAAATATTATAATGACGTAACGATACATTTGAAACAACATACTAAAGCAGAAACCTATTATAATTAAGAAATAAAAGTTTGGAAACATGTTTAGATTTTAATCTGTTTCTCCGTTCTGTAATTATCTGTCCAGCTTTAGAGAACATCCTCTCGCTTGGAACTGACGTAGCGACAACACACAGATATCTTTTTGCCAATACCGAAAGATAAGGATATAGTAGTTGCCTGGTTTTCCACCACATCAGTGGATTTCCAGTTCTTTGAATATTAGGTTCCTCTATGAACATGCGGATCTCCGTAATGGCAATAGCTGTTGGACTTATTTCCACCTCTTGTTGAAAAGTCTCATCAAAATTTTCCCAAATTAAATTACTTTTCTGTTTTTTATTTTTATGGATGGTTTCTAATGTTGCAGTTTCACTGGCAGAAGACACTTTTTTCGCTGCATCTTCTGCCCTTTGTTTGTTAATTGATGTTACGATGTCTCGTAGCAGCGCATCTTTTACATTTTTCAAAGCTTCTTGCGAAGAAAAAGCTTTTGCTTTAAATCGGGGATCTAATAATGATGCTTTTGCTAGTATTAAATTATGTTGGTATTTGTCCCCGAAACGTTTTGAAATTAATTCAAGCAGATGCTTTATTAGGGATTTACCCGTCTCAGTTTTGATCCCCTTTTCAATTTTTTTTAGCACCGATATGAGCCCAGACATTAAAAGGATAATTTTTGAAACTGTGACAGCTTTTTCTGCACTAATTTCAACTGTAATTTGCTCGAAGGGTTCTAAAATTTTTGATATATCTCGCAACTCATCCCAATCTTTTTCTTTTAAAAGTTCTACGGGATTGTGCAGTAGTCCGATGGTAACTGTGACTGCATCTTGCAATGTTAATATTCGCTCGAACATGTAGTATGACGAGTTCCACCTGGTAACTATGTCATTTTTTAATTTAAGCGGCACCGATGCATCGGGATTTAATCTTGTCTGCGTTGATAATAATTTTTCGTTAGCTTTCGGGCTCCTATGGAAGTGTTCTACAATTCGTTTTACTTTTTTTTTTATTTTATCGACTGCTTCCAGCTGTAGACCACTTTGAACTATTAAATTTAATGTGTGAGCAAAACAGGGGAGATGTTCCCATTTACCTATATTTATTGCGGCTACAATATTTGCTGCGTTGTCTGTAATTATACATTCCACTTTATCAGATACTTCCCATTCTGTAAGTACTGTGTTGAGATGTTGGCATAAATTTTGGGCTGTACTATTGTTGGCATAAGAGAAGCAGTCGAGTAAACAGGATAAATATTCCCATTCGTTTGTTATAAAATGGGCAGTAACTGCAATATAACTTTCGTTAGCCATTGATGTCCACCCGCCCGTAGTCAATGCAATGTAATGTGCATTATTTAAAATATTTTTTAATTTGTTTTTGCATGAATCATATTTCTCTTCCAAAAGAGAATTTACAATGGTATTCCTGCCTGGTGGTTGGTACTGAGGTTCTAATTCCCGTAGTAGATCCCGAAATCCCTCGTCATTTACGATGTTAAATGGTTGTAAATCCTTAATGATCATTTTTAAAATTAAATCGTTAATTTTAATTTGCCTTCGCAATGATACTGGACGAGAAACGAATCCTGACAATGTGGTTTTGGTACGAGAGCCGTATGTCTTTTTTTGCAGTTCTGGATGCTGGCGAAGAGGTGAAGTAGAGGGCTCAGATGAAGTGGAGGGTTGAAATGATGTAGAAGGCTGAGATGAAGTAGATGGTTGTGATTGCAAATGTGATGGTTCTGATGATTTGTCCATTAAGCAAATATTATATTTACTATAAAGTTGTTGCCTAACTTAAAATAATATTACCTCTTGCATGACTTGCTTCAATTTCTGATGGTGCAGCTACTGTATCAATAACTACAGTAGGATGTTTTATTTTCAAATGTTTTCGTAAATTGCTAGTTGTACCACTTTTATGGGAATATATATTATGGCATATATTACATTTTGCTTTTTCAGTAGTTACTGAAGTAAAGTGTAACCAAAGGGGGCTCTTTTTTTGCGAACTCATTATGTATTGAATATTGACCGATACTTTTAAAAACTTTTTTTTCACTGCAACGCTACAAACTCTAACACACCAACTAAACTTGTAGTGCCTTTCGTAGGCCATAGAAGCCATAATGTAAAGGGAAAAGGGGAAATGTTTATTTTTTTGAAATCATTTTAATACATTTTCTTTTTGAGGCAATAGTATCGTATAATGTATAATAAGATTGAAAATTTACGGGACCTTTCTGACAGGCACTGTACTGTCGCCTGTGTTCAAATTACTCGCTTCGCAACCGCCCTCCTGCGTATTCAAAACAAACATGTTTGTGATAAAAGTTTTATATTAATTATTAATAATTACTTTATTACTCTTGCGATCGTGTTCATTATACACATATACATTATAAATCATTAACTAGCAATCGCTAATCCATCAAGAACACAGCAGAGAGAGAGAGCGAAGCGAAGAAAAGCAGAACCAATAAACCAATATTATCATGATTCTCGTACATATGTACGTAAGAGGTTTACGGTTGAATTCTCAATTTAAAAAAAACACAAGTCAGGATAACTGTCGCAAAGCAACGTATATTCAAGAATGTCCTAGAATGACTCCGTATTATTATAAAACTCTAAATTTCTATTGAACTATTTTTTTTTATTTAGGAATAAAAGATAATACATATAAAAAGGGAATAACATAATTATACATATACATATTACCGATTATTTATTGTTAATCGCCATGGTAATCGTCGTTACTGTGGATCGTACCTAGGTAAAAGATATTACGTATTACAGAAAAAGTAACGAGTATTTGTAACGATTACAAAGTAACGAGTATTGATTAATAAAGTAACTAGTACTAACGAGTACCAAAAAGTAATCGTATTTGACATCACTACTAAAATTACTTTCATTTCATAGATATGATTATTTATAGATTATCTGGTATTTTTTAAATAAGCTGTCAAACTTCAAGTACAAGTGTTTGCTTGATAAGTATGTATAGTCTATGGTAGGTATGTTCAAGTTCAAATATTAAAAAATATAACCAAAGACTGTAAAAAACGTGTATGAAACTATAACTATACATATTTTAACAGCTTAAGTGGGGCTTTTCGGTTGTTATTTACCTAATAGCAGTATCTAAATGTGTACATTTCGTTCAACAAAAACGCGGGGTACATTTTTGTGTAAAAAGTGATGTGAGAAACATCTCGCCATTTATTAATTGGGAATAATAATTAAAGCCAGCAGTGTTCTAAAAAGGTAAGTTAATAAATAACAATAGGTACCTATTTATTTGAAAGTATTTAAGTACCGATACATCTTTCACGATTGCACATTTTTATTATTAATGGAGAAATAAAATCCCTATTAGAGAAGTAGTATTGAGCGCAATCTATGTTATGAGTCTATTTAAAATTGAAATGAAGTCTCCAACACGAAGTGAGATATTGAAAATTTTTATTCCTTATTTTCGTCTTATTTTATTTTATATACAGATATACGCTTGGGTTTGTAAATAAAATAATTATTTATAATTCAAGACTTAATAACTGATTATAACAAAACAATAATAGTTGCTTAAGTTTCTATTGTATCTAGTTGGGAAATTTAAAAACGGTAGGGACTTTACAGTTAAGTAATGTGGAAAATGCATACCCGCTACACCACCCTGATCCTTTCGACTTATTTCTAACATGTTGACAAGTTCACTTATCTTCTTCCCCCTTAAAGCTTACCGTCTTACAATCACATTTATATGTATATTAGTGCTCTTTTTCTTTGGTTCCCAACGGAACATTAAATTTGCGTCGAAGTTACATTACAAAGACTTTTTATTTAATGGCTTAAAACAGTAATACTTCAATTTTCTCCTTCTACGCTACGTATATCCGAATGCAGATTTTTGTTATGAATACTTTGGTAGGAGGTATTCTACCCATTATTTACCCTTATGAAAATATCACTGATTTCTGTAAATTATGGTAAAATATTGTAACGAATTTTCTAGTCAAAACTTATTTATTTAAATAATTATTTATTTAGCACTATTTATATGACACTTAACACTAACTTAGAACTACTATTTATATTAGAACAATTGACTTATTTATATAACAATTTATTTATCACTTTTGTCTATTATTTATCGTTTGGGTTCGCGCACTGATGCTTTATCACAACTACTACTCCTCTGGCCGAAAGACGATCACTTTATATACACCTTTCGAACTTTCTGGATGATTCGAAAAGGAAATCCTGATTATTCCCGAATGATGAATAATAATTGGAATGTCGTCGATGATTCCAGAATTCTTGTTACTTGTCGCTGGAGCTTGTAAGTTTACGTTGATAAAGGGAAGTCGTACGCTGTGACTGTGTCGTAAACATGTTAGCGATAAGAAGTACATGCATACGATACAAATTGTTATCGCACACACGTACATTGTCACTTGTCGCTACAATATTTAGTTTATTTATTTAATGTTTACGAACATAACCCCTTTATAATTTAAGTACATGGAAATTAGACAATAGCATCCTGCAGTGCCAAACGGCAGAATGAGGTAAAAAGGAAAAAAAAAATTAAAATTAAAATTATTCATACATATAAAAAGTAAAGTTCCTGTAGATTTTCTAAAAAAAGAGATTGAGGTAATATATTGTGACAGATGTGTCATTCTGACGTTGACAAGCGCCGACTGCGAAAATTGTGTGGAAGTAACCTATGACGCGTTCCAGAAAGTCCGAGAGTTGCTAGACGTCTCGAGAGTTGCCTAGAAACGTCCATAATACTATATAAGGAACAGCGTTGGATAGTTTGACAACCGAGCGGCATGGTCTAGTGGTCTAGATCATTGCTTAGCATTCGGGAGGTCATCGGTTCGATTCCGGGGCCGACTACTCTGGTCCAAGTTTTTCTGTGGTTTCCTCGGACCATTAGGCAAATGCTGGGGTAGTAATATTCCACAGATAGTCTTTCACTTCTCTTCTGTCTTCATTTCGTCCGTCTCATCTTTCTTCCCTCACACCACCACCCACCCATTCCCACGATTCCTGAAGGAGGCTGAAGAGGGCCTTCCGCCCTACCCCTCCGACTTTGCACAAAAAAGTGTAGGTCGGGGGGGATAGCCCGCCCACCAACATGGTGGGAATGAAACACCCAAAAGTTTTTTTAGTTTGACAGTATTTGATAGAAGAGAGCGACAGAGATAAGTTCGAAGAGAAGATAAAGCGATTGACGAGCGAAATAGTTATAGAGTTATTGTTATCGAAATAGATATTGAATCGTTGTTGTGTTATAGTTAATTTAATAAACAGTGTTGAAAGAAAAATACGTCATATTGTAACTTACGTAACAATTGGTGTCAGGAGTAAGGATTTATGCCAGTAACAAGAAGTCAAGCGGCAAAAATGGAGGAGCAAATGAAATTTTTGATGGAAATGCTTAAAGAAATGAAGGCAGGCCAGGAAGAAATGAAGGCAAGCCAGGAAGAAATGAAAGAAGAAATTAAAGCAGGCAAGGATGAAATGAAGGAAGAAATTAAAGCAGGCAAGGATGAAATGAAGGCAGGCCAGGAAGAAATTAAGGCAGGCCAAGAGAAATTGATCGAAGATATGAGAACAATAAAAAGTGAACAAGAAGGCTTGAAGGAACAGTTAAAAGAAGTAAGAGTAGAAGTTCAAGAAGAGTTAAGGAAGTAAAAGTAGAATTTCAAGAGGAGTTAAAAGAAGTAAGAGTAGGAGTTCAAGAAGAGATAAAGGAAGTAAGAGTGGAAGTTCAAGAAGAGTTAAAAGAAGTAAGGGCTGTGCACAGAAAGTTTCAAAAGGAATTAGACGAAATGAAGGCCAATCTGAATGTTCAAGACTAAACAAAATCGAAGAAGGAAGTGTAAGAATATCGAGAATAAAACCACCAACATTCGATGGGAAGGTCTCTTGGTCAGTTTTTCTTAAACAATTCGACGCTGCTGCCAAGGCAAATGATTGGAATGAAATGGAGAAAGCTACTGCCCTGATCATCGCGCTACGCGGGGAAGCTCTAGACGTTTTGCAAGGTAGACCAGAAATGCAGTAAAACGATTTCAAAATTCTGGTGGACCGATTGGAGATGCGCTATGGTGATACACACCTACAACAAATGTACCAGGCTCAGTTAAAAAGTCGCTATCAACGTAGCAGCGAAAGCCTCCAGCAATTCGAAGCGGACGTCGAAAGGCTTGTGCGGTTGGCTTATCCTAGTGCCCCTAAAGACTTTACAGACCAGCTGTCCACTCAAATGTTTGTCGATGGAGTGCGAGATGTCGAAATACAGCAAGCCCTGCGCATGTCTCGACATAAAACTGCAGGCGAAGCTTTGTCGCACGCACTGGAATATGAAGCAGCCAAACAAGCATCCAAAGGACATGTTAGAATTCGGCAGGCTGGATTGAATTTTGAAGACGATGGCGAAATATTTCGGCAAGAAATGGTGAAAATAGCGAAAGAAAAGAAATCATGTCTTCGAAACCGAAGGAAGGGTTAAGTGAGCGCTCACGCTGTTGGACTTGCGACAAACAGGGGCATCTTTCACGCGATTGTGCCAAGAGAAAACGAGAAGTTACATGTTGGAATTGTGGACGTAGGGGGCACTTGAGCAGCGGCTGTCCATCTGGAAGAAGACAGACGTCAGCAGCCGAAGGAAACAAGCAGGGAAACTAAGAATAGCCGGCCTTACGGGGTGAAAGTCGGCTTTGCGTCCCCAAGCCCCAATCATCATCTCCGTATCGAAAACAACCACTGATAATTCACTTACTGTGTATGGTTTCGTGGACGGCAGGAAATTAAAACTGATAGTGGATACCGGCGCATCAAGAACGATAGTTAACCCTCGAATAATCGGTAAATGGAGGATTCGACCGCTAACCATAAATGCTGCCTTAACAACTGCGACAGGGGAAACAACATCGTTTCATGGAGAATGCGAAGTGGTGATCGGTCTTGGAGACGCAAGCCTGTACCAACAAGTGCTGGTGGCCGATATCACCGACGACATAATTTTGGGACTCGACTTCGTGGAAAGACACCGAATCCAGCTAGACATGGGCACAAAATGTTTACGAATAGGAGATCAAGAACTGCCACTACAAAGAAATGGGACTGATCAGCGAACACTACGGGTCATCGTTGCTGAAGACCAAGTTTTACCTGGACACTCCGAAGCTGTTGCCCGAATTACAATAGAGGACAATGTCTCTTATGAAATTACTGGAGTCATAGAGCAAGACAACGAAGAATTGATGCATAAGGCCATCCTTGTCGGAAGAACTGTGGTACAAACCGGCTCGACCACGATTCCAGTCAGAGTTGCCAATCTGAAAGGCTTTGAACAAAAACTTACGAAAGGAGCACTAATAGGGACATTAGAACCAGTTACGACCATCAATCATTTGGACCAAATTAGAGAACAGAGGGAAGAAAACAAGAAGCTGCCAGAAGCATTACAAGAATTAATCAACAAGGCAACTGAACATCTTACTGAAGATGAAACTCGAAGACTAGAACATCTAATTAGAACGTATGAGAACGTCTTTGCGATTGACGACATCGATTATGGAAGAACTAATTTAGCGTACCACCGAATCAACACAGGAAATGCAAGACCTATTAAACAACCACCCAGACGAGTACCATGGGCCAAACGAGAAGAAGTCGATTCATTAATCAAAGACATGCGCGAGAAAGGGATAATAGAACCATCGAAAAGTCCATGGACTTCCCCTATCGTTTTGGTACGTAAGAAGGACGGATCAACGAGATTCTGTGTTGATTATCGACGATTGAACGAAGTTACGCATAAAGACAGCTATCCTTTGCCACGAATCGACGACACGTTAGATTGTCTGTCCAGTGAAATTAAATGGTTCTCGACGTTGGCAAGTCGAAGTGCATCCTGAAGACAAAGAAAAGACTGCGTTTACTACTGGGAACGGTCTCTGGCAATTTAATGTAATGCCCTTCGGCCTATGCAACGCACCAGCTACTATTGAAAGATTAATGGAGACCATTTTACAAGGACTGAATTAGGAAATTTGCTTGGTCTATTTGGATGACGTCATTGTGTTTGGGCGAACGTTTGAAGACCATCTCGCTAATCTGAGCAAATACTTCAGAAATTCACAGCGGCAAAGCTAAAATTAAATCCCAAAAAGTGTGCGTTGTTTAGAAGAGAAGTGAAATACCTGGGCCATGTCATATCAAGTAAAGGCGTTGGTACAGATCCTGACAAGACCGAGGCAGTTCGTAATTGGCCGCAACCAACGAATCAGCATGAACTGAGGAGTTTCTTGGGACTTACCGAGAATGGAGTACCTTTTGATTGGACGAACACCTGTCAAGAAGCTTTCCAAGTCTTGAAAAATAAGTTGTCTAACACCCCGATTTTGACTTATCCCGAATTTGGAAAACCATTCATAGTCGACACCGATGCGAGTAATGTGTGTATTGGAGGGGTTCTTTCCCAAGTTCAAGACGGCAAAGAAAGAGTAATCGCATACTTTAGCAAGACACTGTCAAAGCCCGAGAAGAACTATTGTGTGACCCGCCGAGAACTATTGGCCGCGGTGAAAACTATAGAAACCCTGAAGGACAGGTGGCCAGATGGTTACAGCGTTTACAAGAGTACAATTTCAAAATTGAACATCGGACAGGAAAACACCATGGTAATGCCGACGCCTTATCAAGACGACCATGCCCACGGAATTGCAAACATTGTTCTTCTGTGGAACGAAAAGAAGGGTTAGAACAAATTCCATGCCTACATACCACCGTGGAGAGACAAGAAAATTGGGAAGACACAGTGTTGATGGAGGAATAGCGAACCGATGATGACCTAGGACCCATCATGAAATGGAAAGAGACAGGAGAATCTCGACCAACGTGGGCGGACGTAAGCCCCCTGAGTACTACGACGAAATGTTATTGGGCCCAATGGGTTTCCTTAAAGCTCGAGAATGGAGTCCTTAAAAGAATCTGGGAAAGTCCGGACGGGACCAAGAAGCGACTACAAGTTGTGTTGCCCAAGAAAAAGACGAAAGAAGTAATAAAAGAGCTGCATGCTGGGACTGGAGGTGGACATTTTGGAGTGAAGAAGACATTAGAGAAAATACGTGAACGGTATTACTGGGTGAACGCTAGATTGGATGTGGAAGACCGGTGTAGAAAATGCGAAGTATGTGCTTCCAACAAAGGTCCGAGAACCAGGACACGAGGAAAGATGCACCAGTATAACGTCGGAGCACCATTCGAAAGAATAGCCATGGATATCGCTGGTCCCTTTCCCCGAACTGAAGATGGCAACCGCTACATCCTCGTTGTGATGGATTACTTCAGCAAGTGGCCGGAAGCCTATGCAATCTCCAACCAGGATGCAACCACCGTGGCGGAGGCAATAATAAACAACTGGATCAGCCGATATGGAGTTCCTATGGAGATTCACACTGACCAGGGCCGAAACTTTGAATCAGAAATATTTCAACGAGTGTGTGAATTGATGGGTTGATGGGAATAAGGAAAACTAGAACTTCGTTACACCCTCGGTCTGATGGCATGGTAGAGCGATTTAATGCGACTATAGAAAACAACCTGAGGATGTTCGTGAACGATCATCAGACCGACTGGGATCGCCACATACCCTTATTCCTTCTGGCCTATAGGACATCCATACACGAGACCACCGGACAGACACCTTTCTGCGTGCAATTCGGGAAAGAACTGAGACTACCTGCTGATCTAATGTTTGGTCGACCTGAAGATTCTTCGCTGTCCACGGACGATTATGTGTCTAAACTACGCGAGCGGTTTAACACCATCCATAAAGCCGTCAGAACAAGAATAAAATTCGAAAGTGACCGGATGAAGACCCGCTACAATCAGCGAGCGAATTCCACTGGATTCAGGGAGGGCGATCGTGTATGGCTCTATAACCCAGTTCGCAAGAAAGGAAGGTGCCCTAAATTACAACGAAATTGGGAGGGCCCGTACAAAGTGATTACCCGGGTAAACGATGTCGTCTATAGGATACAACGAGGCCCCAAATCGAAGATGAAAGTTGTACACCTCGACCGGTTGGCTCCATACACAGTGGAAGAAACTGATCGGGACGATCAGAGCTAGAGGGGGGGCAGTGTGACAGGTGTGTCATTCTGACGTTGACAAGCGCCGACTGCGAAAATTGTGTGGAAGTAACCTATGACGCGTTCCAGAAAGTCCGAGAGTTGCTAGACGTCTCGAGAGTTGCCTAGAAACGTCCATAATACTATATAAGGAACAGTGTTGGATAGTTTGACAGTATTTGATAGAAGAGAGCGACAGAGATAAGTTCGAAGAGAAGATAAAGCGATTGACGAGCGAAATAGTTATAGAGTCGTTGTTATCGAAATAGATATTGAATCGTTGTTGTGTTATAGTTAATTTAATAAACAGTGTTGAAAGAAAAATACGTCATATTGTAACTTACGTAACAATATTGATCAACTTCTCTGAAATTATTATTATAAGCCATACCTACATGCTCTATCGATAAAAGACTTCAAATTAAATTTATTACTTTTAATAGTTACAAAATACTCCAAATAGTTGTTTTTCAACATCCTACTTGAATCATATATGTATGTTTAGTTCGCCAAGTAATTAATTGTGGTACATTGACAAAGCTTCTGAGTATCTTAAAAAAATATACATATAACATCAAGATAACCTTTAAAGGATTTCAGTGAACATAAATTGACATCATGAGTTATACATAGGAGTGCCTAATGCCTAATATTATCCGTGAAATAATAATTTAAATTATAGTCGGCCATATATTGAATTGTCAGTTTAATCGTTGAAGTATGTATCTTCATTATTTCGGATCAACCGTAGGTTGTATGCCGTTTTTGAAATAGGTACAGTAAAATATCCTTATTCGCGGTTTCAGTAGGTATATTCGCGGAAGAAAAAATTAAGACCACTTCCCGTATTCGCGTCGGAAAATTTCGTTATAAGTTCTTTGATTGTCGTTAGTTGTCAATTGTCCAAGGCACACTCTTAACTACGCCAAAATTAACGAAATTATCTATATTTTAAAAATTTTAAATTACTCAAAATTTTTAAATAAAACAATAGGGAATATCTATACTGTAGCGCCACGTGATACCGTGCGTGTGTGTGATAATAATTGTTCATGTACTTCTTATCGCTAACATGTTTACGGCGTAGTCACCGCGTGCGGCCCCTTTATCATACGCGTATAAATCTTTCTCAGCGACAAGTAACAAGATCAATTCTGTGAATTACCGACGACTTCCTAATTATTACTCATCATTCGAGAACCATCAGTATTTCCTTTTCGAATCATCTAGAAAGTTCGAAAGGTGTATTTAAAGGGATCATCTTTGGGTCGGAGGACAGTAGTTGTGAGAAAGCATCAGTGCGCGAACCAAACCGATAAATAATAGACAAAAGTGATATAATAAATTGTTATATAAAAGTGAATTGTTCTAATATAAATAGTAGTTCTATGTTAGTGTTAAGTGTTATATAAATAGTGTTAAACCAATAATTGTTTAAATAAATATTTTTGACTAGAAAATTCGTTACAATTGGTGTCAGGTGTGGGGTCTGCGAATCGATCCCCCAGAGAATTTTCTAGTGTAATAAAAATACAAAATAAATACAAATGCAAAAAAAGTTGTTCGAGTTGAAAGTCGCCGAATTGAAAAGCGAACTGGAAGAGCGAGACGAAGATACGCTGGTACTAAGAACATCTTACAGAAGCGGCTCGAGGAGGCTTTGCTACGAGAAGGTTTCGATCCCAGCACATATGAATTTGAGGATGAATTAGAAAAGAAATTAAATGAGAATTCAAAGAATCTAGAAGAAAAATTAAAGAAAAATTCAAAAGTTCTGGAAGAAAAATTAAATGATAATTCAAGGAATCTTAGAGAATTAAAGGGAAATTGAAAAGTCCTGAAAGAAGAATTAAAAACATTCGAAGGAAATTTGGAAGAAAAACTGGAAAAATTCGAAGAAGAAACAAGAGAAGAAATAAACAAAAAACTGAAGACTTTCGACGAAAGAGTAGCCCAGCTGGAAGAAATGGTTCTGCATCTGGGAAAACGAGAGACCAGTCACCTACCTACGGAAAAGACGCATAGCGTTTGCCGGCAAAGAAATTCCCGACGTGAAAGAAGAATAGGTCATCTCATCCAAAGTGCATATGAAGCTACCTACGTTTGACGGAAAAACCTCATGGACCACGTTCTTGACACAATTCGAGGTGGCTGCAAAAACTTACAAATGGACGCTAGAAGAAAAAGCTTCCTCACTTGCTCTTGCTCTGCGTGATGGTGCTGGCGAAATTTTGATGGATGTCGTCCAATCGTCTTCGGAGTTCACTGACGTAATCTTCTCCAGCCACGTCTTCGCCAGGTTTGCATCCGAACTTTAAGTCGCATGGTAGTCGCAACTCTCGACCCAACAGTACCCTGGCTGGTGTTTGTCCAGTGGTTTCATGTATGGAAGATCGGTAAGCCAAAAGGAACAATGGCAGATAACGATCCTAGTCTCGCTGATGTTTTTAGACCATTTTGGACAGGTACTTGTTAATGGTCCTGTTCATTCGTTCTACCATGCCGTCTGATTGGCGATGTAGGGCTGTAGTTCGAGTCTTATGAATGCCCAATATCTTACAAATATCTTGGAATATGGCTGACTCGAAATTTCGTCCTTGGTCGGAATGCAGCTCCAGTGGTACTCCGAATCGGCTAATCAACTCTTTCACGAGCGTTTCCGCCACTGTAGTTGCCGTCTGGTTTGGAAGAGCGTACGCTCCAACCCATTTCGTAAAGTAGTCCATTGCCACTACGATGTACTTATTCCCATCTTCAGATTCTGGGAATGGTCCGGCAACGTCTATGGCAATTCTCTCGAATGGGCTGCCAACGTCATACTGCCGCATCGGAGCACGCTGTCGCTTCTGAGGTACCTTACTGGCGGCGCACGTCGTGCACTTTCTGCACCAATCTTCCACGTCCTTCTTGCAGTTGACCCAGTAAAATCGTTCTCGTACTTTGCCAAGGGTCTTCTTTACACCAAAATGTCCTCCTGAAGGGTCGTCATGGAGGCACTGCAGGACTTCCTTTACCAAGCTTCTCGGTATCACTAGCTGACGTCTGCTTTCGGTGCCATCTTGGTTCTCAACGACGCGCTTTAGGAGACCATCTTCTTCATCAATGGAATCCCATTGGGCCCACAACGATTTCACTTCTGTTGACTTGGCAGCCACTTCCTGCCAGGTTGGTCTTCTGCCTTCTTTCTTTCAATCCAAAAACATTTTTAGGAGCACGTCGGAATGTTGTTCTGACTTAATATTGTCAGGCTGCCACTGCTCGTCCAGGATAGTTATCCTCCTGACCTCTTCGTGTTCTTCGACGCGTTGACAGTGTTTACAATTATCCAGGCAAGGTCTTCTGGATAAGGCGTCGGCGTTTTTATGGCTACTTCCCGCTCGGTGTTCTATGTCAAAGTCGTACTCTTCTCTCTTGGCCAGTGGTAGTCTCCTGGGTCGCTGGCGGATGGGTTGGGCTTCGCCAGTATTTATTTTGTGCAGGACGACGTTGGTTCGTCCCTTCTTGCCACCTTCTACTTCAAAGACGTCTTGGTATTCTTTTAGTAATCCTTTTATTTGATGTCGTTGGTTAGAATTACATTTGTCACCTGCTTTCTGGCACAATTTAGACAAGGCTTCTGGTAGGCGTTGTGAGTCTTCCGTTCTTGTTACTAGCTTTCGGACTTGAGATGTTACGGTGTCCTGAGTAGTTAGCCTGAACTCTTCTCCGTTTAAGGTCACGACTTTTCTTTGGAAACTCATGCAAAAGTCGTACTTCCGAAGCACGTCCAAGCCCAGAATGACGTTGTCTTCAATTTCGGCCATAAGCACGCAGTGTCGGAAGGAGGTCTTTCCTATGCGGATCTTGACGTAGCTTTCACCATGGACATTTACCATTTCCCCGGTGGCCGTGCGTAGCTTCCATTGGGTCGGTTGGAGCTTGCTTGTTATCACATTGGCTCGTATAATCGTCCTGCTTGCTCCGGTATCCAATAGGAACGAACACCGCTTCCCGTTTATACGTCCCGTAAGAAAAAGGCTGTCTGCTCTAACTTTCATGGTTTTTGTCAGTGCAACTAGACCGGGGGCTTCTTGCTCCGGGATCGACGTTTGCCCCGCCGGCGCCGCGCTAATCCTGACTAATTCCGGTACACGGGGCTTCTCTTCTTGTGAAGCAGATCTTTCACTCTTGCAACTGTTTCTCACGTGGCCTAGCTTCCCACAGTTCCAGCACCTGATTTGTCTGGGCTTCCTTTCTACTTTAGCCATTATTCGGCGGATCATCTCTTCCAGTTTATCTTCGTCCCGACCGGCTGACTCTTCTTGTAGTTCCCGCACTCGACATTGTCGTTGCGACGCCTGTTTGACGACGTCGTATTCCAATGCTCGGGCCAATGTGTCTACCAAAGTTCTCGGCCGGTCCAGTCGGAGTCGCTGTTGAATTTCGTCGTCCTTTAGTCCGTCAAAAAATGCGTCGACGGCCAATCTTTCCAGTGTATCATCAGCCGTGCCTGGATAGGCGAGCCGGACCAACCGTGCGATATCCGCCTCGTATTCTTGAAGACTTTCCCCTGTCTTCTGTCGTCGGTTCTTTAACTGTACGTGGTACACAGCCGTCAGATGTGCTTGGCCGTATCGCATCTCTAATCTTTTTACTAGCCGATGGTAGTCGAGTAGCTCATCCGGTGGTAACGTGTTCAAAATTTCGCCAGCACCATCACGCAGAGCAAGGGCAAGTGAAGAAGCTCTCTCTTCCAACGTCCATTTGTAAGCTTTTGCAGCCACTTCGAATTGCGTCAAAAACGTGGTCCATGAGGTTTTTCCGTCAAACGTAGGAAGCTTCATATGCACTTTAGATGAGATGATCTGTTCTTCTTTCACGTCGGGGATTTCTTTGCCGTCAACTGCGCTATGCCTCTTTTCCGTAAGTTGGTGGCTGGTCTCTCGTTTCTCCGAATTTAGGACCATTTCTTCCAGCTGGGCCAATCTTTCTTTTATTCTTTCTTGTTCAGTCTCGAATTTTTCCAGTTTTTCTTCTAAACATCCTTCGAATTTTTCTAATTTTTCTTCCAGAACTTTTGAATTTTCGTTTAATTTTTCTTCCAGATTCTTTGAATTTTCCTTTAATTCTTCCAGATTTTCATTTAATTTATCTTCAAGATTCTTTGAATTTTCCTTTCATTCTTCAAGATTTTCCTTTAGTTTCTTTTCCAATTCGTCCTCAAATTCATATGTGCTGGGATCGAAACCTTCTCGTAGCAAAGTCTCCTCGAGCCGCTTTTGTAAGATGTTCTTAGTACCAGACGTATCTTCGTCTCGCTCTTCCAGTTCGCTTTTCAATTCGGCGACTTTCAACTCGAACAACTTTTTCGGCATTTTGATTTATTTTGTATTTTTATTATACTAGAAAATTCTCTGGAGGTCGATTCGCAGACCCCACACCTGACACCAATTGTAACGAATTTTCTAGTTAAACTATTTATTTAAACGATTATTTATTTAACACTATTTATAACACTTAAACACTAACTTAGAACTACCATTTATATCACAACAATTCACTTATTTATATTACAATTTATTTATATCACTTTGTCTATTATCGGTTTTAATTCGCGCACTGATGCTTTCTTCAACTAACTGTTTTTCGGTCCAAAGATGATCACTATATATACACCTTTCGAACTTTCTAGACAAGAACTCTAAGAAATCCTGAGTATGATGAGTAATTATTAGAAAGTCCTCGATTATTCCAGAATTGAACTTGTTACTTGTCGCCGGAGAATAATTTACATCTTGTAAATTGATAACACGAAAAGTACCGTGTGCGGTGTCTACGCCGTAAGCATGTTAGCGATAACAAGTACATGCCACAAATTGTTATCTCACACACGTACTGTGTCGCTGGTCGCTACAATTTTTTATAATTTCGGCTGCGGTAGAGATTTTTTTTTCTATAAATTAAATCAGCTCAGAAACCGATCGTCATAGGTGTACAAGTTGGTTATCAAACTTACCTTAGAATTACACGTTTTATTCGAATTAAGCGTGAAAAATATACCATTCCATTTAAAATAACAAAGTTGGTATCGACTTCCGGTATAACCGGATGTAAATCGAACTTGAAAATATTTTTAATAGAAGCGGCATTAACAATCACAAGACGAGCCCAAGTTTCAGAATTGAATTCATTCTACTAATTCATATATGTACATACCTATGGTACTTCTAATAGCCCATCAACTTGAAAAACCCTGTATAACCCGTCGACATGTGAACGAATATCGTTGTTATTCCTTTAAATTTAATTATTTTATTCTTTATAAATTAGCAGTCCTGACACCTCTGGGGTTTATTTGGTTTTTACTAGAACATTTTTCGTTAAATAAACCTCATGATTGAGCAAAAATTTGCTACATTTTCTATATTTGTAAAATAAATCTAAAATTTTATCCTTTTTAATTCAGAAACGGCATACAGCCTACTGTTGATACTAAATAATGAAGATACTTGCATAATTCAACAATTGAAATGGCAATTGAATACATGGTCGACTAAAATTAAAATTAAAAACCATTATCATTGGCCATAATTTACAAAAATCGGTGATATTTTCTTCAGGATAAATGATAGGTTAGGATTAGGGTTACAATCATACTAAATAATCCATTGTAAAAATCTGCATTCGGATATGTAAAAAAATATAGGGTGTTCTGCTTAAAATTTGAAAGTTTCTGTTGTCTGAAATTCTCACCATTCAGATTATTTTCTCAAACACTATGTATAAATTTAAAATAGAATTACATGGCGTCAAAGACCATTAAATAGTTGACTCACAGCAAAAATTTAGTTAAATTAGGTTCTTTATAATTGACGGTACAAAATAATTTTTTTCTTAAACGGTGGAATTTTTGAATAGGTTCATGTTATGAAAATTAACTGAGCATTCCAATGATATAATAAAATACAGGATGTTCTATTTAAAATAACAAAGAAGTTAGTGTCCATTTCCGATATAACCGGAAGTAAAATTTAGTTAAAAATATTTTACATTAAAAGTTCATGTGAAATTATTACGAATGTCAAATTTTTCAAATTACTTTCCCATTATTGCTTCTTGTTCTAATGAAGGACTTCCTTGGTAAACCCTGAATATAAAAATATCTATTATTATATAGTTCGACGAATTATAATAATTAATTTTCTCATATAATTAATGTATAGCCGCTCATGACCTCGTGTTAATGTGACTTAAAACCATTTATATAAAAAACAAATATTAATTCATAATTAGGTAGTAGGTTTTCCTTTTTTGTGGTCCCAGCTTCACTTCGTTTACGAACGTACTTTTTCTTATTTAAAAACGATTTCATTTCCATCACTTTGGTAGGCCTTACATTTTTTTTCGTATCTTTTTACACTTCTCAGTTGTTGGCAAATTTGGCATTTTTATTATTTCCCTTTTTTATACATATACATTTCGCATTTCATAACTTTCTCCTTCTCTCTTTATTTTAGTTGTAACTACAGCATAAAATTTTAATTCGTTATAATTATTATTATCCAGAAAAACTAATTTATTTCTTTTCCTTTGTCATTATTCTGTGACTACTATTATTAATGGTAATATTGTTATGAACTTAAACCACCCTCTGTTTATTTGTCTTCCACTTTATCCAATCAAGGTTTTCGTAAAATCACTATGCCATACTTATTCTCATATGACCTAAATAAAATTAAAAAATTATAGGATACAAAAATTTTATAGTCTGGCGGGCCATTTGTGTATATTTTTCTACATTTACACTTTTGTAATTTTGGTATTCTGTAACAAACATTTTTGTCCTATTGGGACTTAGACTGTATCATTATAGTATGTTTCTTTGGAATTTATCAAATAAAACCACGATGAAGGTCTGTAAAATATATATGAAACAATTTTTACCAAAATTCAGCTCGTAACTAATGCTTACGAGGTATCTATAAGACTTGTAAGTTTAATTTCATTCAGGCATATTTTTAATAACTTCATATAATAATACAATAAAATAATTAGTAACAGTGTGTTTTACATTTTTTTGTAGTATTGATATGAACTAACTACCGTTATATCGAGTTAGATTTAGGAGTACCTGGAAGCACACTTGAAGTACTGTTGGGTTCTTTTGAGCTATTTTTATTTTCACTGATAATTTCTCTTTTCTTGTTATCCAAATTTTGAGCCAATTCGCCCTTATTTTCAGAACTTTCTTCATTATTTTGTAACAATGCGCTTCTAAAAGGGGGCTCACTAGAGAACCAATCTACATTAGGAGCATCAGTGTTAAAGGTTGCTTCTTCAGATACTAGTGGATGTTTAGTGATTAATGTAGACTGTGTAGTAACTGGAGCACCTGCTACTGGTGTTGAAACTGTTGAACGTATTGAAATTGTCGCAACTTTTGAAATTGTTGGAATTGCTGAAGTTGTTGGAATTGCTGAAGTTGTTGGAATTGTAATTGTTGGTAATGAAGGTAGTGATGGTGGAGCTACTATCGGAGCCACCGTCGTGTTACAATCATCTTTACTGTTTGCCATTAATATAAAATAGATCAAGTTCTGCTCAAAATTATATACATTACAACCGTTACTGGAGTTGTTTAAGCATTCTGGTGGACATTTTGTTGTTTCCCGTGGAGGTGGAGGTGTGGTGGTTGGCCATGGAGGTCGGGTTTTCCTTGTAGTTGTTTCAAAATCTTCAGTTGTCTCAAATGGTGTGGTGGATTGATCAGGTTCCCATGGAGGGGTTTCTGTGGAACAAACTGTTTCAACATCTGGAGTTGTTGGGGTGGTACGAGTTCTTGTTGTTCTGGTTGATCTAGTTGTTCTGGTTGATCTAGTTGTTCTGGTTGTTTTGGTTGGTCTAGTTGTTCTAGTTGGTCTGGTTGTTCTGGTTCTGGTTGTTCTGGTTGTTTTGGTTGTTTTGGTTGGTTTAGTTGTTCTGGTTGGTCTGGTTGTTCTGGTTGTTCCAGTAGATCTAGTTGGTGTTGGAGGAGGAAGGTCCTCCTCGATGCAACATCCATACATCATCCAACATATACGACGTCTTCCTGTGTGACCATGGTTTGCAGTTGGATGATGACATTTGTATGGTTGTCGACAACGTACTTGTGGATTACACCCCATAGGCAGTTGACCGTCCGCCTTCATATTAATACTCATATCATTGGAATTATCAGGATTAATGTGCTGCTGCCGAAGTGGAAAACGAATATGTGATAAATTTTGAACTCTATCTTGAATCCATAAAGGATGAACTTTTGAGAGTTTTGAGAAAAAAAATAAAATCTGCAAGAACAAAACCTAAAATTGATAAAACAGTGATTAGTAAAAATGGATATCTGTAATTGATTGATATTTTATAAAATGTACATGGCAAAAATTATTTGTATGGCTGGGATGTTTCCCACGAGGGGGGGGGGTGGCGAGTTTGAAAACAAGATAACTGTATAATTTTTGCAAAAAAGGTATTGCAGGTTGATAAGAACTAAATTAATACACAGACTAAACAAATTAAAAATATTATTTAAAAAACGAATAAAACAAAGCAGTTTCATTAAATAATTTATTTCGAATAGATACTCGACAATATTGTATCGAACGTTCGTGACCATTATCAAGAGTAGTTATACTAAAGTTTAACACTACTGAATAAGTTATTTATATGTAAATTAGAAGTTGTTTAAATAAATAAAGTATTTAGTGAAACCAATTTGTTTTATTCATTGATGGTAAACGAAAAAGTAACGAAACTGTGAAACATATTATTTTATTGATAGAAGTGCTTCAATTCTGTCTTTAGATAACTGCGTATCACTGTGCTCAAACGCAAACATTAAGATTATTCACCACATCGTGATATTTAAACAGAATTTCAAATGCAGGCTACCGCTATCTTCAGAACATGGTGACTTCTCAACGTCTTATCAGGTTTATTGGGTTTAAATAACTGGAAAATTTTGCGTAATTTTCGGTAGGAATATGTTGAGCAACACTGGATTTTTCTGTTCTACTGAACCTGGCATAGGCTAAATGCTCTTTAAATCTAACCTGAATAGAGCGTTTAGTTTGTCCAACTTATTTCTTACTACACTATTTACAATCAATTTTATTTTTACCGAGAAGAGCTCGAAGTGAATTGGAATTTGAAGTATAGGCAATACGAAAACCACCTTTATTAAAAATCTTGGCTCGTATGGCATGGTGCTTGTGTCTTTTTGAATAGTAGAGGATTCTAAGATGAGTTTCTTAATTTTAATTTTGTTGTCTAATTTATCAATTATATTATACGTTCAGTTTCATGTTTTGGCTTTGCGGTTTGAGCTTTTTAGTACATTTGGGGTGAAAACTATTGCCACTTCTAAATAGTAAAAGGTATTGTTGTTACCTACATTTTTCTCTCTTAGTGTTAGTAAGAAACCGTGTCTGTAGCAGTTTTGCAGGAAAAGTGGTTTTAGCAAATTGATGTAAGGTAAGTGATACAAATAAGGCCTACCTAATTTGAAAAACTCAAATCTTGATAAAATATTGGAAAAGGTGATAAATAAAAGCGTTATTCTTTGGTTCATATATTTTAAGTAATTAAGAAAACATATTGTAATCTTTCATCAAAAATTACTCAAAAAGAGGTAAGTCTAGAACCTTAGCTTTGGGCCTTTTTAAAACGTAGTAATTGAACAAAGCCTATATCCTTAAATTGTTGGAATATTGTTATTAGAGTATTCATCTATATAAATATATATTTCTGAGCTTTTTATCAAGTTTTTCCATGAAATCCTTGAACAACTTTGTAAGTTATTTTACTATATATAATATTTAAAAAAAGGTATCCAAACAAACAAAAATTAGAAAATTAACATATCTTCTCAAAAATATTATTAAATATTGAAAAATAAAATTATTTTCACTGGCCTTAATTAAACAAGGTAATTAAATAAGGCCTTGGAACTTAATAAGTACCATAATTTTCGAGACAATTTTGGTCATTAATATTTATTCGAGGTGGTATACGTGTTCTATGGGGGAGGCAGATGAAAATACTCGAAGGTCAGGTGTGGCGGGAGATAGGATTGACGTGAGTCAGTATATGTTTCAATATTTCAGAATTTCTATTAAGGCCTAGGGTCAGCAAATAAGGCCTATTTTAAAAGTAGGCTTTATTTAGTACATTGTACTTCATAAATGTTATAAGCAGTATTTAATTCGCATATTCTAAAAATTACAATTTAAAGTCATAGTAATCTTTTTGATGAGTTATATTGTGATCCGTATACATTACTTGAAACAAAACTTCAAAGAATAACGTATTAAAATTTAATAAAAATTACGACAAATTAATAACGCGCAATGAAAACGCTCGTCCGCCACAAACGACCGGCCACAAGTGTCGCTGCGAGCGCGAGCGGGCCTCTCGCGCACTGTTTCCTGAGTCGTGGGACTGTCGTCTATCCGTGTGTGAAGTATTTTTGATGTAAATATATTTTAAATGACTTTTCCGCACTACAGGCCTTATTTGAGCATAGGCCTTATTTGTATCAGGTACCTTATAGTAATATCAAATGTTTTTTATGTAAAATTCTAAAAGAAGTATGGGATGCTACTAAAACTGCTATTTATAATATCTCCAAGTTGATCTTTCTCGCAATAGGTGTTTTGATTTCTGCAGAAACCTAACCGATACAAAAAATTGAACTACCTACACCTTTCTCAAAATAAGGATGCTGCAGAGTTTTGGATTCTGTTTCACCAATAAGCATTCAAAATTATCAGTTTTAATTTCGTAGACATTCATTTTCATTATTTCCATATTAAAAACTCACAATATTTGTTAACAAACAGGAGTTGGCGAATTGTGAGCCTCCTTTTTCTTCAAAACCTTCATAGATACGATTTTTATCAGATTACCTACCTTTTCTAAAAAACTTTATTGAAGAAATAAGCCGACCATACGAATACATTGCAATCAAATTTATTTAGGGAGGAGGCAGTTTTTATCCCAGACGTAAACATGTCAGAAGTCAATAGCTCCTTAGGATAGCTTGCATATAAAATTGATGATAAATCATCGAGTTATTTAAACTTAAAAGATAGGATAGTTTTATCTCGAATATGGAATTAGTTTTAAGTTTCTGATCTTAATTTCTTGATGCTACACTCTATATCACTTCATATGTGTTTATGCTCACGACATAACCATAATTTTAATTTGACTGTATTAAAAAGTTTATATTTAACTGTTTTAACTGTTATTAAAAGAATCACAGCAACGTATGGCCGGGGCAGTTAGTGGATATACCATATAATAAGAGACAGTAGATGAAGATAAAACATGTCCTATTATTAAAAAAAATAAAGTTATTAGTCTACTTTCCTAAAAAGTTTAGAACAACTATATCTTAGGGAAGGAGTAGTTTACACCCTTGCGGTATGCTTCCGAGCGTAGTAGGTACCATTATAAACGATTTTAACATCTGTTTTTAATTTCGGTAATATGCAAACAGTGAGGCAGTTCAGTTTCTACAAATATTTGTCATCAAAAAGCATTTATTGATTAACCAACTATCATCTATAATTTTGGAACAATAAATAATAGCGTACAGTCTTAATACCTCGAAATTTATTTGAATAAAGAATAATGTTAATTAAAACTTATTATTGTAAAAATCGTATGACAATATCATTTCTAAATATTTCAAATGTTTAAGAACCTGAGTTTTAATAATTTTCAATCAGACACTCTTTGATCAAAATTATCGTGTTTCGTAAGCTAAACAAATTCAATTCAATTTCCAAAATTTGCGTATTCTTAGGGTTTTAGGTCCGAAAAAGGAAAACAACGGAACCTTTAAAAAAACCACTAGTGTGTCCGTCTGTCACAGACAGTTTGCTCAGAATTTATCTGACCGACTAAGTTAAAATTTGATACACATTACCTTCTGTGACCCAAATATGGGCGTGTAGCATGAGTAGTCGAATTTTGAAATAATTTTAAAATAGTCTAAGTTATTTAAGAAAATATACAAAAATTGACCATTTTACTCCCTCATCTTCGAAACTATTTAGCTTAATGTTTTGAAAGAAACATAAAATTCTCCTTTACTTACAGATTACAGAAAAACCTATAAAAGTCCATGATCTTAAAATGAAATGCTAAATGAGTGTGCAAGTCAGAAAATTAAAAAAAATTTTTGAAAACTACTACTACGTGCTACATATCAAATGAAAGGGCTTTCTGTAGAGGTCTTAAATTATTTTTTTTATAATTTTAGAATTAATAGTTTATTTAAGAAAATAGACGAAATTAGCCATTCACCCACTTATCTCCGAAACTATTGACCCTAAAATCAAAATAAAAATAGTTCTTTACTTATAGATTACAAATATCTATAAGAAGCCCATGATCTGAAAATACCATTATTTTATATTTGCTATTGAAATGTGTGAAAGAACTTTTTTCTTATTATTGTTATAAATCCCTATGATATTTGACAAGGTACGAAACCCTGAGCGAGGGAGCCAAACACGCACTTAACGAGCTTTTCGTTTTGTAAATAGGGGTTCCTAAGTCTCTTTTTATTAATATACTTATGTATTTCACTTCACTTATTCAAATACCACAATTTTCGCGTGCTATTTTCTTTTACATCGCTAAGTTTTAGACGTTTATCCAATAAAAATTACGAAAAAACTACCCTAAATGTTATATAATGTTAACTTTGTTTATTACTAGTTTCTTTTAAAATTAACATAAAAATAAAACTGGTTTATTTACCTGGAATTGTATTGAAATCATCTTAATAGTTTCATTCGGGAGGGAAAACTAACTATTCTCGTGATAACGGTGTAACTTGTATTGTAAATCACTAAAGTTTTGTGCCTTATTTCGTTAGACACTGCATTTTGGCAAATGATGTAAAGACTAATTCTGGAGCACCATTTAGGGATTGTTTTTAAACAATAGGAAACTGGACTTTTTACCAATAAAGTACTGATAGGCCTTGTATTATGACCATTAAGTATGTTGTTGGCCATTATTGATCATTCAAATATAATAACATTGTTCACTATTGTCTTAAAACTTTATTGGTTTCTTTTATTATCCTATATTATTTGATTTTTATTTATTGATTGATTATATCAACTCCTATATATATAACTTGGTACTTTCATTAATAACCAATTCAAAGCGGTTGTACAGGTCTAGCAAAATTAATAAGGAAGGTGAAATTCATTTCTTAATTAACATGTGATTGTTTTAAAATTTAAACTTTAAATACTGTTTCCGAATAAAGGATAACCGCAGTTGGTTTTTTTATTAATTATAATTTGGTAATTGTTTATATATCGTTTTGTTTAGAAATGACATTGAAACAAGACTTAGAAATGTATTTTCTAGTGCAAATATTTTTTCCTCATAAATATTATTTTATTTTACTTTATCGAAGTGCAAAATTTAGAGTATCGTAAATATACACATCGATGAAGGTGTATCATTTATGTTACTGGATGTAAGCCAGGACCGTATCCAGAATTTTTGCTAGGGGAGAGGGGCAAACATACAGGATGTCCAATTGGTGCTATATTGGACGATATGTCCTTACAGCATGATATTAGAAAAAATGTGATTACAAAGTCTTAAGGTGCGTAACCTAAAAATATTTTTGCCTGTACAGAGTGTTCATTAAATGCGGTATGATGCGAAACTTTGTTATTTTAAGTGTAACACCCTATATTTTATTTAACTTTTGAATTTCTATAACATTTTCTCAAAAAATCGCTGTTTGCACGTATTTAATTTACATATTTTGGTCCTACTGGCAAAATCTTTTGCAGCTTATCTTATTAATGTACAGCTTGACTTATTTTACACCCCTATAAAAATCTGATAATATTTTACAGGGTGTTTGAAATACTGTACACAATAGTAGTAACTTGAAACAGGTATACCTCACTTTCTTCTAATTGGGATAGAAAACTAGTCTTACAATCTATTTACCCTACTACAATAACTAAAAATAAATCATACAATACTTTAACATATTTAGGCCCATTTACAAATAAAATTCGCTCTTCCTTAGAAAAATATGGTCTTAATATTGCATATAAATCAAGTTTTTCAGTAGGAAAATACATAAAAAATAATAAAGATAGAGTAGATAAAACAAAATGCTCCGGAGTTTACATACTGACCTGTGGGTCCTGCCCAAAAGTATATATTGGACAAACAGGAAGAAATTTTCGAAAACGTATTTTCGTACATTAGTCAGTTTTTTAAAAAATTATATGAACCATATAATATATGATCATAATTTTAACGACAAATTAGAAATATTACATATCTGCAATAAAAGCGAAAAATAAAATGTCATAGAAAATCTAGAAATAAATAAATTTAAAAATGACCAGACAGAAGGAAATAATTCTCCTCTCCTTAATCAGCACCCCCAAAGGCAACCTAGTATTTAAGATGTGATGCAACACTTTAGGTTTAGTAGAAAATACTCATTGACCGAAGAAGCCAAAAATTTTGGCGAAACTTGTTACATTGAACATTGTTAAATAAAAAAAATTGTAAAAATCTACTTCGTGAAGTTTTATTCCTGGATAACAAAGACACTGTTAGCTTCATACATAAATTTCTTACTTCGCTATCAATTTTAATGTATTAGCGTTTTCATTTTGTGGGTCCTTTTTAGTAGTCAAATTCCTCCAATTTGAATATCCACACTACGAATTTGCTACCAAGATCTTTAGATCTTTTATAGAAATGTAAGTACATGTTTTGAATTGTCGAACATTCAATTATGGACGGCTCCCGTTCGATAGTTGAATATTAAGTTGTTGGTTGTTGCAGAATTCAAAGTCCCGCTAGCGAAAGCTACAAGGTGATTTAACCTAAGGGACCCTGGGACAAATCGCGTATTGGGAAGTAAATGAACATTTTGTCGAATTTCGAATATTGTAGTGTAACGAATTTTCTAGTCAAACTATTTATTTAAACAATTATTTATTTAACACTATTTATAACACTTAAACACTAACTTAGAACTACCATTTATATCACAACAATTCACTTATTTATATAACAATTTATTTATATCACTTTGTCTATTATCGGTTTTAATTCACGCACTTATGCTTTCTTACAACTAACTGTTTTTCGGTCCAAAGATGATCATAATATATACATCTTTCGAACTTTCTAGACAGGAACTCGAAGAAATCCTGAGTATTCCCGAATGATGAGTAATAATTAGAAAGTCCTCGATTATTCCAGAATTGAACTTGTTACTTGTCGCCGGAGAATAATTTACATCTTGTAAATTGATAACACGAAAAGTACCGTGTGCGGTGTCTACGCCGTAAGCATGTTAGCGATAACAAGTACATGCCACAAATTTTTATCGCACACACGTACTGTGTCACTGGTCGCTACACTACCCCCTCCTTAAGGGTGATTCGTCCCGGATCACATTCTGCCGTTCCTTCAGGGGATCATGCCGGTACTTGCAGGTGGATCCGCTTCGGCATCCGGTTGTCAGGTGGAAATGGCAGTCAACGGTCTTCAATGGTGACGGTCCTCGTCGTGGATTTCCGCCGCACACCAAGATTTCTATTCCAGTGTATCGGAACAAAACCTCCAGCATGTTTCTGGCCACCCTCCAATCATCAGGGAGTCCCATAAGGAGTGGTAGGTAGGCTTCTCCGACGACTTGCTTTTGGTGACTAGATAGAAGATGGATTGGGTCCCATCGAGTAACTGCAATACTTTTCTTCCATCTTTGACCTGGTCGAGTAACATCGGTAGTCGCCCAAACTTCTTCCGAAAGACCGTGGCAATCCCACGGCTCATGTCCAAATCCCTTGCCACACAATGGGCCAGCGAGTATTCCTTCGGGACGGCGAATAAGTCCTGCTGAACTTCGGTGGTGACTCCAAATCGGGCTTTACGGTGTAAGCTCTGTCCGGCCATAAATTCTTCGTACTGGGGCTCTGGCGATCGAGCCTGCACAACTCTAACTCGAGCTTCCTCGTGGTTGTCCCCAGCATATGGAGCCAGTCGGTTTAAGTGGACTACTCTTGGTTTTCCATTGGGAGTACGTCTAATTCGGTAGATTACGTCATTGATTCGTTTGATAACTTTGTACGGGCCTTCCCAATCTTGTTGCAGCTTCGGCGAATGACCCCTTTGACGCTTCGGATTATAAAGCCACACCAAATCTTCTTCACGGAATCCTCCATCAGTGGCCTTAATGTCATATGCGTCCTTCATCCGGTCACTGGCTATCTGCATATGGGAATACGTCTCGTCATGGATGTCGTCCAATCGTCTTCGGAGTTCAGTGACGTAATCTTCTCCAGCCACGTCTCCGCCAGGTTTGCACCCGAACTTTAAGTCGCATGGTAGTCGCAACTCTCGGCCAAACAGTACCCTTGCTGGTGTTTGTCCAGTGGTTTCGTGTATGGAAGATCGGTAAGCCAAAATGAACAATGGCAGATAACGATCCCAGTCTCGCTGATGTTTGGAGACCATTTTAGACAGGTACTTGTTGATGGTCCTGTTCATTCGTTCTACCATGCCGTCTGATTGGGGGTGTAGGGCTGTAGTACGAGTTTTGTGAATGCCCAATATCTTACAGATGTCCTGAAATATGGCCGACTCGAAATTTCGTCCTTGGTCGGAATGCAGCTCCGAATCGGCTGATTAACTCTTTCACGAGCGTTTCCGCCACTGTTGTTGCCGTCTGGTTTGGAAGGGCGTACGCTTCAACCCATTTCGTAAAGTAGTCCATTGCCACTACGATGTACTTATTTCCATCTTCAGATTCTGGGAATGGTCCGGCAACGTCTATGGTAATTCTCTCGAATGGGCTGCCGACGTTATACTGCCGCATCGGAGCACGCTGTCGCTTCTGAGGTCCCTTACTGGCGGCGCACGTCGTGCACTTTCTGCACCAATCTTCCACGTCCTTCTTGCAGTTGACCCAGTAAAATCGTTCTCGTACTTTGCCAAGGGTCTTCTTTACACCAAAATGTCCTCCTGAAGAGTCGTCATGGAGGCACTGCAGGACTTCCTTTACCAAGCTTCTCGGTATCACTAGCTGACGTCTGCTTTCGATGCCATCTTGGTTCTCGACCACGCGTTGTAGGAGACCATCTTCTTCTTTAATGGAATCCCATTGAGCCCACAAAGATTTTACTTCTGTTGACTTGGCAGCCACTTCCTGCCAGGTTGGTCTTCTGCCTTCTTTCTTCCAATCCAGGAACGGTTATAAGAGCACGTCGGAATGTTGTTCTGCCTTAATGTTGTCGGGCTGCCACTGCTCGTCCTGGATAGTTATCCTCCTGACCTCTTCTTGTTCTTTGACGCGTTGACAGTGTTTACAATTGTCCAGGCAAGGTCTTCTGGATAAGGCGTCGGCGTTTTTATGGCTACTTCCCGCTCGGTGTTCTATGTCAAAGTCGTACTCTTGCAGCTTCTCTATCCATCTGGCTACTTGGCCCTCGGGGTTCTTAAAATTCAGCAGCCATTTCAACGCGGCATGGTCGGTTCGTAGCAAGAACTTTCTGCCGTAGAGGTATTTGTAGAAATGCTCCACGCTTTTTACTACAGCTAACAATTCGCGCCTGGTTACGCAGTAATTCCGTTCTGGTTTGGATAGAGTGCTTCTAAAGTAGCCGATCACTTTTTCTTTACCATTCTGTATTTGTGACAGGACCGCGCCAATTCCAATGTTACTAGCGTCGGTGTCCAGGAAAAATTTTCCAAATGGTAGGGGATAGCTCAATACAGGTGTAGACGAGAGGGTTTTCTTTAGTTCTTCAAAGGCAGCTTGGCAGTCTTGCTCCCAACAAAATGATCTACCCTCTTCTGTGAGTCGAGTCAGAGGCTTAGCAATTTTAGCAAATCCGGGAACAAAACGTCTATAGTAGGTGCAGAGCCCAAGAAGGCTTCTGACTTGATGGACGTCAGCAGGTACAGGCCACTCTTGCACGGCCCTGATTTTCTGTGGGTCGACTGAAACGCCGTCTCCGGATACTACATGCCCCAGGTAGTTGACGGTCTCTTGGAATAGCTGACATTTCTTGGGGCTCAGTTTTAGGTGTACATCACGAAGTCTTCGGAAAACTTCCTCCAAATTTTTCAGATGGTCGTTGAAGTCCTTCCCGACTAAGATGATGTCGTCGAGGTATACCAGGCAAGTCTTTCTAATTAAGCCAACCAAGACTGTTTCCATCAGTCGTTCAAACGTGACTGGTGCGTTGCACAACCCGAACGGCATCACCTTGAACTGCCACAGCCCCGTTCCAATGGAAAACGCTGTCTTCTCTTTGGCATCTCTGTCCAAAGCCACTTGCCAGTATCCGCTCTTGAGGTCTAAGGTGGAAAATATCGTCGACCCTGACAATGTATCCAGGGTGTCATCTATTCGTGGTAAGGGGTAGCTGTCTTTTTTTGTAACATTGTTTAATTGGCGGTAGTCCACACAGAAGCGTGTCGAGCCATCCTTTTTCTTGACGAGGACTACCGGCGATGTCCAAGGGCTAGTAGAAGGTTCTATTACTCCATACCTTCGCATTTCACTTATGATGTTTTCAGCCTCTTCTCTCTTGGCCAGTGGTAGTCTCCTGGGTCGCTGAAGGATGGGTTGGGCTTCGCCAATATTTAATTTGTGCAGGACGGCGTTGGTTCGTCCCTTCTTGCCACCTTCTACTTCAAAGACGTCTTGGTATTCCTTTAGTAATCTCTCTATCTGGCGTCGTTGGTTAGGATTACATTTGTCACCTGCTTCCTGGCCCAATTTCGTCAAGGCTTTTGGTAGGCGTTGCGTTTTTTCCGTTCTTGTTGGTAGCTTTCTGACTTGGGATGTTACAGTGTCCTGAGTAGTTAGCTTGAAGTCTTCTCCGTTTAAGATCACGACTTTTCTTTGGAAACTCAGACAAAAGTCGTATTTCCGAAGAACGTCCAAGCCCAGAATGACGTTGTCTTCAATTTCAGCCACAAGCACGCAGTGTCGGAAGGAGGTCTTTCCTATGCGGATTCTGACGTAGCTCTAACAATGGACAATTACCATTTCCCCGGTGGCCGTGCGTAGCTTTCATTGGGTCGGTTGAAGCTTACTTGTAGTCATCACGGTGGCTCGTATAATTGTCCTGCTTGCTCCGGTATCCAACAGGAACGAGCACCGCTTTCCATTTATATGTCCCGTAAGAAAAAGGCTATCAGCTCTATCTTTCATGGTTTTTGTAAGTGCAACTAGACCGGGGGCTTCTTGCTCCGGGATCGACGTTTGCCCCGCCGCGCCGACCCTGACTAGTTTTCCTGTACGCGGGGCTTATCTTCTTGAGAAGAAGATCTTTCACTCTTGCAGCTGCTTCTTACGTTGCCTAACTTCCCACAGTTCCAGCGCCTGATTTGTCTAGCCTTCCTTTCTACCTTAGTTATTATTCGGCGGATCTCTTCCAGTATATCTTCGTCCCGGCCGGCTGACTCTTCTTTTAATTCCCGCACTCGACATTGTCGCTGCGACGCCTGTTTGACGACGTCGTATTCCACTGCTCGGGCCAATGTGTCTACCAAAGTCCTGGGCCGGTCCAGTCGGAGTCGCTGTTGTATTTAGTCGTCCTTTATTCCGTCAATAAACGCGTCGACGGCCAATCTTTCCAGGGTATCATCGGCTGTACCCGGATAGGCGAGCCGGACTAACCGTGCGATGTCCGCCTCGTATTCTTGAAGACTTTCCCCTGTCTTCTGTCGTCGGTTCTTTAGCTGCACATGGTACACAGCCGTCAGATGTGCTTGGCCAGATCGCATCTCTAATCTTTTTACTAGCCGATGGTAGTCTAGTAGTTCTTCCGGTGGCAACGTGTTCAAAATTTCGCCAGCACCATCACGCAGAGCAAGGGCGAGTGAAGAACCTTTTTCTTCTAACGTCCATTTGTAAGCTTTTGCAGCCACTTCGAATTGCGTCAAAAACGTGGTCCATGATGTTTTACCGTCAAAGGTAGGTAGCTTCATGTGCACTTTGGATGAGATGACTTGTTCTTCTTTCACGTCGGGGATTTCTTTGTCAGCCACAGCCCTCTTTTCCGTAAGTTGATTTTCTCGTTTTTCCGGATTTAGAACCATTTCTTCGAGCTGGGCCAATCTTTTGCTTATTTCTTCTTGTTCCACCTTTACTCCTTTTAATTCTTCTCTTGTTTCTTCTTCGAATTTTCCCAGTTTTTCTTCCAGTTTTCCTTCGAATTTTTCTAATTTTTCAACAAAACAATTATTTATTTAACACTATTTATAACACTTAAACACTAACTTAGAACTACCATTTATATCACAACAATTCACTTATTTATATAACAATTTATTTATATCACTTTGTCTATTATCGGTTTTAATTCACGCACTTATGCTTTCTTGCAACTAACTGTTTTTCGGTCCAAAGATAATCACTATATATACATCTTTCGAACTTTCTAGACAGGAACTCGAAGAAATCCTGAGTATTCCCGAATGATGAGTAATAATTAGAAAGTCCTCGATTATTCCAGAATTGAACTTGTTACTTGTCGCCGGAGAATAATTTACATCTTGTAACGAAAAGTACCGTGTGCGGTGTCTACGCCGTAAGCATGTTAGCGATAACAAGTACATGCCACAAATTGTTATCGCACACACGTACTGTGTCACTGGTCGCTACAGTAGCATTGATTAAAACGCTTTTCATAGTTTCATATGTGTTAATGCATGTTTTACCAAAATTTTTCGTTTTTGAGTAATTTAGTAAATGGTTTTAGATGGCCATAATAGAACTAGGCGCGTTGAAAATATTTATTTATTTATTTATTTATTTATTTATTTTCAACGAGCCGAAGGCTCTTTACAAGAGTATAAATAAATGTTGGAAGTCGAGTATAGATCCAATACGTAGCAGAACTGTAAATGCGACAAAGACTTGCCGCACTTATAACAAATATTAATTAATGATAATAGACTTATGAAGTCTTTTAAAGTCTTTTAACGTCGAGATAAACAAAAAATAAGCAAGAAAAATAACATATGTATAAAAATTAAATTAGTACTAGAGTTAAATTAAATAAAACAATTCAATCCGTATTATCGCTATCCGTAAACGGCAGTGCTCTAATTGCTCCCTAAAATCTACCCATACAGTTCAAAGTCTTCAAACCATCATCCAGAGCATTCCAAGCTCTTTTTAGACAAGGAATAGAAGAAAAGAATAAATAATTTCTTTGAAACTGAGACTCACCAAACTCTCTATGGTCTCTCAAATTATACCCAATCTCTCTTTCTTGAAATAGTGAACAAATTTCAGTAGAGTTTATTAAATTATTTTTTATCTTATAAGCAAATATGTAGTCTTGGTATAATCTACGTGAATACAAAGATAGTAAACTGAACAGTCTGAACATGGTCATATTTATGTTGGAAATAATCGAATTTTGTATTTGAACGATAGCAAAGAATTCTCAGCAGTTTGTGCTGCACTTTTTCGACCCCGTCTATCTGAGTCTGCGTGTAAGGAGACCAAATGACGGAGCCGTACATCAGAATTGGCAGGACTATAGAGACGTACAGGTGACTCAGTGACTGGGCTGAGCGAAAGTCAATGGAAGACCTAAGGCAGTTTTTTTATCAATGAATCCAATTAGTCGAAAAATTTGGAGTTACTACCTTTTAACTTAAGTGTTAGTTAAGTTCATTGTCCAGAATTTGAAAACTGTGAAATAATACATGGAAGGTGGAAGGTAATTTGAGGGAAGGAATTGTAATGTGTAGGAGAATGGGACAGAGTTTAGGCAGATATTTATATGCGCCTAAAAATTAACTTACGATAGACCCATCATTTTTTTCCCTTTTATTAATTAGTATCTCCTTATTATTGTTTATATTTCTTATGTTCCAGGTGCTGTCTACATGTATGTGGTAAGTGATTATTATTATTATGGTTTAACAAAGTCGTCAATTTGTGATTTTAACGAATTTGAGAATATATACAATTTGAGAATATATATGTATATTGTTAATTCAATTAATTTTTAAAGATAGAATTAGATATTACTGTGATATATCACAGCAGTGTCTATGTCGGCTCATTAGCATTAATACAGAATTTTAATATCTTTGCTATTTTCATATTTTTCAAAAGTTCTGATCACACGAGCAATTACCATATAAAACCAATCCGCTAGTCTACCTACAGCAAAGACTAGTAACAGAAATGGGCAAAGCCCTTGTTTAAAGGCTAGATGCCTTAAGCCCAAAGCTCTTGCTTGAAGTGTTTTGTTATTTTTTCTAAAAGTCCGAATTACATTTAAAAATCCAAGGAATTGCTAATAACATCAAAAAATAACTAAAATCAATTTCTAAAGCACATGCGGAAAGGATTTCGAGCACGCGATTATGAATTTAAGCAACAGGTTGCAATTACATTTAAAAGCTTAAAGCCTTTTTATCGGTTTTCTCTTGTTTTAAAACTCTCTACCGGGACGTTATGCCCTACGGAAGAGACTCCTTTTTAAATTATAAATTGAAAAGCACTTTCATAAAATAATTCAGTCATAAAGTTCCAACCACTTGTTCGAGAAAAAGCTTGAAATTATATAGTGTTTCTAAACTCTAAAAAACAGGAAACACATTCTTAAGCACTAAAACTCTGTTCAGTTCTGATGTGGTTAACGTAGCAAGTGAGTTTACAAAAATTTGTAATTTCGTTGTTGTCTTATTGTTACGAGTCTGTTTGCTCGTCATAAACGCGGAACATCGATTTCCTAAATCGAGAATTTATGTAGAAGTAGTTATTTGGACAAAGGGAGACAAACTTGATTATACAATTTTTTTCGAAAATGGTAGAAAGGTTTTTATTTTTTTTTATTAGTTAGACTTAGGTGCTTCGAAGAAACCGAATATTACTATTTTGACCAAACGTCGTCCTTTTGGAGGAAAGTCTTTTGGATTTCAATAGGTTTTTATTTTTGGGATGGGGCTTATATTTATGATTGCCGAAGAAAACTCTTGGCTCAGGACTGTAAAATTTCGAAAGTTCGAATGATTAACATAAGATCATATCTTTGAAAATAGATTTTTGATACAGAAAATCGATTGTGATAATTATTATTTCAAATTTTTACCTCTTTTCAAACATCTCGGATTCAGGAATCTTCCCCTTTTACTCTCCCACTCAAGTCGATAGATCTATTATCGCACATATTTAGTCCTGGGAGCTCCAAATCGAAAACTAATCACACTAATATTATAAAGGCGAAAGTTAGTGTGTGTGAATGTGTATATTTGTTACTTCTTCACGTCTAAACGGCTGGAGCGATTTTAATAAAATTTGGTATGGAGTTAGCTGACACCCTGGATTAACACATAGGTTACGTTTTACTGCGGGAAAATATCTTATTCCCATGGGAAAATCGATGAAAATGAATTCGCAGAATATTATAAATGCGAAAGTAGCTCTGTCTGTATGCTACACAATTTCGCCTAAAATACTAAACCGATTTAAATAAAATTTGATACAGAGATAGTCTAGAGCCTGAGAAAGGACATAGGCTACATTTTAATGCGAAAAAGGGTTGTAAGGGGTTAAAATAGGAAAGTTTGTGCGAAAATTCCGTAGTTTTTAAAGATAGAAGCTTGAATATTGTTTTTTAGGCTTTTAATTAGTTATAAATACGACATTCACGGTTTGTAAAAATTTTACCCTAAAGGGGATAAAATTAGCCGATGAAACTTTTTGTGTAATGACGTCGTCCAAAAATCTTACGGCCCAGAAAATTAAAATATTAAGTGTAAAAAGTTATAGAGGTTTTGTTTATTTGGATTGATAAAAGTAGTTGAATACTAAGCTATATAAACTATAATTAAAATATATTAATCTTTAGTATTGTGACAGATGTGTCATTCTGACGTTGACAAGCGCCGACTGCGAAAATTGTGTGGAAGTAACCTATGACGCGTTCCAGAAAGTCCGAGAGTTGCTGGACGTTTCGAGAGTTGCCTAGAAACGTCGATAATACTATATAAGGAACAGCGTTGGACAGTTTGACAGTATTCGATAGAAGAGAGCGACAGATATAAGCGAGAAGAGAAGAAAAGCGATTGACAAGCGAAATAGTTATTGAGTTGTTGTTGTTATCAAAATAGTTATTGAATCGTTGTTGTTATAGAGTTAATTTAATAAAAAGTGTTGAGATAAATACGTGATAATTGTGAATTACGTAACAGTATTGTGACGTGTTCAGTCACGGAAAACACAATTAGCAAAACAAAACAAGATTTTATTTAATTACTGTAGGGATGGCGAGTGGTTACATAAAAATCTTGTCAGGATATTTTTAAATTATTTAATAACGATAAAAATAAAATACAACCATAGATTTACACAGACTCCTTACGACTAACTTATTTCTTATTTTCTTTTTACCTATACATGCACTGTCTCGTTCGCTCTCATCCTCTCAGTCACTCCCTACCCATCACGCTATCACCCTTGTCCAATCGGAATGATACATAAAGTCCATCCGCTCGATTTCAGACACATGCACAAATATCAATAATAAGTAGACATACACGCATTCCCACTTTCGTACCCTACAGTCGGCCATACTGACTAAAAGGCCGCCTCGGCCGTATAAATTATATTCTACAGAACAAACATTGACTTAGAACTATTTATTTCTAGTAGGTAGGTATACAAATTAATTTTCTATATAGTTTCATACGGTCTGGAGAAATAATGCCACTATAAGGTATTTGAGAAATTTGAAATCCCTCAATGTCTTCTACAACATATCTATCATGATGTAAAATTTTTGTTATTACATAGGGACCTTTAAATTGAGGAATTAATTTTTTATATACACCCGCTGTAGTATCAATATTTTTTATCATTACATAATCACCTAGTTCATAGTTCTTTGCTTTTTTTCTCTTTTGGTAATACAATTTCTCGTTTTGTGATTGTACCTTCTTTATATTTTCACTAGCCACATTTCTAATTTCGTCTAAATCCCTTTCTTCTTGTTTCTCTAAGATTAATCTAATCTGATCGTTGACATCTCCTATTTGTTTTATACCGAACAATAGTTCACTGGGAGTTTTTCCTGTTGAACGAGAGACAGTGTTATTCAGAGCAAACTCTACGCGATTTAATACTCGATCCCATTTATCGGTAGATTCAGAAATTTTGGCTAACATTGGTATGATGGTACGATTAACGCGCTCGGCTTGACCATTCGCGCGAGGAACACCGGTAGCGATCAAAACATGCTCTATTAGTTCATCAGCAAGGAAATTTTTAAATATTTCGGAAGTAAAAGCTGTTCCGCGATCCGTTACTACTCGCCGGGGTTTACTATAAACTTGGAAATAATTAATAAAATGCTTTACTACTTCATTCGAAGTTGTCGACATGCAAGGATACAATTTTGAAAACTTTGTAAACGCGTCAACTATTAAAAATATGTACTTGTAACCTCTTCCTGTTTTCTCAAGGGGTCCTAAATGATCAGCGTGCAACGTTAAGAAAGGTAAATTTCCCTTCGGCAAGCTATGTAAAAACCCTTCGTTACTACCACTTAAAGGCGCAAATTCAGTACATTTTAGACAATTGGCAATGTATTGCCTGACCTTTTCCCTTACACCTGGAAACCAATACACCTTTAGAATATTCTCAACAACTTTGAGAACGCCTACATGTCCAAGATCATCATGACTGGCACGAATCACGTTAGCCTCCATAGATTTAGGTACATAAAATAACAATCCGCGCTTTTTGTCTTTACGATAAACTAAACCATCACGAATTTCGAAAAATTTTTCTTCACTAACTTCTAAGCGGTCTCTAATTCTTACAATTTCTTCGTCACAATCTTGTCTGATCGAAAGTGTTCGTTCGAATGTATTTCCTTCGATTACAAGTATTGCATAACAACGACTTAATGCGTCAACATGACAGATTCGCGACCTTGATCTGTGTTGAATCTCGTAATCGTAAATTTCCAAAAATAAAGCCCATCGTGAAATTCGAGGATTAATTGTCCTTTTGCTTAGAGTTAATCGAAAACTATCACAATCGGTAATTATTTTAAATTTCAATCCCGCAAGGTAAACATGAAATCGTTTAATGGCATAAACCACAGCTAAACATTCTAACTCGAAGCTGTGATACTCGGCCTCGGTTGCAGTTGCTCGTTTACTAAAATAAAAGACTGGCTTAAGGATATCATCAGTTTGCTTTTGTAAAAATATTGTACCGAATCCACTCGAACTTGCGTCGCAGTGAAGCTCGGTTTCTAACTTCGGAGAATAAATAGCGAGTAATGGAGCTGTGGATAAATAATTTTTCAAATTTTCAAAACATTGAATCTGTATCACCAAATTTAAATTTTTCATCCTTCCTGAGTAAATCATAAAGTAGTTTTGCCGCTATCGAAAAGTTCGGTATAAATTTCCGGAAATAACTAGCTAAACAAACAAATCTATGAGCCTCTTTTGTATTTCGCGGTGTCGGATATGTTACAACGGATTCAATATTTGCATCACTAGGACGAATTCCTTCCTCACTTACTCGATATCCAAGGTAGTCAATTTCCGTTTGAGCAAATGAACACTTATCTTACCTAAACTGTAATCGATGTTGTCCCGCCAATTTAAATACTTCACTTAGAGTTGTTAAGTGTTCTTCTATTGTAAAGGAAGCTACAAACAAATCATCAAAAAATACAAGAATTTGCTTTTTTCGAATTAACGGAAGAAAAATTCTGTTGATAAATCTTGCAAAAACTTTCGGACCATCTGTTAAACCAAATGGACAACGTAAATACTCAAAAAGCCCAAAGGGTGTTATATTTGATGCATGATTCCGCAATTTTTACATGAAAAAACCATCGCGTAAATCCAAAGCGGTGAAATATTTTCTTCCCCTCAATTGGTCTAAATTATCTTCAATGGAGAAGGAAAATTGTCTTTAATTGTAATTTTATTTATTTCACGGTAATCCACACAAAGTCGAACTTCGCCATTTTTCTTATGTGTTAATACGATCGGACTCGCGTACGGAGAATTGCTAGGACGTATCACTTTCTTACTTACGAGGTCATTTAGTAAGATTTCGAGTTTATCTTTATCAGAATAAGATATTCGTCGAGCACGAAAACTAATCGGTTGATCGTGTTTCAATGTAATATTCATTTTGAACTCGTCATTCGGAATACTAGTTTCATAAATTTCAAGGTAATCGCTTCTATAGGAACTATTTATTTTCTTAACAATATCTGTACTTAATTCGTTATTAATTTTTAAAGTTTCATTGCAACGTATCGGACTGTCTAGGTAATGGATATGCATTAGCTGTGATATAACAGAATTAGTATTATTTCCAATTTCATCTTTCCGGAAAATCCCGAGATCACCGTTAACTGAAGGACAAGATACAAAATCACGACCAAGTATTGCCGCGACTGACATTGTACTATCTGGAATAACGTAAAATTTTATATTTGCCTTAATCCCGTCAACATCGACGTCTGTTTTGAAAACACTGCTCGTTTGCACCATTGAATTATTTAATCCGAAAAATTTTAAATCGTCATCAATTGATTCACGAACATTTATCGGAACAAAAGACTCTTTAATTAAGCTAATAGGAGATCCCGAATCTAGCATAGCGGTTAAACTATAGTTACACATTTCTTTCTTATCATTAATTAATACATACGAAACAGAAACCATGTACGGCGGTACCAAATTCACTGGCTGTACAGCATGAGTAGAAGATTCCGGAGTTTTCTGGCGTTGAGGACAGTCTCTTAGTCGATGAGATGTCGAGTTACATTGAAAACATGAGCCTTTCTCACGTTTTGGCTTGGTACATTCTGTTGAAAGGTGTCCATATTCTTGACAATTAAAACATCTTAATGGTCTCTTCTGCGCAGGACTCGGATTCTTGTCCGATTCTTTCGGCATGATCTTTCCTTCCTTTTTGTAGTCAAAAACTCGTCTGGGAGTCAACACTACGTTTCGGAATGCTTCCAACAATTGTTCCTTTTCTTTGTAACACATAACACGGGCTTGATTCCGCAGCTGTATATCACTTACACCGTCGATTATATAGTCTATTAATTCGTCGTCACTAACAGGTACTCTATTTGCTAATATCACTTTATCGTGGTAATAATCAATAAAAGATACCGTATTTTTCCAAAATCGTCCTTCAAATTCTTTTCTGAGTGCAACTTTTGATGGTCTGTAATCAAACATGCTCTTCATGGCACCGAGAAGATCTGTCACATTCATTGTTAAATTGTCTGCCCTCGAGTGGAACCAGTTCGCGGCACGACCATTCAATTTTTTACTTATTAAAATTCGCGTTGAATTATCATCAAGTTGATAATTCGCCCGAAGAAGTTCAATCTGTTGCTGCCATTTCCAAAAACTGTTTCCTATTCCATCAAAATCACTCAAAAGATCACTTAGCGCACTAATACTTAAATTGTTCGTAACAGTACTTCGCGTTTCCGCGGTTGTTTCACTACTTCCCGGAGAGTTGCTAAACAATACTCGTTCTCTTCTTGCAAGTTCCAATTCTCTTTGTAGAAGATCTCGTTCTTTTCTTAATAATTCAATTTCTCTTTTTTCATTTCTAGCATTTAACTGATTTGAATCTATATTTCCCTCTGATCTTGTCGTTTGTCACTTTCCAATCTTTCTTTGTCCAGTTCAGCCCATATGTTTGGATTATATTCGGTCAATCTCTTGATAAGTTCTTGTTTTGACCCACTTGTCATTAACCCTCTTTGTTTTAGTAATTCTTTCAAATCGGAAATAACATAATCATTCGGTTGTCTTCCTACCATTTTGTTTATATTTGTCAATGTTCAACAAAGCACATGGGCGTAGCTAGGGTAGGGGCACTGCCCCCCCTAGAAAGCTTGTTGCCCCCCCTGGAAAAGGAATTTGAGTTTTCGACCAAAATCTAGTTTAACCCTGTCATTATCACTTTCGAAAACCGCGAAATTCAAAATTGCATGGAAATAGATAGCAATGCTCAGTCCGTACACTCACCTAATCACACGCGGTAGACGGAAAATAGACGACCCGATCCAACCACTTGGAGCGTACACCGATCTCACGGCACCGTGTACGGGCCGTACATATGCCGTAGATTAATTTTTGATGGGGTATCTATTATTATCGTGTAAGAAAGCATATATGAATCATGCTGATGCGCAATGAGAGGGACGGACAGAGAATATAGTATATGCCTGAGAGCGAGTCATCGGGTGTTCGGTATGTCATTTTGTGAAATAGTTGAGTGCCCACGTAATAGATGGCGATTTAAAGGTCGTAGAGTTGCCTAATAAAGAATGCTGTTAAAGCTAGATGAGCTATATGTTGAAGGCTAATGGGGAAATCCGTACGAACGTAAATATAAGTGCAAGTGTGCCGGGAACCGGCAAATATTATTTCGATTGAAAAACGTGAAAAAATGTGAAAACCTGATACTCATTATCATTCGAAAACAAAAAGGAAAGAATACACAAATGGAAAACGTATGCAGACACAAATTAATACAAAGAAACAGTTCCTTGTTCAATACTTTCGGTAAGTGTTTCCTTAATATACGATTGGTTTTATACAAATATCACATAGAAAATAATTACAGTATATTTATTTATCAATAGAATAGGCAGGTCTCAAAAATGGGTTGTTTTATATTTTCAGACGTATTGACCTTTAATTTATAAAACATTGCATATCACCAAAACAACTTTAACCTGAAATAAAGGATAACGTAAAACGTGAAACACCAATTAATTATTTCTGTAGTTGTTACATTTGTATGTAAATTTGTAATTTCTATTAATTTTCTTATTTATAATTGTAAATTGTATAACTTTATTTGTCCCATATAATAAATAATCTTAATTTAGTTTTTTATTTTTATTTTTGTTGTTACTCCCTCGCATTTTGTTACTGAAGTTATAATTTGACATGTTTTAACCCATATTCTTAAAGAAAACAAAAATTTTCTTTTTGTTAAAGGGTTATTACATGTTACATTATAACTTTTTCATATTAAAATAATATAAAAATAAACAAAATACATTTAAATAAAATATAAATTTTGACGGCTATTTGAAAGCTGCCCCCCCTAGAAATAATCCCTAGCTACGCCCATTCAAAGCAAAGAATTAAGTTTTCTCTCACAAAGCTTTGACAATTCAATTGGAAACGAATGAGGCACACTACTCAATCGCTTAATCACAACCACTTGAACTCAATAGCAAAATCCAGGCCAATCCAGATCAATTCAGTTCAATCCCACTTCTGAAGATTGTAGGGATGGCGAGTGGTTACATAAAAATCTTGTCAGGATATTTTTAAATTATTTAATAACGATAAAAATAAAATACAACCATAGATTTACACAGACTCCTTACGACTAACTTATTTCTTATTTTCTTTTTACCTATACATGCACTGTCTCGTTCGCTCTCATCCTCTCAGTCACTCCCTACCCATCACGCTATCACCCTTGTCCAATCGGAATGATACATAAAGTCCATCCGCTCGATTTCAGACACATGCACAAATATCAATAATAAGTAGACATACACGCATTCCCACTTTCGTACCCTACAGTCGGCCATACTGACTAAAAGGCCGCCTCGGCCGTATAAATTATATTCTACAGAACAAACATTGACTTAGAACTATTTATTTCTAGTAGGTAGGTATACAAATTAATTTTCTATATAGTTTCATACGGTCTGGAGAAATAATGCCACTATAAGGTATTTGAGAAATTTGAAATCCCTCAATGTCTTCTACAACATATCTATCATGATGTAAAATTTTTGTTATTACATAGGGACCTTTAAATTGAGGAATTAATTTTTTATATACACCCGCTGTAGTATCAATATTTTTTATCATTACATAATCACCTAGTTCATAGTTCTTTGCTTTTTTTCTCTTTTGGTAATACAATTTCTCGTTTTGTGATTGTACCTTCTTTATATTTTCACTAGCCACATTTCTAATTTCGTCTAAATCCCTTTCTTCTTGTTTCTCTAAGATTAATCTAATCTGATCGTTGACATCTCCTATTTGTTTTATACCGAACAATAGTTCACTGGGAGTTTTTCCTGTTGAACGAGAGACAGTGTTATTCAGAGCAAACTCTACGCGATTTAATACTCGATCCCATTTATCGGTAGATTCAGAAATTTTGGCTAACATTGGTATGATGGTACGATTAACGCGCTCGGCTTGACCATTCGCGCGAGAAACACCGGTAGCGATCAAAACATGCTCTATTAGTTCATCAGCAAGGAAATTTTTAAATATTTCGGAAGTAAAAGCTGTTCCGCGATCCGTTACTACTCGCCGGGGTTTACTATAAACTTGGAAATAATTAATAAAATGCTTTACTACTTCATTCGAAGTTGTCGACATGCAAGGATACAATTTTGAAAACTTTGTAAACGCGTCAACTATTAAAAATATGTACTTGTAACCTCTTCCTGTTTTCTCAAGGGGTCCTAAATGATCAGCGTGCAACGTTAAGAAAGGTAAATTTCCCTTCGGCAAGCTATGTAAAAACCCTTCGTTACTACCACTTAAAGGCGCAAATTCAGTACATTTTAGACAATTGGCAATGTATTGCCTGACCTTTTCCCTTACACCTGGAAACCAATACACCTTTAGAATATTCTCAACAACTTTGAGAACGCCTACATGTCCAAGATCATCATGACTGGCACGAATCACGTTAGCCTCCATAGATTTAGGTACATAAAATAACAATCCGCGCTTTTTGTCTTTACGATAAACTAAACCATCACGAATTTCGAAAAATTTTTCTTCACTAACTTCTAAGCGGTCTCTAATTCTTACAATTTCTTCGTCACAATCTTGTCTGATCGAAAGTGTTCGTTCGAATGTATTTCCTTCGATTACAAGTATTGCATAACAACGACTTAATGCGTCAACATGACAGATTCGCGACCTTGATCTGTGTTGAATCTCGTAATCGTAAATTTCCAAAAATAAAGCCCATCGTGAAATTCGAGGATTAATTGTCCTTTTGCTTAGAGTTAATCGAAAACTATCACAATCGGTAATTATTTTAAATTTCAATCCCGCAAGGTAAACATGAAATCGTTTAATGGCATAAACCACAGCTAAACATTCTAACTCGAAGCTGTGATACTCGGCCTCGGTTGCAGTTGCTCGTTTACTAAAATAAAAGACTGGCTTAAGGATATCATCAGTTTGCTTTTGTAAAAATATTGTACCGAATCCACTCGAACTTGCGTCGCAGTGAAGCTCGGTTTCTAACTTCGGAGAATAAATAGCGAGTAATGGAGCTGTGGATAAATAATTTTTCAAATTTTCAAAACATTGAATCTGTATCACCAAATTTAAATTTTTCATCCTTCCTGAGTAAATCATAAAGTAGTTTTGCCGCTATCGAAAAGTTCGGTATAAATTTCCGGAAATAACTAGCTAAACAAACAAATCTATGAGCCTCTTTTGTATTTCGCGGTGTCGGATATGTTACAACGGATTCAATATTTGCATCACTAGGACGAATTCCTTCCTCACTTACTCGATATCCAAGGTAGTCAATTTCCGTTTGAGCAAATGAACACTTATCTTACCTAAACTGTAATCGATGTTGTCCCGCCAATTTAAATACTTCACTTAGAGTTGTTAAGTGTTCTTCTATTGTAAAGGAAGCTACAAACAAATCATCAAAAAATACAAGAATTTGCTTTTTTCGAATTAACGGAAGAAAAATTCTGTTGATAAATCTTGCAAAAACTTTCGGACCATCTGTTAAACCAAATGGACAACGTAAATACTCAAAAAGCCCAAAGGGTGTTATATTTGATGCATGATTCCGCAATTTTTACATGAAAAAACCATCGCGTAAATCCAAAGCGGTGAAATATTTTCTTCCCCTCAATTGGTCTAAATTATCTTCAATGGAGAAGGAAAATTGTCTTTAATTGTAATTTTATTTATTTCACGGTAATCCACACAAAGTCGAACTTCGCCATTTTTCTTATGTGTTAATACGATCGGACTCGCGTACGGAGAATTGCTAGGACGTATCACTTTCTTACTTACGAGGTCATTTAGTAAGATTTCGAGTTTATCTTTATCAGAATAAGATATTCGTCGAGCACGAAAACTAATCGGTTGATCGTGTTTCAATGTAATATTCATTTTGAACTCGTCATTCGGAATACTAGTTTCATAAATTTCAAGGTAATCGCTTCTATAGGAACTATTTATTTTCTTAACAATATCTGTACTTAATTCGTTATTAATTTTTAAAGTTTCATTGCAACGTATCGGACTGTCTAGGTAATGGATATGCATTAGCTGTGATATAACAGAATTAGTATTATTTCCAATTTCATCTTTCCGGAAAATCCCGAGATCACCGTTAACTGAAGGACAAGATACAAAATCACGACCAAGTATTGCCGCGACTGACATTGTACTATCTGGAATAACGTAAAATTTTATATTTGCCTTAATCCCGTCAACATCGACGTCTGTTTTGAAAACACTGCTCGTTTGCACCATTGAATTATTTAATCCGAAAAATTTTAAATCGTCATCAATTGATTCACGAACATTTATCGGAACAAAAGACTCTTTAATTAAGCTAATAGGAGATCCCGAATCTAGCATAGCGGTTAAACTATAGTTACACATTTCTTTCTTATCATTAATTAATACATACGAAACAGAAACCATGTACGGCGGTACCAAATTCACCGGCTGTACAGCATGAGTAGAAGATTCCGGAGTTTTCTGGCGTTGAGGACAGTCTCTTAGTCGATGAGATGTCGAGTTACATTGAAAACATGAGCCTTTCTCACGTTTTGGCTTGGTACATTCTGTTGAAAGGTGTCCATATTCTTGACAATTAAAACATCTTAATGGTCTCTTCTGCGCAGGACTCGGATTCTTGTCCGATTCTTTCGGCATGATCTTTCCTTCCTTTTTGTAGTCAAAAACTCGTCTGGGAGTCAACACTACGTTTCGGAATGCTTCCAACAATTGTTCCTTTTCTTTGTAACACATAACACGGGCTTGATTCCGCAGCTGTATATCACTTACACCGTCGATTATATAGTCTATTAATTCGTCGTCACTAACAGGTACTCTATTTGCTAATATCACTTTATCGTGGTAATAATCAATAAAAGATACCGTATTTTTCCAAAATCGTCCTTCAAATTCTTTTCTGAGTGCAACTTTTGATGGTCTGTAATCAAACATGCTCTTCATGGCACCGAGAAGATCTGTCACATTCATTGTTAAATTGTCTGCCCTCGAGTGGAACCAGTTCGCGGCACGACCATTCAATTTTTTACTTATTAAAATTCGCGTTGAATTATCATCAAGTTGATAATTCGCCCGAAGAAGTTCAATCTGTTGCTGCCATTTCCAAAAACTGTTTCCTATTCCATCAAAATCACTCAAAAGATCACTTAGCGCACTAATACTTAAATTGTTCGTAACAGTACTTCGCGTTTCCGCGGTTGTTTCACTACTTCCCGGAGAGTTGCTAAACAATACTCGTTCTCTTCTTGCAAGTTCCAATTCTCTTTGTAGAAGATCTCGTTCTTTTCTTAATAATTCAATTTCTCTTTTTTCATTTCTAGCATTTAACTGATTTGAATCTATATTTCCCTCTGATCTTGTCGTTTGTCACTTTCCAATCTTTCTTTGTCCAGTTCAGCCCATATGTTTGGATTATATTCGGTCAATCTCTTGATAAGTTCTTGTTTTGACCCACTTGTCATTAACCCTCTTTGTTTTAGTAATTCTTTCAAATCGGAAATAACATAATCATTCGGTTGTCTTCCTACCATTTTGTTTATATTTGTCAATGTTCAACAAAGCACATGGGCGTAGCTAGGGTAGGGGCACTGCCCCCCCTAGAAAGCTTGTTGCCCCCCCTGGAAAAGGAATTTGAGTTTTCGACCAAAATCTAGTTTAACCCTGTCATTATCACTTTCGAAAACCGCGAAATTCAAAATTGCATGGAAATAGATAGCAATGCTCAGTCCGTACACTCACCTAATCACACGCGGTAGACGGAAAATAGACGACCCGATCCAACCACTTGGAGCGTACACCGATCTCACGGCACCGTGTACGGGCCGTACATATGCCGTAGATTAATTTTTGATGGGGTATCTATTATTATCGTGTAAGAAAGCATATATGAATCATGCTGATGCGCAATGAGAGGGACGGACAGAGAATATAGTATATGCCTGAGAGCGAGTCATCGGGTGTTCGGTATGTCATTTTGTGAAATAGTTGAGTGCCCACGTAATAGATGGCGATTTAAAGGTCGTAGAGTTGCCTAATAAAGAATGCTGTTAAAGCTAGATGAGCTATATGTTGAAGGCTAATGGGGAAATCCGTACGAACGTAAATATAAGTGCAAGTGTGCCGGGAACCGGCAAATATTATTTCGATTGAAAAACGTGAAAAAATGTGAAAACCTGATACTCATTATCATTCGAAAACAAAAAGGAAAGAATACACAAATGGAAAACGTATGCAGACACAAATTAATACAAAGAAACAGTTCCTTGTTCAATACTTTCGGTAAGTGTTTCCTTAATATACGATTGGTTTTATACAAATATCACATAGAAAATAATTACAGTATATTTATTTATCAATAGAATAGGCAGGTCTCAAAAATGGGTTGTTTTATATTTTCAGACGTATTGACCTTTAATTTATAAAACATTGCATATCACCAAAACAACTTTAACCTGAAATAAAGGATAACGTAAAACGTGAAACACCAATTAATTATTTCTGTAGTTGTTACATTTGTATGTAAATTTGTAATTTCTATTAATTTTCTTATTTATAATTGTAAATTGTATAACTTTATTTGTCCCATATAATAAATAATCTTAATTTAGTTTTTTATTTTTATTTTTGTTGTTACTCCCTCGCATTTTGTTACTGAAGTTATAATTTGACATGTTTTAACCCATATTCTTAAAGAAAACAAAAATTTTCTTTTTGTTAAAGGGTTATTACATGTTACATTATAACTTTTTCATATTAAAATAATATAAAAATAAACAAAATACATTTAAATAAAATATAAATTTTGACGGCTATTTGAAAGCTGCCCCCCCTAGAAATAATCCCTAGCTACGCCCATTCAAAGCAAAGAATTAAGTTTTCTCTCACAAAGCTTTGACAATTCAATTGGAAACGAATGAGGCACACTACTCAATCGCTTAATCACAACCACTTGAACTCAATAGCAAAATCCAGGCCAATCCAGATCAATTCAGTTCAATCCCACTTCTGAAGATTGTAGGGATGGCGAGTGGTTACATAAAAATCTTGTCAGGATATTTTTAAATTATTTAATAACGATAAAAATAAAATACAACCATAGATTTACACAGACTCCTTACGACTAACTTATTTCTTATTTTCTTTTTACCTATACATGCACTGTCTCGTTCGCTCTCATCCTCTCAGTCACTCCCTACCCATCACGCTATCACCCTTGTCCAATCGGAATGATACATAAAGTCCATCCGCTCGATTTCAGACACATGCACAAATATCAATAATAAGTAGACATACACGCATTCCCACTTTCGTACCCTACATTACTAAAGTTAATTTGGCTACACTACAGTTATAAACAAGTCTACACAATTTATTTCACTAAAAAGTCTTTTTTCCCGCTCGCCTCTGTGTGAACACTATCTATCGCTCTCTATAATGTAGACACTACTTGTCGCTCGGTATGAATTCTATCGCCCGTGTTGCCTATCGATCGCTTCGCTTCCAAATATCAGCTGTCCACTGTCAACTAACTCAGTTTGAGCGTCTCGCCTTTATATAGTCTTTTCAGCCTTTTTCTAGGGAATTCTACAGCCGTCTAGTAATCCAATTGTTTTCCCATTGATCTTTGCTGGTGTTTTGTAGATGTTTCAGGAAAGCCGAGAGTATTCCTTATGTATTCAGGGAAGATGTTCGTTAATTATACTCACACCAACTTAATTGGCAAGTACTCGTAACAATATTATAAATGCGAAAGTAACTCTGTCTGTCTGTGTGTTACGCAAATACGGCCAAACTACTGAACCGATTTAAATGAGAATTTGGTACAGAGATAGATAAGTAGATATAAAGCTAGAGGCTTGAAACTTATATTTTAGGCTTTTGATTACCTAGATATAAATACGACATTTAAAGTTTGTAAAAATTTTACCCTAAAGGGGGCAAAAATAAGGAATGAAAGTTTTTGTGTAATGACGTCGGCAAAAGGCTTACGGCCCAGAAAATAAATATATAGAAGAAAAAAATTTTAAATGCTGCCGAAAGTCACTATTCCACGCGGACGAAGTCGCGGGCATAGCTAGTGTCTACAATAGTTGTTGGGTTCACAAGGGGACACAGAATAGTTACTAAAAAATTGTTACCTTCTTTTTAAGGTTATTGGAAGATTCAATTGTTTTCTTTAATAGATGCTTATATTTTTGACGTCGGAGGTTAATAATTTGATTCTTTTGGTCTATCCAGATTTAAGTAGGGCTAGTTGTTTGAAGCAAAAAGAGACAAATTTAATCATGCATTTTTTTCGAAAATGGTAGAAGACTTTTTGTAAATCCAGGGTTTGTGGTGCCTCTAAATTTGGGTATTTTGAAAAAACCGGGTATTACTAAAGTAACCAAATGTCGTTATTTTTTTAAGAGGTCAGTTCTCTATATGAAAATTGTCCAGTGACATGTTTGTGGTGGTGGCTAAAGTGTGACACGTGTAAAAAAGGCTAAATTACATATTGTCGGTACTCCCACAAGTCACGATTATATTATAATGTATTATAATAGAAATAGAGGATTTAGTAAGAATATCTAAGAAGTAAGGTAGGTACTTAGTAATGATTACTTTACAGCATTTTATTTTAAAAAATTCTGTACGTATACATACATAGGTATGTTTATTTTCTGTATATATATATGCATAAAAATATCCAAAATGAAAGCAAACACATTGAACATTTAAAATGAGGCATACAATAAACGAATCTGTAAATTAGGTTAGATTTTCTTCTAGAAAAGTATTAATTCAATACAGTTATTAGATCTTCAGACAAATCGCGTACCTACTCATTAACGAACTATATTTAACTATCGTATTGCGCAAGGGTTGGAAGTATTTCGTATGCTGTAACAAGAGGAACCACTTGTACCGATGATACTGTTGTCGTTTCGATTGGCAACGAAGGTTGATCTGTGTCATTTTCTAGAATTGCCTCGTCCGCCTCTCTTTTTTTGAAATTTTCGTTTGTATTTGCAATCGTTATTGACCCATTATCTTCTTCGTCACTTTTATCCTCTTGAGTAGTGGTGGGAATTTCTTCTTTTTCCGTAGTAATTGCTTCCTTTGTATCGCTTGATTTATCTGTTGAAGATAATTCTGGTGCAGGTTCTGTGTTAATATGTGGTTTATCTGTAGAAGAGTACTCATTTGTAAGAACAGCTTCTGTGTTCGAATTATAAACAGGAATGGTAACTTCGATATTTCCTTCTTTTATAGTAGTTAATAATGTTGGATTCAATATTAGTTCAGCTTTAACAGGTGGTTCTGTTGCGTAATAAACGGTTGACAAAACGGATTCTTTTATGGTCGTTGAAGGTGTCGCTGGCGTTGTTGTTGAAGTCGTTGAAGTTGTTGTCGAAGTTGTTATTGAAGTCGTTGAATTTGTTGTTGAAGTCGTTAAAGTTGTTGATGAGGTCATTGAGGTTGCTTTTGAAGTTGTTGAGGTTGTTGTTGAAGTTGTTGTTGAAGTTGTATTACACTTGTCTTTATCTCCCATGAGTATGAAATAAATTAAATTTTGTTCGAAATGATATATATTATTCCTGTTTTCGTTATTTGTTTGGTTTAAGCAATCCACTGGACATTCTGTTGATGTCGCAGGTGTTTTACTGGGTGATGGTGTAGTGGTTGTAGTTGCTGGTGTTTTATGTGTAGACGTTTCTAAATCAGGTTCAGGAGGATTGTGTGTTGTCGATGGCGTACGTGGTGGTGTGCGTGTAGGAGGAATTTTAGGAGATGTCTCTTCGGTGTGTTTTGGAGTTGATTGAGTAACAGGAGGCGAAATTGATGGTGTTCGTGTTGGTACTATAATACTAGTTGAACCGCCAAAATTTTCAAAACAACAACCATATACCATGCAACATACTCGGCGCTTTCCTGTTTCTTCTTTACCGTGTTTATCTATGTTGTGCTTGGGATGATCAATTTTCTTTTTTTTCTTAGCATGAACTCTCCTGTTTACCTCATAATATTGTGATGAAGTTGTTGTTAAAAAAGGTGTTGTAGTTGTTGATTTTGTTTGACAAATTTTTTGCGTTGATCTTTTACGTGAAATACAGCGATGCCTTGGGTGGGTGCTTACATGAATTCCAATGTTTAATCCTTTGATGCTTACAAAATCATCGTTTTTATGTGTATGTACGGTGTTTTCTTTGTTAACACTAGCAGCTGCCTGTCGAAGTGGAAAATGAATCTGTGTTAAATTTTGAACTTTGTCTTGAATCCATAAGGATTTTACTTGAAAAAATATCGAAAACGTGATTAATAACTTCAAGAACGAAACCTAAAATTAAGAGAATAGTTACAAATGAAAATAAATATCAGTAAACTACAGAGTTGGCATATTTTGATCAGTTGATCATATCATTACGATTTTTCTTGAATTTACTTGGGGTTTTAATATGACTTATATTTTCATTCTAAGGGTTTCGTCGTACTGCATTGCACTTCATCTAAATTAATTCAAAATTACGCCAATTAGATAAAAAAATGTTTTAACTAAACTAAAATTATGAAATGGTTGCAGGTACAATTATACAATACAGGTAGATACATTTCGCTTGACTTAAATGTGGAATTTGCAGCAACGATATTTTCAATAAAATCAACTTTTGTTTGGTAGTTTACTTTTTAATTAGGAGCAATCTAATATAACTAACTAACTATTACGTTATATAACTGCTGGGTGGTGCTTTCTATATTAGAGTGGTCTTATTTTTACGGCATTTATTGTTATTAGTGCTGTATTGTGACCAGTTTGCCACATACACAGGTATTTTTCAAAAAATATTATTTGAAAAAATTTTGTTCCTTTCTGAAAATATTATAAACGGTTATAAAAAATATATGATTTTGTATATATAAGACAGCAATAAAAGTGGCATGTCGGTGAAAGAGCTGGAAAGTCCATTGTCCCTTATTTCCCATTTTTTTTTTCGTTCGGCATTTGAGTATTTCTGCTTGTAATATTATATTGAGTATAAACTGTAATACGCGGTTCATTTATTTTAAATTGTTGGTTAGAAATGATGAAAAAGTTGACAAAAGAAAAATTTAATATTGATATAAAAATTTTTTTAAAGTCCCATTAAAATTGAAAACTGATTGATGAAATTAAATACTAATTGTATTTATAATTAAGAGTATCTTAAACAATATACTTTTGCAAAGAAAAAAAAATATTGTATATAAATGTATTTATTTACCTGAAATTTTATTGAAAACATTTTAGCAGTTTCATTCGGATGCGTAAATTATCCTTGTAATATCGATACCACACGTATTACATAGCAACGGAAAGAACGATTGTTTTTGCACTAACGTTTTGTGCTTTATCTCGTTAAGCAGTTACCGTACTGCATTTTGGGAAATATAATGATTAATTGCGAAATATCATTTAGGGATTGTTTTTAAACAATAAGCAACTGAACTTTTTACTAATAAGGTATCGGTACACCGCGCATTAAGATCATTAAGGTAAGCTGTTTGATGTTGTTGATCATACAGACATAAAAATGTTGTTCACTATTGTCTTACAATTTTATTGGTTTTTTTATTATCGTATTTTGCTTGATTTTTGTTTTTTGAGACCTTGTTAATTTCTACCTAATTCCTTACTTCCAACTGGTGCCAATCTACGAATAAAGGGGCTCCTTCAAATGAGAGGGTTCAAAGGCGGAGAAGTTACTTTTCGTTTATGGAAATTGTGTTAAAATATGTGGTGGTGTTTTGTTACAATAGCTAATTTGAAATACATACTAAAATTACTGATGCCTATGTAATGAACGTTACTTTTTGTTCAGGTTTTAAATTTATAAGGTGTTTTCAGAAATGTATAATAATTGACTTACCTAATAATAATTTAACTATAAGAAAGTTATTTCTATTTGTAGTTATTGACTTTTAGAGTTATGTAATAAAATTTACCTTTAATAAACAAAGAAATTCGATGGTGCTACACAACTGAAAATGTAGATCAGGTGTTGTAACTAAATTATTTTTTTAGGATTGGGCTACTGCTAGGCCACTAATCTGTACAATATTTTAGAAAAAAGATGTAAGTACAGTATCTACATTTTATTTTACTATTTAATATAAGAAAAAAATGTGCATGTACAAAATGATTAAGACTTTTACGGCTGGCGTCATCTGGGTAGTCTCACATCAGTACAACCACACAAAAACTTAACTTAAATCTTATTGTATCTATATCTACAAACGTTGTACGTTACAGGTCAAAATAATTTTTGTGTAACTAGTTATTTCGTATCACGATTAACGTTAAAGAATAAAATTCTTTCTTGTTTTACAAACGTTTAATTATATCCCTAACCCAACAAAGCTAATACTTCCTATCTAATAAAACAAATACAAACTTAACTCGTCCGGCTTGGTTCAAGGAATAATTTTGACTCAATGATCTCTGTGAAAAGTATAGTTCCCGTTACTTCCGTTGCTATGCAAAAAACTTTTAAAACTTTAGGGTGTTTTATTCCCACCAATGTTAGTGGGCGGCCTACACTCTGGTGCAAAGTTGGAGGGTAGAACGGAAGGCCCTCTTCAGCCTCCGTTAGGAATCGTGGGAATGGGTGGGTGGTGGTTTGGGCGAAAAAGATGAGATGGACGAAATGAAGACAAAAGAGAAGTGAAAAACTATCTGTGGAATATTACTAGGTACCCCAGCATTTGCCTAAATGACCCAAGGCAACCACAGAAAAACTTTGACCAGAGTAGCTGGCCTCAGAATTGAACCGGTGACTTCCCGAATGCTAAGCAATGATCTACACGACTAGAACGTGCTGCTCGGTGTTGCTATGCAAAAAGTCGACAATAAAGATAAATAAAATTAGCGGGGTATGTAAAAGGAAATACCTAGCACTAACAAATTAAAATGGAAAAATACTGGAACTGGATTCCAGTACTACACTGCATATAAACTTTATAAGGGTGCTGGAAAGACCCCAGGTAAGATGCATATAATATGTATAAATGTGAAATATCAAGTATAAAATTTATAATTAAACATTAAGTACGTTTTTTTGAAAGGTTTTATTCATCTAATTAGATGTGCAGGGTGTACATTATATGTTATTATTAGCATAATTGAAATATTTTAAGCGTATTCAACGGGTGCAGTGGGAGTATCAGCGTTGGAGACATCTGCAGAAGCTCCGCTAGATGCGATATCAGACGAAGAAACATCGGAGGATATTGTAGTAAAGGAGTCGTCGGTTGCAAGGGAAGGGTTGGAGGTAGCGGATGAGACCTTACTTTCCTTACTAACTAACGTTTTATCGTTTTCTTCATTGTTAGGTATATCACTAGTGAACTCGCTTTCTCTGGCTTCTGAATTCTTGCTTATAATTTTTGTTATAATAGATATAGAAGTTGCTTCAATTTTCTGTTTATTGCCGGTCGATGTTACTTTTGTTGTTTTATGTTTTTTGGTGGTTGATTTGACAGTTTCGTTATTGTTTACATTGTTTTTCTTGTCCCCTAGTGAAATAATATATATAGTATTATTGATTAAATCAAATTTCCTAGATGGTGGGCAGGTTGTAGCACCAGGGTTGCTCGTTGTTGTAGTGCGACATGTTGTTAGAGAGGAGTTTATTGTAGTACCTATAGAGGTGCACGGTTTTGTAGTACCTATAGAGGTGCACGGTGTTGTAGTATCTATAGAGGAGAATGATGTTGTTGTTAGGGAGGGGTCTGCTGTAGTAGAGGTGCACGGTTTTGTAGTACCTATAGAGGTGCACGGTGTTGTAGTATCTATAGAGGAGAATGATGTTGTTGTTAGGGAGGGGTCTGTTGTAGCAGAGGTGCAGGGTGTTGTAGTACCTATAGAGGTGCACGGTGTAGTAGTATCTAAAGATGAGAATGATGTTGTTAGGGAGGGGTTTGTTGTAGCAGCGGTGCATGGTGTTGTAGTACCTATACAGATGCACGGTGTTGTAGTACCTGTAGAGGTGCATGGTGTTGTAGTATCTATAGAGGAGAATGATGTTGTTAGAGAAGATGCTGTTGTTAGGGAGGGGTCTGTTGTTGTAGAAGTGCACGTTGTTGTAGTAGCTGTACAGGAGACTGATGAGGAAAAGGAAGAAGAGGTTGTTTCAGGGTAGAATGGGGTGGTAGTTGTAGGGATTATAGTGATACATGTTGTTCGCCTAGCATTATTGTTAAATAGTGGTGTGATTTCCGGATTTATTGTCCAATTCACTATGGGTCTATTGAGTTGCTTCTGTAAAGATGGATGAAATTGAATTCGAATGTTTATCCCAAGATTGTTCTTTTTATTTCCATTATTATCTTGTTGCAATTGTTCTTTTATTTTTTGTTGCTTCTGTAGTTCTTGTTGTTCTTGCAGTTGTTGTTGTTTTTGTTGAAAGATGTTTTGATATTTTAAAATATTTTGAATAGAAAAATGTATTGGTTGTACTTGGGAAGATAATAGATAAAAAATCAAAATCTGCAAATGCATAACCTGAAATTAAAATCAAATTAGAACTTTTTATTCGTTTTATATTTTTCAATTTTACTGTTTGATTACTTTTTATTCTTAATCTTGTCCGTATAATCATACAAAATGTTATTGCTTCCTTAATATTTCTGATTAAATTAGAAATTAAATATTTACCTGTTTATTTTTTACTGAATACATTTCGATAGCTTCATTAGTGTAACAAAATGCTTTTTTAATATAAGTACTATAAACGTAGATGTAACACTTTTTGTACGTAACAATAAAACGAATAAGAGCTTTCACTCATCAGTTTGAACTTTTATTGTTATGTTTTTAAAAAGTCGTCACGGTAATTTTTTTAAAATAATAATATACACTATTTATTTTCATAACATATTTAAATAATCGTTTCTAAACAATAGGCACTTCCCTTCTTATTAATAAAGTATCGATATGTCTCATGTTAAGACTATTAAGTAGGTAAATTGTTTGCCATTGTTAAACAATTTTTGCTTTGAATAATGAAAATTATTTTTCATTAGATTAATAATTACATTATAATTACGTTTCTTTATTGGTATTTTGAAACCGTAATGCCTGTATTGTTCGCGATATGCATTTTAAATCACTAATATTAAATTTTATCCTTCTAAAGCTGCTGATTTGATATTTTATCAATACTAAAAAAGTAGCTTGCATCCATGTTCGTCACATACCTTTCAAAATCCTCAGATTTGGGGTTCTATTAATATAATTAAAACCTCACATTTGTATTTTACTGAGTTTTCTGGATGATGCTGTGGAGGAATTTGGAGGAAAATTTGCTACATTCATCATTGTTATTGAGTCTTTATTAATACGAATAAGAAATGGAAACCAAAAGTAGTCCCGTTCACAAAGCGATTAAAATTAAACATTCTTGTTTGGCTTTTTATAAATTTTTTAAATTTTCTACAATCGCAAAAAGTATTCAACGTGTCGAAGATTTTATAGAATTCTTCATAAAGTAGAAGTCCTCATCTGTAAAAGCATTTTAATGTTATTTCGCATTTAATTTTCAACATTTTTGAAGTGAAACTTCTTTGGGCGCGATGAGAGTAAAATCTCAAGGCCATGAAACGACACATTTCGTAACGATTCGTCTCGCGAAGCTATGACAATAGAAAGGCGCGCATGCGCATATCGGTATTACAGTCAGCTGTTTGTGACCGGCATCTCATAGCAGTTATATTACAGTAAGTGTATTACAGTAAATGTTTATTTAGCAACAATTAATATTTATTTAAGAGTGAGTATTAGTGGTAGTTCTTGTGGTACAGTCGACAAGTGTTGATGTCATTGGTGTTGAAACTGATTGTGGCGGTGTTTTAGAAGTGATTTCTGAAGTCTGTGGTTGGTGTTGTAGAGGTTGGTGTAGTTACAGGCCAACATAAATAGCTTGGCCCTTGCAATCTGAACGCCCACCGGTGCGCGATGGACACAGCTGATATTGTAGTGGGGGCAGTCCATTCAGTCTTCTTACTTCGATGAAGCACATAGCGTTGTATATAAACTCGCCCCGTATTATAAGAAAAATACACTAAATAGGGACAATTAATAATGATTTTCACCTAATTTTAAATTTTATTTAGTTTATAAAAGGTCGTGCAACTTTTAGCAAATACTTTTTATAATTGATGAGACACTCTTAAAGGAAAGCAGACAAATAAAAGAAACACTTAGGAATACATATTTATTCTATAAACTTAGTCAATGTTTCGTTTATTAGTTTATTATTATTATTATTATTATTATTATTATAATTTTAATATCAATAATAGCTGAGCTGAATACCTCGAAATATTTATTTATTTATTTATTATTTACAGATTGATGTGCGTTTACAACTGTAATTATTTAATTTTACTTATTAAAATCAGTATTCTGAGGAAGAAGTGATTGTAGAAATAACAATACTGGGTACTAAATTAACGCCATTCAAATTATATTACATATTTAAACTACAAAATGGGAATTCTGCTTCATTTAAAGCGCATTACCACTTTTCGTGTAAATATTACTAATACCATTAAGACATCCTGGGGTGAGTTTACTTGTACAATACGGGCCCGATTTGAAACACGGTACAAACACCGAGCGGTTAAATGCATCTTTTTCCTTCCGAATGCGCTTTCTTTCTATCTTTTGCGCCGTTCGCTCGAAGTCTGAGGGGCCACCTTATTTCTGTTGACCTGTACAGGGGAACATGTTCTTGTAGTATACTCGACACTTGTTGATCATATTGATGTTGAAACTGATTGTGATGGTGATGTTGCAGTGGTTTCTGGTGGGTGTGTTTGTGGTGGTATTATAAACGATTTTAATTTTGGTGAACACTTGAAATCGTGCAGATAAAGTTACCTTATGTGCGCCAGAGGAACTTACTTATTTGAAAAAACTCCCGAGCGGTGAGTTGGAAGGATAGAGGGGTGTCGGGGGAAGTCCCCAAATTTGTTTCTCTCTCCAGTCAGTTGCCATCATCATCTAGGGTTGCCATCATGCTCTGTCCTAGAGAACAGCGGGCTTTCGCCGTCGAGAGCTTCTTTTTCAACGGTCGCTCACTTGTTGCTACGCAACGTGCCTTCCGCGCTCGCTTTGAAATTCCTCCTGACAGAATTGTTCCTGGCCGTAAGTCGATTCTGTCGTGGGTTAACTCGTTTCAAGAGTATGGAAGTGTCGCTAAACCCAGAATTGGACATCAACGGACCACCAGAACTCCGGAAAATTTCGAAAGAGTAAGGCAGTTAGTTCTGCGTTTTCCCCGACGTTCGGCTCGCAAACACGCAGCTGCTTTGGTAATTTCTGATACCTCACTGTTCGACGAATTCTCCAGCAAGACCTTAAATTTCATCCCTATAAATGGGCTGTTGTGCAAGAATTAACTAAACGCGATTTTGTTGCCCGTCAAAATGCATGTGAAATGCTGCTTGACAACGCGGTCGTTTATTCCAGTGACGAGCCTCATTTTCACATATTCGGCTGCGTCAACATTTAAACATGCGTTATTGGAGTGGTGAAAATCCGCGTGAACTTCACCAGAAGAACGAGTAACTGTCTGGTATGAAATATCGGTAATGGGAATAATTGGTCCTTATTTCTTCGAAGAAAACGAACGCGCAGTTACCGTGAATGCAGCTCGGTACAGAAACATGATCGAGGATTTTTTTCTTCCACGCCTCGAAGAAATGAACGTTAGGGACGTTTGGTTTCAGCAAGATGGAGCCACAGCACACACACCACGAGACTTAATGAATTTGTTGTGGTAACATTTCCCCGACCGCCTCATCTCTCACAGAACCGATCTCCCATGGCCGGCTCGCTCTCCAGATTTGACTCCATGCGATTTTTTTATGGGGTTATTTAAAATCCCTGGTTTATGTATATTTATATTATATGCTGCAAAGAGTGGACACGAACTTCAAAAATCGACTTAATCAGACTACAGGAAAAAGCACAGTTACATTGGTGCTGACGCACATGCGCTCTTGACAGACGAATAGCGCGCAAACCGATATAGCCCGCGCGCGCTTTCAAAACTTCTAGATAGATCATTGCTTAGCATTCGGGAGGTCACCGGTTCGATTCCGGGGCCAGCTACTCTGGTCCAAGTTTTTCTGTGGTTTCCTTGGATTATTAGGCAAATGCTGGGGTAGTAATATTCCACAGATAGTCTTTCACTTCTCTTCTGTCTTCATTTCGTCCGTCTCATCTTTCTCCCCCGCACCACCACCCACCCATTCCCACGGTTCCTAAAGGAGGCTGAAGAGGGCCTTCCGCCTTACCCCTCCGACTTTGCACAAGAGTGTGGGTCGGGGGGGACAGCCCGCCCACCAATATAGTGGAAATGAAATACCCAAAAGTTTTTTTTTTAGTTTTCAAAACTTCTACCTATGCTTCTTACTGCTTCTAGCCTCAAATTGTATGGGATTCTGAGCGAGCGATTTATGAGATTTGTTTGGTGAAATGTATGTGCATTTGTGCAATATTCCAGGAAAAATAGAAATGCAAGAATACTTTCCTACTAAAAAACGTTCAAGAGTACATTTAATTTTTTGTTATTCCAGGTAAAAGTCGCTTCTAACTTCATTTTGTTTTCAGACTCAGGATTTGTGAGATTTAATTTAATTATTGTTACAAGAATAAAAATTTATCCATATAGGTAATGGTGAAGGTATATGTAGATAATGGTGATGGTGTAGGTATGTCCTTAAAATGTATATAATTTTAATAAAAAGTCCGTCTAAATAGAAGCTAACGTAATTATTGTTTAATGAAAACATAATTTCTAACAAAAACAGTTTTTTTTATTTGTAGAAAAAAACCATCAGGTCTCGTCATCGGAAGCCTTTGTACAAAAGAATAATTGTTACAAAAGTTATACCTAGTTTTATATAAATTATTTGTATAGCCTACACTTTACTTTAATTATTTGTTTTGCGTTAATGTTATGTATTACAATAAAACTATAAAAACTGAGGAAAAAACAAACGTTTTTATTAGAAATTATGTTTTTATTAAAAAATAATTACTTTAGCTTCTATTTAGACGGACTTTTTATTTTTTTTATTAAAATTATATAGGTACATTTTAAAGACATCCCTACACCATCACCATTATCTACATTTGTTAAGACAGTGAATTATGCTCATCTTTTGCTGACAATGCCTATTTTGTAATAATCTATATAAGCTTGTTAGAAATGAGAAACAATCAATCTAGCTGTAGACTAGACTTAGTATTAGTGTGCACTTTGTAAAATAAACCCTTTTTTTTAAAAAACTCTTTGTTCCAATTTTGGAATATAACACATATACCTTCACCATTACCTACACCAATAAATTAATAGTAGATAAAATTTTAATTGAAAATTACAATGCCAACACCAATACCAATATGTATAAATTTTTATTCTTGTAACAAAAATTTAAATTAAATTCATAAATCCTGAGTCTGGAAACAAAATGAAGTTAGAAGGGGACTTTTCCCTTGGAATTGAAAAATTAAATGTACTCTTGAAGGGTTTTTTTAGTAGGAAAGTATTCTTGCTTTTCTATTTTTCCTGGAATATTGCACAAATGCACATACATTTCACCAAACAAATCTCATAAATCGCTCGCTCAGAATCCCATACAATTTGAGGCTAGAAGCAGTTAGAAGCATAGGTAGAAGTTTTGAAAGCGCGCGCGGCCTATATCAGTTTGCACGCTATTCGTCCGTCAAGAGCGCATGTGCGTCAGCACCAATGTAACTGTGCTTTTTTGTAGTCTGACTTAATCAGTGTATGCGCAATGGGGGTCGCCATTTAAACGGTGTCTTTTTTAAGACTGTATAAAAAATTGGGATTTTGTATTTTCAAATAAAAAAAGAATTAAAACAATAACTGAAGTACTTTTGTTTTTATTGACCTTTCAAATAAGTAAGTTTCTCTGTTGCACCTTGTATTAGTAATCAGATGCCTAGCAAACTCAGAAAAAGAAATAAGTATAGGTACTACTTTGTAAATAAAAAAAGCATATGTTTATTAAAAAATAAACTAATGTTAACAGCAATCAATCAAAGTTTACAACACATTGTAAATCTAAATATAATATTTCCATTTCGTTTTTATCCCTTCTACGATATCTGTTTTGAAATTTTAATATTATTGACAACTTTTTTCTTCTGACGGCGTCAGATGAAAATCTGCAAGTTTTTTAATGAACTCTACGTTCATGGAATCTTCTTCCAGTCAGTTTAATAAGCTGTAGAAAATTGCTTGTTTCCGATGCTATTAATAAGAAATACAAATTTAAGTACATTTATAGCGGTACAATTAAGGGATATTGATAAGTGTGCTACAGCCTACAGTACGAAATATGAATAAATAGGTACAATATTTGTTTGGTACCTACAATATGGGACAATACGAAGTGAAACCATACAAATTTTTCTGCTTTGTGTTTTTGTTTATAATTTTTATGAGCAGAACCAAAAATTACCTGTTTTTTTTTGTAGCTTCAATCGGAAGTGAAAATGCTTATACTGAACTTTTCTAAGTAGTGAACGAAATGTTTTCGGCTTTTGTTTTTATTTTTGTTGGATGCCGTCACAACCACATTTTTTTAAATATACCTATATATACCCATTATTTATTTTCATAACTTATTTAAATAATTGTTTTTTAACAATGGACAAATTTACTCATTATTAATAGGGTACTAATATTTCCCATTTTATGATTATTATGTTAATTGTTTGCTATTGTTAAGTAACCATTTCTGTGAATTATCAGTTATTTTTTGTTGGGTTAATTTCTCAAACTTTTATTGTCACAGTCTTTAAAAAATTTGTTTTAATACCCTTGTGAATTTTATTATCCATTGAAGCCAATGACAGTAAAAGTGATGTAATACTGGCAATTTCACCTTAAGGGTTTTTTTGGGGTACATTGTGAAATATTAACTCTTCATGGATGGGGTAGTGACCATAATAGTAAACGCACATAGATATAACCATGTTCTCTTAATTGCGTACATTTAGAAAAAGTGACCAATTTGCGTACAAGTAATAAGAGTACATAGTACATTTCAGGGTATCTGGTATCTGTGATCATGTACAGTCTATTCCAAATTGCGTACTAAAGTCCAATAAGGTCTATGATATATATGTATAGTATATTATATATATATTCTATGTACATTATAATTGTATTAATATACGTATTTGTATGTCTGTTTCTTGCAACTGCGATATAGTAATAAAAAAAAATGCACTTTTCCTTCATCATTTTATATACATATACTTGGTATTGTAGATTGTTGTAAAAACATTTACCTATCAAACAGGATTAAAAAAATATCATTTTCTAAGTTTATTCGAAAATTAGTGGTTTAAAAATTCTATTTTTTTTAATATTCTTTATTTAGGCTTTTGGTTTTGATTATTTTTTTTTTACTTGTAATCGAATTTGACATGTTTTCTTCAAAGAATTTGTAATATCTCCAACTTTTTTGTATATAATGTGATTGCTTCGTCAAATTCATACGATACATTTTAACATCCGAATACGCACCCTACAATGGGGAAGGAGGCAAGATAGCGGAGGGGGTAGGGACGTATTTAGCAAGGGGCGGAGGATTGTAGACGTAAGGGTGGAAATACGAAATCATACAAATTAATCACAAAAATACATTTAACTTCATTGTTGTTTCATTCATCTCGCGACATTTGGGTAAGGTTATGGTATGTAAAGGTATGCCCCCTTACCCCCCCCCCCCAACCAACGTTATTTGGAAAACAATTTATATACTTAACTGAACAAAATCTGTTTTTACTTAAATAAAAAAAAAACATTTAATGATGTGGGGAAAGGGGTAAAGGGGGGAGGGGAGGAACTTTTATATATTATAACATAACCCACATACCACAAGTGAATTAAACGTCTTTTGATAAAAAAGTTGCCTTGGTTTTGTTTTTTTGTAGGATAGGTGGCGGAAAGAGGAAGACCTTTACATACTATAACCTAACCTAAACTAACCCACGTATCGTAAAATGAATGAAACTTTAATTCACCTTGGCTTATCTAATATATAAAATCCTGGTGTCACAATGTTAGTTACGATACTCCTCCGAAACGGCTTGTCCGATTTTATGAAATTTTATATGCATATTGAGTAGATCTGAGAATCGGCTACTATCTATTTTTCATATCCCTAAGTGGATACGGGTCGTCCACCCCTAACTTTTTTTTTAATTTTTTGGAAAAAACTTGTTTTTTATTTTTTTATGATTTGGCATTAAAAAATAAGTACATATAACCTTTGATTTTTATCCTTCTTCCACTAACCCCCATATTTTAATAGCGATATTAGTACTGTAATAATCTTCAACTCTCAGTGGTCGATAACTGATCAATTATTATCAATAAAGTTAGGATTTTTCTGCACAAGAAGTGCTTTAAATATGCGCATAAATATGTCACCTTTTTCCCAAAAATATGTCAAATATATGCTTTGTTTTTGCAATTTATGCATTTGTATACACTTTATTTTTTATGAATTTTGCTTACTGGAAACCAAGAAAAGGGAAGTAAAAAAACAAAAATTTATTTAAAAACATTTATGCGTAAAGAGTACCTAATAATCATTGCACAATTAAAGGTACAATACATCAATATCATATTGAAAACGATTATGCTTCAATATACATAGATAAATACAAATATGGAACTTAATAATAAAATAATAACTATTCACTTTCGCAATATCTATCTGTTTTGTTGTTGTACCAATTAATAATTAAATGTTTTTCTAAATTTTCAAGGGTAAAATTTAGTCTCCTATCGCTTAAAATATTTTTATATGTTGAAAACGTTCTTTTGACGTCAACTGAAGTAATTGGTGCGTATTTTAATGACGCCAGATGTTTTGCACGACAGAATTCGAATAGCAAATATAATTAAACTAGGTAGGTAACTAATTATTTATTTATAAAAGCTGTTGAACAGTAGTTGGGAAGAGGGAGGTGTATTAAATCGAATTAAGATTACTCGAGTAGTTAAATTCTTGGTAATTGTATCTAAACAAGAGGCAATAAACTGAATAAACCAATGATCCTACCGCCCGCCGATAGTATAAATATGTAGAGCGATAATGCATATTGAACATTAACAATTTCCAGGTAAATCTCACTTGTCATTTTATCAGTGGGTAAAACCTCATTTAAAATTTTTAAACTCATGTATGGGTCAAATATATGACAATTTATGTCCAAAAAGTAAAAAATATTCATTTTATGCATAAAAGCCAAAAATATTCACTAGAACTTGATTTTATGCAAAATATGTAATTTTTAAATACCGTTAATCGTATTATTTTAGTGTAAAATGGATACATCCACAATATTAGGGTCATATTCCTAATAACAAAAAATATGTTTTTTACATAAAATCCTAACTCTAATTATCAATCAATTAGTCATCCCCGCCAGGCGTCTATTGATGCCACTACTCACCCAGCAAACAGCACGGAGGGGGGATGAGAATGAAGCAGATTATTTCAGAATGTTACAGGGAGTTCAAATATGTTCTAAGAAGTAAAAGAATATTTCATTATAACATTTCAGAATGATTTGGTAATGTTCAAGAATGTTCCAGAATCTTGTAGATCATTCAAGAATGTTTCAGAATTTTAAAAAAGTTAGAAAATGTTTTGAATGATTATGGGATGTTCTGGATAGTTCAAAATTCGCGAATATTCTCGAATGTTCCATCAAACGTGTAATATATTCTTACCCGGGCAACGCCGGGTAGGTATTGCTGCTAGTAGTTTCTATTTTTTACCTCCCATGCCTCCAACCCTTCCGCCTCTACTTAAAATATTTCTTTTAATGTTCTTTAATTCAGTTGACAATACCAACATGACATTCAGACGATACCGGATGGTCTATAAAACGGCAAAGAAAAGTAATATACCTACACGTTATATCGGGCATGAACACATGGAGATTCTATCACATGTATTTAGAATGTATGGAATCTTGGTAGAGGTGATTAATTACGACAAACGGACTTACTGATAAATCAACTCATTTAAGTTTATTAAATTTTTGATAGTATGAAAACGCACGCTGTTAGAAAGATATTTATCGAAGTAATTATAAGTTATAAATTGAGAATAAGATATTCTATTAGGTATAATTAAAGGTTTGGATGATAATGCAATGTAAAGTGCATAAGAACTGTATACCACATAACAAATTTATATAAGCTGTTTGCAAGGAAATTAATATTTTATGTATACAATTATCAGTATTGGAGTAAGTAAATCAGAAATGCAATAATTAAAATACCTAGTTCGTTAAATATAACACATATACCTATATACATATAAGTTAACTTCCATAAGGAAATAAACGATTATGTACTACCAACGGTAGTCAAACGAGTTAGGGTTTATCGTTTTTTTCTTTTCTTAGGCTTAAATAAAATGAGCATAATTTAAGTATAGTTTGGGTAATCCTTATTTAATCTCAATACATCTTGCTAATAAATGCCAATGCCCAAGCATATCGAATTTAATTTGACGGGCTATTATAAAATAACTTACAATAAAAAGCTTAATAAGCCTGAAATGTTTTATTTGGAATTTACTTTTCAGTATATGTATAGTGTATACATACATAATTATTCATCGTAAAAGCATTTCGAAGTTGTTATGTAAATATTTTAAACGTTATCAAAAACCAGGGGGTTCAGTGAGAGACTCGGCATTGGAGTCAACTGAAGATGCCACGCTAGAGGCGTCGTCAGAATCCGATACATCGGAAGAAACGGTAGTAAAGGAATCGGTTGTGAAAGAGGGATTAGAGATTGCGGGAGAGTCGGAAACAGAGTCTTTACTTTTCTTAGTAGTTGAATTTATATCGGTTTCATTACTATCTTCATTAAAGTGGCTTTCTGTGACTTCTTTTGAGTCTTCCTTGGGCGTTTTCTTTGTCGAAATAACTGTGGAAGTTGTTTTCTTTTTTAGATTATCCTTTGTCGATGAATGTTTGCTAGTGCTTAATGTACCACGTCTACTATTTGTATTATTTTTACGGGTGGTTCCTTTTTTTTTTTTGTTTTGCTGAATAGAAATGATATAAAAGGTATTATTTGCAAAATCGAATTTGTTACCACGTGGGGGACACGATGTAGATTTTAGCCCACATGGTGTGGTTGTTTCTAAGGGGCATGTTGTAGTTGCAGGGGAACACGTTGTAGTTGCAGGAGAGCACGTTGTAGTTTCAGGGGAGCACGTTGTAGTTGCAGGGGAGCATGTTGTAGTTGCAGAGGGACATGGTGTAGTTACAGGTGTATACTCTACAGTTGTTATTTTTGTTGTTGTTTCTGCAGCCGTCGGTTGTGTTGACAGTGTTGTAGAAGTGACTTCTGGAGTTGGTGGTGGTGGGGGTGGTGTTGTTGAAGTAATTTCTGGAGTTGGTGATGGTGGGGGTGGTGTAGAAGTAATTTCTGTAGTTAGTGGTGGTGGGGGTGGTGTTGTAGAAATAATTTCTGGAGTTGGTGGTGGTGGAGGTGGTGTTGTAGAAGTAATTTCTGGAGTTGGTGGTGGGGGCGGTGTTGTAGAAGTGGTTTCTGTATTTGGTGGTGGGGGTGGTGTTGTAGAAGTGGTTTCTGGAATTGGTGGTGGTGGTGGTGGTGTGGTAGAAATGGTTTCTGGAGTTGATGGTGGTGGGGGTGATGTAGTAGACGGTGGTAATGTTGGTGGTGGTGTAGTAGGTGGAGGAGATGTAGTGGTCGTGAGATGTGTCGTTGGTGGTTCAGATGGCGTTGTTGTTCGACGCCAAGGCGTTGAACCATAAGGTGGTGTTGTTACACAAAAACATGTTGTCCAGTACTCAAACCAAGGTCGTTTATGATGCGGATGCTTAGGATGTTTTACCTTGTCTTTTGGCTGTTTGTCTATGTGAATCTTAATATGTATGCCGATATTGTTTCTTTTCTTACAATGTCGTCTTGGTATGGTGCGCTTGTTTAGCAGTGTTCGTTGTTGATGTGGGAACTGGTTTGGTGAGAAATTTTGAACGCCGTGTTGTATTCTCGAAGACTGGATTTGGGGGGAAATTAAATAAAAAACCAACATCTGCAAATGCAGAACCTGAAATAATAATTAGGTCAAGTAGAGGTTATAGGTTGAAATATTTACCTGTCTGTTTACCGAAAACATTTCTGTAGTTTAAACTTTTTTTTAGTCCATTAGTTTTTGGGTCTTGTGTTGTTTTTCTGGGGAGCGGTCACACCACTTTTTCTTAATATTTATACCAACTATTTTTCATAACATATTTAAATAATTATTGTTAAACAATGGGCAACTTTACTATTTACAAATTAGGTGCTGATATGTCTCGTGTTAAAATCATTAGGTTAATTGTTTACCATTGTTATGATTGCTTTGAATTATCAAAATTGTTTTTTGTTGGGTTAATTTCTTGAACTTTTATTATTACAGTATTTGTCTGTACTAAACACTGTGGAACTTTGTAGGTACTTACTTTGCTTTATTGTCAAATGATGTTGTAAAATTTCCTACGACTTGAGGTTAGTTAAGGTTAAAAGTAAAGCCTCCTGATTTGGTGTAAAGCTTTTTTGAAGTTAATTGTGAATTGCTAACTTTTCACAGATGGAAATCTTAGACATAGAACAACCATGGGTTTTTGGAATAAAAATAAGTCGATTTAACTGCATGTGACGTGTTCAGTCACGGAAAACACAATGAACAAAACAAACAAACGAATTTATTTAATTACTAAAATTAATTTGATTACACTACAGTTATGAACAAGTCCGCACAATTTATTTCACTAAAAGTCTCTTTTTAATCGCCGTTCCGGTAGACACTATCTATCGCTCTCTATGAACACTATCGCCACTATGGTTCGCCTGTATCGCCTATCGATAGCTTCGCTGCCAAACATCAGCTGTCCACTGACAACTAACTCGGTGTGAGTGTCTCGTCCGCCTTTTATAGTCTTCTCAGCCTTTTTCTAGGGTATTCTACAGCCGTCTAGTAATCCAATTGTTTTCCCATTGATCTTTGCTGGTGTTTTCTAGATGTTTCAGGAAAGCCGAGAATATTCCTTATGTAATCAGGGAAGATGTTCATTAATTATGCTCACACCAACTTAATTGGCAAGTACTCGTAACACTGCCCCCTTCTTAGAATTGATCGTCCCGATCAATGTCTTGACCTTTGTAGGACGCCAAGCGGTCCAAGTATACAACTTTCATCTTGGCCTTTGGTCCTCTCTGAATACGGTAGACCACGTCATTCAGCCTTCTGACCACAGTGTAAGGTCCTTCCCAGGCTCGCTGTAGCTTCGGTGAGCGTCCTTTCCGACGGACAGGATTGTAAAGCCACACCTGGTCCCCTTCTCTGAATCCTGTGCTGTTGGCTCTCCGGTCGTACCTGGTCTTCATGCGGTCACTCCCTACTTGGATTTTGTTACGAACGGCTCTATGGATGGTATCGAGTCGTTCCTTTAGCTGCTCTGCGTAGTCGGTAGCCGAAGGTCGCCGATCTTCTGGGTGTCCAAACCGGATGTCCATCGGTAACTTCAGCTCTCTTCCAAATAAAATGCTGGCTGGTGTTCTGCCGGTGGTCTCATGAACCGCACTTCGATAGGCCAACAGGAACAAAGGTATGTGCTGGTCCCAGTCTGTCTGGTGATCGTTGACAACCATTTTCAAATTGGTTTCCAGCGTCGCGTTAAACCGTTCGACCATTCCGTCAGATTGTGGATGTAATGGAGTGGTCCTAGTTTTCTGTACTCCTAGCAGCTCACAGACTTCCCGGAATACCGTGAATTCGAAGTTCCGTCCCTGGTCAGAGTGGATCTCCATCGGAACTCCATACCGACTGATCCATTGGTTTACCAGCATTCCAGCGACCGTAGTAGCTTCTTGGTTTGGGATTGCGTACACTTCGGGCCATTTGCTAAAATAGTCCATCACTACCAAGATGTACTTATTGCCAGCAGCTGTTGTTGGGAATGGTTCTGCTACGTCCAGAGCTATTCTCTCAAATGGGGCACCAACATTGTACTGCTTTATTCGCCCTCGGCTTCGAGTCTGAGGTCCCTTGGCTGACGCACACATTGGACACTCCCTACACCAATTTTCGACGTCTCTTCTACACTTTAGCCAGTAAAATCGCTCTCGCACCTTCTCCAACGTCTTTGTTACTCCGAAGTGTCCTCCACCAACACCTCCATGGACTTCCGTCAGCACCTCGTTGACTCTGTTCTTCGGGAGAACTACTTGATGTCGAATTTTAGTTCCGTCAGGGCTTTCCCACACTCGTTTTAGTACCCCATTCTCGACGATTAGCGAATCCCATAAGGCCCAATAGCTCTTCGTGATGGTACTCGTACTACTAACATCTGCCCAGGTAGGTCGTGCTGTTCCTGCCTTTTTCCACCGCAGTATCGGTTTAATGTCTTCGTCGTTATCTTGGTCTTTCGCTAGGTCTTCGTTCTGCCAGTGTTCTTTAGGTTCCACCATCGTCTGACAGATCCTTGCCAAGTTGACTGGTTCCTTCTTTTCGGCGGCCATGCAATGTTTGCAGTTCTTCGAGCATGGTCTTCGCGAGAGGGCATCAGCGTTACCATGTTGTTTTCCAGCACGATACTCGATGCTGAAGTCGTATACTTGTAGCCGCTGTTGATCCGCACGGCGTTCCTCGGCCGGGTAGTTTCGCTCTAAATGTCCGTGCTTTCCACTTTCCCAGCACCTTGGTCTTCCTTTGTTTTGTCCACAGCCTCGGGAAAAATGACCGACCTTCCCACATTGCCAACATCTGGCCGATTCTCTTTTGTCATATATTGTAGTTCTTTTCACAGTTTCGACGCATTCGTGGCGTTTAGGGCAGTCTAGCTGTAAATATCCGCGCTTTCCACATTCCCAGCACCTTGGTCTTCCTTTATTTTGGCCACAGTCTCGGGAAAAGTGACCGACCTTCCCGCATTCCCAACATTTGGCCGATTCTCTCTTGTCGTTGATGGTAGTCCTCTTGACAGTTTCGACGCATTCTTTGATCAGTCTTGTGACTTCATTCTTGTATTCGTCGTGTTCAACAGCTGTTTGGCGTACACGCACGTGGCCCTTGGAAGCTTGTTTTGCAGCTTCGAATTCTAAGGCGTGCGCCAGTGCGTCACTCGCAATCTTATGGCGGGCCAAACGGAGAACTTGCTGTAAGTCGGTGTCCCTCACGCCATCGACGAATGTTTGGACTGCTAGCTGGTCTGCGAAGTCCTGCGGAGCGGTAGGATAGGCCAATCTAACTAGACGTTCCACATCGGCCTGGAACTCCTGTAGATTTTCAGATGTCTTCTGATTGCGACACTTCAGTTGAGTCTGGTACACTTGTTGCAAATGTTTGTCGCCATATCTCATTTCGAGTCGCTCTAGCAGCGCAGAGAAGTCCCGTTGTTGGCGCTCTGGAATACCTTGAGGGACGTCCAATGCTTCTCCTCGCAGAGCTTTGACCAGCGCCGTTGCTTTCTCAAAATCGTTCCAGTTGTTTGCTTCTGCCGCTGCCTCGAAATGTCGTTTGCATACAGACCAGCAAATTTTTCCGTCGAAAGTCGGTGGTTTAATTCTAATTGCTTTCGCAGTGTCTTCGGACTTTACTTCTCTAGCCGGTCTTGTGTTCTCGACCTTCTGTCGCATCTTCTCTACTTCCTCTTGTACTTCTTTCAACTCATCTCTTAGCTTTTCTTGTCGTATCTCCAATTCTTGTCGTACTTCCTGAAACTCTTCTTTTAATCTTTCTTGCTCAATTTTTATAGTCCTTATATCTTCGACCAATTTCTCTTGAACTGCCTTAATTTCTTCTTTGCTTGCTTCAATTTCTTCCTTCATTTCTTCTTGTGCTAATTTCATTTCGGCCTGTGCAGCTTCCATTTTATTCTTCAATTCTTCCTTCATTTCTTCCTGGCCTGCCTTCATTTCTTCCTGGCCTGCCTTCATTTCTTCCTTCATTTTGTAACGAATTTTCTAGTCAAACTATTTATTTAAACAATTATTTATTTAACACTATTTATAACACTTAAACACTAACTTAGAACTACTATTTATATCACAACAATTTACTTATTTATATTACAATTTATTTATATCACTTTGTCTATTATCGGTTTTAATTCGCGCACTGATGCTTTCTTCCAACTAACTGTCCCTCGGTCCAAAGATGATCATTATATATACACCTTTCGAACTTTCTAGACAATTCGAAAAGGAAATCCTGACGATTCTCGAATGATGAGTAATAATTAGAAAGTCCTCGATTAATCCAGAATTGAACTTGTTACTTGTCGCCGGAGAATGATTTACATCTTGTAAGTTGATAACACGAAAAGTACCGTGTGCCGTAAGCATGTTAACGATAAGAAGTACATGCATACAAATTGTTATCGCGTACTGTGTCACTGGTCGCTACACTACCCCCTCCTTAAGGGTGATTCGTCCCGGATCACATTCTGCCGTTCCTTCAGAGGATCATGCCGGTACTTGCAGGTGGATCCTCTTCGGCATCCGGTTGTCAGGTGGAAATGGCAGTCAACGGTCTTCAATGGTGACGGTCCTCGTCGTGGATTTCCGGCGCACACCAAGATTTCTATGCCAGTGTATCGGAACAAAACCTCCAGCATATTTCTGACCACCCTCCAATCCAGCCCATCGAGTCCACATCCGATCCTCGGTATTGCAAGCTTCAGGATGTTAGCGTGTAGCAATTGCTCTCTTAGTTCTATCAGGGAGTCCCATAAGGAGTGGTAGGAAGGCTTCTCCGACGACTTGCTTTTGGTGACTAGATAGAAGATGGATTGGGTCCCATCAAGTAACTGTAGTACTTTTCTTCCATCTTTGACCTGGTCGAGTAACATCGGTAGTCGCCCAAACTTCTTCCGAAAGACCGTGGCAATCCCACGGCTCATGTCCAAATCCCTTGCCACACAATGGGCCAGCGAGTATTCCTTCGGGACGGTGAATAAGTCCTGCTGAACTTCGGTGGTGACTCCAAATCGGGCTTTACGGTGTAAGCTCTGTTTGGCCATAAATTCTTCGTACTGGGGCTCTGGCGATCGAGCCTGCACAACTCTAACTCGAGCTTCCTCGTGGTTGTCCCCAGTATATGGAGCCAGTCGGTTGAAGTGGACTACTCTTGGTTTTCCATTGGGAGTACGTCTAATTCGGTAGATTACGTCATTGATTCGTTTGATAACTTTATACGGGCCTTCCCAATCTTGTTGCAGCTTCGGCGAATGACCCCTTTGACGCTTCGGATTATAAAGCCACACCAAATCTTCTTCATGGAATCCTCCATCAGTGGCCTTAATGTCATATGCGTCCTTCATCCGGTCACTAGCTATCTGCATATGGGAACGTATCTCGTCATGGATGTCGTCCAATCGTCTTCGGAGTTCACTGACGTAATCTTCTCCAGCCACGTCTTCGCCAGGTTTGCATCCGAACTTTAAGTCGCATGGTAGTCGCAACTCTCGACCGAACAGTACCCTGGCTGGTGTTTGTCCAGTGGTTTCATGTATGGAAGATCGGTATGCCAAAAGGAACAATGGCAGATAACGATCCCAGTCTCGCTGATGTTTGGAGACCATTTTGGACAGGTACTTGTTAATGGTCCTGTTCATTCGTTCTACCATGCCGTCTGATTGGGGATGTAGGGCTGTAGTTCGAGTCTTATGAATGCCCAATATCTTACAAATATCTTGGAATATGGCCGACTCAAAATTTTGTCCTTGGTCGGAATGCAGCTCCAGTGGTGCTCCGAATCGGCTGATTAACTCTTTCACGAGCGTTTCCGCCACTGTAGTTGCCGTCTGGTTTGGAAGGGCGTACGCTTCAACCCATTTCGTAAAGTAGTCCATTGCCACTACGATGTACTTATTCCCATTTTCAGATTCTGGGAATGGTCCGGCAACATCTATGGCAATTCTCTCGAATGGGCTGCCGACGTTATACTGCCGCATCGGAACACGTTGTCGCTTCTGAGGTCCCTTACTGGCGGCGCACGTCGTGCACTTTTTGCACCAATCTTCCACGTCCTTCTTGCAGTTGACCCAGTAAAATCGTTCTCGTACTTTGCCAAGGGTCTTCTTTACACCAAAATGTCCTCCTGAAGGGTCGTCATGGAGGCACTGCAGGACTTCCTTTACCAAGCTTCTCGGTATCACTAGCTGACGTCTGCTTTCGGTGCCATCTTGGTTCTCAACGACGCGCTTTAGGAGACCATCTTCTTCATCAATGGAATCCCATTGGGCCCACAACGATTTCACTTCTGTTGACTTGGCAGCCACTTCCTGCCAGGTTGGTCTTCTGCCTTCTTTCTTCCAATCCAGGAACGGTTATAAGAGCACGTCGGAATGTTGTTCTGCCTTAATGTTGTCGGGCTGCCACTGCTCGTCCTGGATAGTTATCCTCCTGACCTCTTCTTGTTCTTTGACGCGTTGACAGTGTTTACAATTGTCCAGGCAAGGTCTTCTGGATAAGGCGTCGGCGTTTTTATGGCTACTTCCCGCTCGGTGTTCTATGTCAAAGTCGTACTCTTGCAGCTTCTCTATCCATCTGGCTACTTGGCCCTCGGGGTTCTTAAAATTCAGCAGCCATTTCAACGCGGCATGGTCGGTTCGTAGCAAGAACTTTCTGCCGTAGAGGTATTTGTAGAAATGCTCCACGCTTTTTACTACAGCTAACAATTCGCGCCTGGTTACGCAGTAATTCCGTTCTGGTTTGGATAGAGTTCTGCTGAAGTAGCCGATCACTTTTTCTTCACCATTCTGTATTTGTGACAGAACCGCGCCAATTCCAATGTTGCTAGCGTCGGTGTCCAGGACAAACTTTCCAGTTGGTAGGGGATAGCTCAACACAGGTGTAGACGAGAGGGTTTTCTTTAGTTCTTCAAAGGCAGCTTGGCAGTCTTGCTCCCAACAAAATGGTCTACTCTCTTCTGTGAGTCGAGTCAGAGGCTTAGCAATTTTAGCAAATCCGGGAACAAAACGTCAATAGTAGGTGCAGAGCCCAAGGAAGCTTCTGACTTGATGGACGTCAGCAGGTACAGGCCACTCTTGCACGGCCCTGATTTTCTGTGGGTCGACTGAAACGCCGTCTCCGGATACTACATGCCCCAGGTAGTTGACGGTCTCTTGGAATAGGTGGCATTTCTTGGGGCTCAGTTTTAGGTGGACCTCACGAAGTCTTCGGAAAACTTCCTCCAAATTTTCCAGATGGTAGGTGAAGTCCTTCCCGACTACGGTGATGTCGTCGAGATATACCAGGCAAGTCTTCCCAATTAAGCCAACCAAGACTGTTTCCATCAGTCGCTCAAAGGTGGCTGGTGCGTTGCACAACCCGAACGGCATCACCTTGAACTGCCACAGCCCCGTTCCGATGGAAAACGCTGTCTTCTCTTTGGCATCTCTGTCCAAAGCCACTTGCCAGTATCCGCTCTTGAGGTCTAAGGTGGAAAATATCGTTGACCCTGACAGTGTATCCAGGGTGTCATCGATTCGTGGTAATGGGTAGCTGTCTTTCTTCGTCACATTATTTAATTGGCGGTAGTCCACACAGAAGCGTGTCGAGCCATCCTTTTTCTTGACCAGAACTACCGGCGATGTCCAGGGGCTAGTGGATGGTTCTATTACCCCGTCCCTTTGCATTTCGCTTATGATGTTTTCAGCTTCTTCTCTCTTGGCCAGTGGTAGTCTCCTGGGTCGCTGACGGATGGGTTGGGCTTCGCCAGTATTTATTTTGTGCAGGACGGCGTTGGTTCGTCCCTTCTTGCCACCTTCTACTTCAAAGACGTCTTGGTATTCTTTTAGTAATCCTTCTATCTGGCGTCGTTGGTTATGATTACATTTGCTACCTGCTTCCTGGCACAATTTCGTCAAGACTTCTGGTAGGCGTTGCGTGTCTTCCGTTCTTGCTTGTAGCTTTCTGGCTTGAGATGTTACAGTGTCCTGAGTAGTTAGCTTGAACTCTTCTTCGTCTAAGGTCACGACTTTTCTTTGGAAGCTCATGCAAAAGTCATACTTCCGAAGCACGTCCAAGCCCAGAATGACGTTGTCTTCAATTTTAGCCACAAGCACGCAGTGTCGGAAGGAGGTCTTTCCTATGCGGATTCTGACGTAGCTCTCCCCATGGATATTGACCATTTCTCCGGTGGCCGTGCGTAGCTTCCATTGGGTCGGTTGAAGCTTGCTTGTTGTCGTCACGTTGGCCCGTATAATCGTCCTGCTTGCTCCGGTATCCAATAGGAACGAACACCGTTTCCCGTTTATACGTCCCGTAAGAAAAAGGCTGTCAGCTCTATCTTTCATTGTTTTTGTCAGTGCGACTAGACTTGGGGCTTCTTGCTCCGGGATCGACGTTTGGCCCGCTGACGCCGCGCCAATCCGGACTAATTCGGGTACGCGGGGCTTCTCTTCTTGAGAGGCAGATCTCTCCCTCTTGCAACTGCTTCTCACGTGGCCCAACTTCCCACAGTTCGAACGCCTGACTTGTTTGGACTTTCTTTCTACTTTAGCTATTATTCGGCGGATCATCTCTTCCAGTTTATCTTCGTCCAGACCGGCTGACTCTTCTTTTAGTTCCCGCACTCGACATTGTCGTTGCGACGCCTGTTTGACGACGTCGTATTCCAATGCTCGGGCCAATGTGTCTACCAAAGTCCTCGGCCGGTCCAGTCGGAGTCGCTGTTGAATTTCGTCGTCCTTTAGTCCGTCAATAAATGCGTCGACGGCCAATCTTTCCAGGGTATCATCGGCCGTACCCGTATAGGCGAGCCGGGCTAACCGTGCGATATCTGCCTCGTATTCTTGAAGACTTTCTTCTGTCTTCTGTCGTCGGTTCTTTAACTGCACATGGTACACAGCCGTAAGATGTGCTTGGCCATATCGCATCTCTAATCTTTTTACTAGCCGATGCTAGTCCAGTAATTCTTCCGGTGGCAACGTGTTCAGAATTTCGCCAGCACCATCATGCAGAGCAAGGGCAAGCGAAGAAGCTCTCTCTTCCAGCGTCCATTTGTAAGCTTTTGCAGCCACTTCGAATTGCGTCAAAAACGTGGTCCATGATGTTTTTCCGTCAAACGTAGGAAGCTTCATATGCACTTTGGAGGAGATGACCTGTTCTTCTTTTACGTCGGGGATTTCTTTACTGTCAACCACGCTATGCCTCTTTTCCGTAAGTTGGTGACTGATCTCTCGTCTTTCCGGATTCAAAACCATTTCTTCCAGTTGGGCCAATCTTTCGTCGAAAGTCCCCAGCTTTTTGTTTATTTGTTCTTGTTCTTCTTCGAATTTTCCCAGTTTTTCTTCTAAATTTCCTTCGAATTTTTCTAATTTTTCTTCCAGGACTTTTGAATTTTCATTTAATTTTTCTTCCAGGTTCTTTGAATTTTCGTTTAGTTTCTTTTCCAATTTCTTTTCAAATTCGTCCTCAAATTCATACGTGCTGGGATCGAAGCCTTCTTGTATCAAAGCCTCCTCGAGCCGCTTCTGTAGGATGTTCTTAGTACCAGACGTATCTTCGTCTCGCTCTTCCAGTTCGCTTTTCAATTCAGCGACTTTCAACTCGAACAACTTTTTCGGCATTTTTATTTATTTTGTATTTTTATTATACTAGAAAATTCTCCAGAGGCCGATTCGCAGACCCCACACCTGACACCAATTGTAACGAATTTTCTAGTCAAACTATTTATTTAAACAATTATTTATTTAACACTATTTATAACACTTAAACACTAACTTAGAACTACCATTTATATCACAACAATTCACTTATTTATATAACAATTTATTTATATTACTTTGTCTATTTTCGGTTTTAATTCGCACACTGATGCTTTCTTCCAACTAACTGTCCCAAGATGATCACTATATATACACCTTTCGAACTTTCTAGACAATTCGAAAAGGAAATCCTGACGATTCTCGAATGATGAGTAATAATTAGAAAGTCCTCGATTAATCCAGAATTGAACTTGTTACGTGTCGCCGGAGAATGATTTACATCTTGTAAGTTGATAACACGAAAAGTACCGTGTGCCGTAAGCATGTTAACGATAAGAAGTACATGCATACAAATTGTTATCGCGTACTGTGTCACTGGTCGCTACAATTTCTTCCTGGCCTGCCTTCATTGCCTTCATCATTTCCATTAAAGCCTTTATTTGTTCTTCCATTATTGCCGCTTGTTTTCTTGTTACTGGCATAAGGCTTCAAAATTCTTCTTCTCTTCGGACCTCTTCTACGATCTGTCGCACTAACTTTCTTCGGGAATCTTTTTCCTTACTTTCCCACTCCTGACACCAAATGTGACGTGTTCAGTCACGGAAAACACAATTAACAAAACAAAACAACGAATTTATTTAATTACTAAAATTAATTTGATTACACTACAGTTCTGAACAAGTCCGCACAATTTATTTCACTAAAAGTCTCTTTTTAATCGCCGTTCCGGTAGACACTATCTATCGCTCTCTATGAACACTATCGCCACTATGGTTCGCCTGTATCGCCTATCGATCGCTTCGCTGCCAAACATCAGCTGTCCACTGACAACTAACTCGGTGTGAGTGTCTCGTCCGCCTTTTATAGTCTTCTCAGCCTTTTTCTAGGGTATTCTACAGCCGTCTAGTAATCCAATTGTTTTCCCATTGATCTTTGCTGGTGTTTTCTAGATGTTTCAGGAAAGCCGAGAATATTCCTTATGTAATCAGGGAAGATGTTCATTAATTATGCTCACACCAACTTAATTGGCAAGTACTCGTAACATGCATTTATCTATTATACCAAACAGGTTCGTGTACCCGTGAAATAACACTGAATAAAAATGTTGAAAATTTTAATTTCTGATGTGCATATCAATTTTCTTATAAACTACAAGAGTGAAAACTACCCATACCTTCAAACAGTGGTTTAGAAGTTTTTCGGTGAATTGAATGGTTGCTTCAATTAACTTTTTCTAGAAATGCACATATCCTATTTTCGTATTTTGCCATTTGTAAAGAAAATCATATCTACAACAGTTTTGGAGAAAAAATGTTGATTTCCGATATAAATTCATGAAATGTAGAAATTGTTGAAATAATTCCGTGATGCTTAGTGCGATTTGAATTAAATTTGATACGTAGATTTTCCTAAGGAGGTTCTATGTTTCAACGTATTTCTCAAAAACTACTTCCATGTACTTTTATTACATTCCGTTTGTCATTTAGTAAAATTTTTAATTTTTTATAACGGTTTTGGCGATAGGAAGGTAAATTACCTACATACTATGTATATCGAGTAAGTGACCCTCGTCCTTTGTTCGCAAAATTTTCTTTCATAATTTTTAAACATTTTTAACTGCATTTTAAAAGATATTCTCGCTATCATTTTATGTAAGGGTCTCTGGCGAATTCGTTTTGGGTTCTTGCTCCTTCAATGATAGTTTTATTTAGATTATAAGAAGTGTGCTTCTTCGCTCACCATTAACGTTAAAACAAATATTGTCATAATTTTCCATAATTTTACTAAGTATGCATAGAGATAAATGTACCTATCTATTAAGGAAAACTGGTCTGGCTTCTAGAATCTAGATACTAGACCTGTTCTTCGAATTAGTTATAAGAAATGACAGGAGATTATATAAGATTAAATTAATTTTTGTTCATTCTTTGCAATTATCTAGCATTCCCCAGTTCTTTTTTCTTTAAACATCAAAATGTTCTTTGAATGCGGCATTTCTAAAATAATTTAGTGACTTTTGTTTTAACTCTCTTCTGTTTTAACACCAACACTAACGGTTTCCCGGTAGTGGTTTTAACTGACTGGATTGAAATGCTATATATCTAACACGTTGTTAAGAACTTACAACTACTTCGCCCCCGAGTCCGCTAGAACATTTTACATTTTCTGACCTCTTTTGTTTAACAATGGAGTGTCGGCAACCTACGATGAAGCTTTGGTGTATGATGGGTTGCCGATACCTGAGGGTTACGGATTCATATTGAAAATATTTTGTTTAAGTATGAAAATCAGTTCTATTGTAGACTCCCTGGAGAAAACGTATTCCATAAAACAACAATTACGTTAGGTACAATTGCAATTTATTTATTTTTAAGTTTAATTAGTCTGTGTTCAATTAACTCTAAGTGTATTCCACTGAGTAAATCTGTTAAATTACTACTATATCAGTTGTTTTATTTCATGTGGCCCTTAGTACATCCCGTTGATTTAAATTAAAAACAAAAACTTGATCAACAACAAAACAAAATCTTTTTAAAAATCTTAAGTAGTTACAATTTTTCTTTGGTAAAGAGACTAATATAGGTCCATTTGGTGTAATCCTTATTTAATCTTAATAATTATTTCCTAATAAATGTCCAATGCAGGCATACCCAAAATAAATTCACCTTGAGGTAGGTAGCTATTATTAAATAACTTACAAGAAAAAGTTATATAAATCTGAAAAGTTTTATTTGGAATTTAGTTTTCAGTAGGTACATCTATAGTGTATACATACATAATAACTAACCATAAAAGAACATTTCGAAATTCATATTATATTTTAAACGTTATCAAAAACCAGGGGGTTCAGTGAGAGACTCGGCATTGGAGTCAACTGAAGATGCCACGCTAGAAGCGTCGTCAGAATCCGATATATCGGAAGAACCGGTAGTAATGGAGTCGGTTGTGAAAGACGGGTTAGAGATTGTAGGAGAGTCGGAAACAAAGTCTTTACTTTTCCTAGTAGTTGACTTTATATCGGTTTCATTACCATCCTCATTAAAGTGGCTTTCTGTGACTTCTTTTGAGTCTTCCCTGGGTGTTTTCTTTGTTGAAATAACTGTGGAAGTTGTTTTCTTTTTTAGATTATCCTTTGTCGATGTATGTTTGCTGGTGGTTAATGTAGCACGTCTAATCTCTTTATTTTTATCGGTAGATTGTTTTTTGTTATTGTTCAGTGAAACAAGATAAAAGGTATTATTAACAAAATCAAATTTGTTACCAGGTGGGGGACAGGTTGTGGTTTTTAACCCACGTGGTGTAGTCGTTTCTATAGAACATGTTGTAGTTGCAGGGGAGCACGTTGTTGTTTCGGGGGAGCTTGTTCTAGTTGGAGGAGAGCATGTTGTAGTTGGATGAGAGCATGTTGTAGTTGGAGGAGAGCATGTTGTAGTGGTAGACTCGACAGTTGATGTTGATTGTGGCGGCGATGTTGCAGTGGTTTCTGAAGCCGATGGTGGTGTTGTTGGTGGCGTGCATGTTGTTGTTGTTGTTGGTGGTGGTGTACATGTTGCCGTTGTTGTTGGTGGTGGTGTACATGTTGTTGTTGTTGTTGGTGGTGGTGGTGTACATGTTGTTGTTGTTGTTGTTGTCGGTGTAGATGGAGGTGTTGGTGGTGTAGATGGAGTTGTTGGCGGTGTAGATGGAGTTGTTGGCGGTGTAGATGGAGTTGTTGGCGGTGTAGATGGAGTTGTTGGAGGTGTAGATGGAGTTGTTGGAGGTGTAGATGGAGTTGTTGGAGGTGTAGATGGAGTTGTTGGCGGTGAAGATGGAGTTGTTGGCGGTGTAGATGGAGTTGTTGGCGGTGTAGATGGAGCTGTTGGCGGTGTAGATGGAGTTGTTGGCGGTGTAGATGGAGTTGTTGGCGGTGTAGATGGAGTTGTTGGTGGTGTAGATGGAGTTGTTGGTGGTGTAGTAGTCGTGGGAAATGTTGAAGAAGTGATTGTTATACATGTCGTTTCATAGGTCGGCGGTGGAGGTGGAGTAGTCGGGAGTAATGTTGTTGGTGGATTGATTGTTATACATGTCGTTAGATAAGGAGGTGGACTAGTCGTGTGAAATGTTGTTGGAAAAGTGATTGTTTTACATGACGTTCTATAGATCAGCCCTGGAGTTCGTTTATTTTGCTTAAGCCTATTATGTCTCGGCTTGATCGGTCTTTGTGGTATTTGATGTTTGTTTAGGCTGATCTTTATATGTACACCAATATGGTTTCTTCTACTAGTATGTCGTTTTGGTGTATCGTGCTTGTTCAGTAATGGTCGTTGTTGTTGTTGATGACAACATTTACTTGGTGATGAAGTTTGAATCCCATGATATAACCTCAAAGACTGGATTTGGGGGGAAATTAAATAAAAAAGCAAAATTTGCAAATGCAGAACCTGGAATTAAAATCAAGTCAAATATAAATAAAAATCTGTCATCATAAGTTTTTATTTTTTAATTGTACTGTTTCATTATCTAGATATACATGGTCGTTGATCAATATCTATATCCATATAAAGCTTTTGTTTTATTTTTTAAAAGTATTGGTTGCTAAATATTTCTAGTGAATTTGTTTATAACTGTTATATGTTCAAATATTTACCTGTCTTTTTATTGAAAACATTTCTGTAGCTTCACTCGGATGTGAAAAAGTCTTTATTTACATATATCTTGTCTATATATCTATGTCCATCAGTTTTGGGTTTTGTTTTTATTTTTGTATGGAGTGGTCGCACCACATTACTTTAAGTATTTATACCCATTGTTTATTTTTATAACTTATTTAAATAATTGGTTTTAAACAATGGGTAACTTTACTCTTTATTAATAAAGTACTGATATGTCTCTAATTATTAAGTTAGTTGTTTACCATTGTTAAATAACCATTTCTTTGAATTATTTTTCGTTGTGTTAATTTCGTGGATTGTTATTACGGTCTTTGTCGTAAAAAATATGTACTGTATCCTTGAATGTTATTGTGAAATTTCTTATAAATCGAAGCCAATTAAAGATAAAAGTGATGTAATGCTGAAATTTTACCCTACATTAGACCCTTTTAGGGGTAAATTCTGAAATATTAACCGTTCGTGAACGGGGTAGCGTTTAAGGGGTGATATTTACAGATTTATGTATCTACCTATAATATTATACACACATAGTTACAACAACAACTAACAATTATATGAGTAACACAAGCAAGTTTGTATAAATAATACATTAAGTACATAATTGATGATATCATTATGAAGCTCAACAGCAAACAGATTGAGTACTGCATAATTTCGGCTTTAACTTAACCAAAGAAAACCATAGTAAACCGGTTTTCCCAACTGTAAAAGAGGAAAAATTGATGGAGTCATATAACAATTTACTGCTCAAACCCCTGAGTTAAAATTTTGAATCGACGTTGCTTACACAAAGTAGGATCTTTAAAATTTAACCCCTGGAAGGATCAAAATATTGCTTGGAAGATTTTTGCACAAATGTTGTTTATACAATGGTATCATCTCTTATAAAATAAATTTTTAAAATACTCCCTCCCAAGGTGTGAAGTAGGGGTCGAAAGATTAATATTAACATATATTGAGCTGTTTAACGAAACTATTTCTTATTGATTAAAATAATAATAGTAAGTTAATAAAAAATGAATTTAATTGAATTTAAGAAAATGCTCGGGCGCCATTTTGTCAAAACAAAGAAAATTTATTATGCTCCGGGTAGAGCAGTGATGGTTCCTAAAAACCCTGATGTGTTGAGAGCTCGAAGCTCTAAAAAAAACACAAAAAAATAACTTGAAGAGTATATTACAAAAGGAAACTTACAAAACAAGCCCACCCGAAAATGCTTCCCTACACCATTGTTGGGACTGCCGCTGGTTTCCGGGTATTTATCGGGGACTTTTCCTTAATGAGAGGTAAGAGGCAAAAATATCCCAGGGAAGATCTTCTTCGGGGACCAAGTTTACAAATAATTATGTGGGCCGCCTGGAGGTATTAATCGGCTCCTGATTTGCTTATAGCCTTCTGGGGTTGCCTCAGGGTGTCTTCACCCCTACTCGTAATCCCAGTCTTCTAGTCCAGCCGGAACCTACTCTAGTGGTTCTGGACGGGCTGCCCAAAAAAATGTGAACACATAAATAGTAGATATTGTAACGAATTTTCTAGTCAAACTATTTATTTAAACAATTATTTATTTAACACTATTTATAACACTTAAACACTAACTTAGAACTACCATTTATATCACAACAATTCACTTATTTATATTACAATTTATTTATATCACTTTGTCTATTATCGGTTTTAATTCGCGCACTGATGCTTTCTTCAACTAACTGTTTTTTCGGTCCAAAGATGATCACTATATATACACCTTTAGAACTTTCTAGACAATTCGAAAAGGAAATCCTGACGATTCTCGAATGATGAGTAATAATTAGAAAGTCCTCGATTATTCCAGAATTGAACTTGTTACTTGTCGCCGGAGAATGATTTACATCTTGTAAGTTGATAACACGAAAAGTACCGTGTGCGGTGTTTACATGTTAGCGATAACAAGTACATGCCACAAATTGTTATCGCACACACGTACTGTGTCACTGGTCGCTACAATATTGTACCTAAAATTAAACGAATAATAAAAAATATAATTTGAAGGCACTGAAGATGCCTTCAAATAAGGGGCAAGGAAGGAGGAGCAAGGGAATGTCAGTCGTCAATAAGATGGTCAAACAGACATCAAACATTCAACACTTACTCGACACCATATGAAAAATTTGAATATTAAAATTAACAAAGAAGTGTGTGAAGAATTAAATTAGTTAATGATTTACAAATTTGCCACAAAGGCCCAAAGGATTAAAAAGATAAATTTAGATTAGAAAATGCCTCGTGGCAACAAAACAAAGTTTTGGAAATAAGTTATAACTAAATAAAAATAACATATTAAAAGAGAGTTTCAACAAGTTTTAATTAAAGAAATACTTAATTTTGAATTTACGGAATATATTGAGGAGAAAATAGTTTTCAAAAACTTTCACACAACATGAAGCACAAAACACGAACAGAAAAACAGATACACACACACGCGTCTTGTCGGCACCAAGGATCGAGGAAACAGCCTCGACCACGGACCGGAAAAATTTATCGATCCTTTCATCGATCGCGTAGTCCTGCGCAAAGGTTGTTAGCCTTGATGATAAGACGGAAGGTCGATCAAAATTGAGAAGAAATCAATACAACTGAACCAAGACAAACACAAACTGAATAGTAGTATCGGTACTATACGTATCATTATCAACTGATTCTACAGAATAACAAATAAGAACACGGGGGGTGCTATTTATACAATATACAAAGAGTATTTATAAGGGGCTGAAAATTGCATTCCAAAATTGTCTGTAACTAACAGCATAAGATGAGAAAGATAGTTCAAAATAGATTCAGTTAAGTTTTTTGAGATTTTTTTGTAGTTAATGTAAAACACCTTTTCGTCCGATGTAATATTTTTTTCTTAATTTATTAATTTATTTTATGGAGATGGCACTAAAAAGCGGAGGATTATATTATTATAATAGCGGAGATTATTAAATCAAGCGAAAAGGCTAATGTAACATATTTTCTCAAAAAGTTCACGTTGATTTATTATGAATGATCGAAGGTTATTGGCGCTGAGAAATGGAATATAGATAATAAATTTATAAAGTAAGTAGTTCTCTAATTGTAGAGTATATATGTATTTCTTCGAATTATAAGAAAACAAACATTAATAAATTGGAATCAAATTTAAACCAATTATATGTAACCTAAAGTTAAAGAGGAAAAATTGTTGCTGTGGTCACTCCCTCGCCGAGAATCGAACCCGGGCCTTTGGTATTACTTTCTTCAGTTGCATTATTTATATTATTAATACATTAATTTTGACGATTTTGTGACTTAATAAGTACGTTCATCGTTGTTGCTGTTGACACCCTTCGTCAGTGGCGGCGCCAGTTTTTTCGGCGCTCGGGGCTAGAAAAGTAATTTGCCGCCCCTCTAATTGCGACATTTTTTTTAGAAGAAGTTAATCATTCAACTTCTTTTGTGTTGGGAAATATGGTTAAAGAATCAAAAAAGTTTTGTTATAAACAAAGTTCATACATTTTATTATTTTTTTATTATTATCATTTTATAATGAACAATCCAGAGCTCCATTGACAATGTGGAATATAGTTGATTCGTCGGTTTTGTTTCGTCGTTCCGCTGCCCCCTTAAATTAATAACGAGCGCGAAAACAATTTGAATTCAAAATATTCAAACGTTTTTGAGCGCGATTAGCGTTCACCGGGATTACTACAATTTAAAGCGGCTGCCCCTTCGCCTCCCCTCGTGCCGCCACTGCCCTACGTGGCTTGGAGGTAGAGCAGTGGCGCGTAATGCCAAAGGCCCGAGTTCGATTCCTGGCGAGGGCGTGACAACAGCAACAATTCTTCCTCATTAAATTGAGGTCATGTGTGGTTGGTTTAAATTTGATTCATCAATTAATGTATTAAATATACCACTACAAAATTTTAACTTTCTTCAATTGCATTATTAAATTAAGATTAGTTCTTTCACATCCACCATTGAAATGACGTACCGAAACGACGTACGTATGTACAGGAAAAATTATAAATAAGAAACCCTTAAAGGGAAGGAGTCTATCTCATCCAGGAAAAAAATACAAGAGCATTGAAATATTTGTGAAAATGGCTATAAGTATATTAGGACTCTAAGATAAAATATAAAATGTAAAATTGGCCATCTGTAGTGACTGACTAGACAGGTGAGACAAAATCGAACATACCTATGTTTAGTTGATGTAAGTATATATTATTATATGGACTCACTTCTAATTTTTACTCATCATGGTTGTGTTAATCAACTAACAAAACTTATTTAATATTAGTTGTTATTGTTCTTATTTTTAATAAAAAGGGCATGTGTTACAAGAATGACATGGTTTACAGACTACAAAAACAAAAACAGGTGAAAAGTGTGAAGGAAAGTTATATTTTTCTATTGGAAAATTCCAACAAAACGAGAACCCAAAACTTGTTTCACTCTTTTAAAAAGAATTCAGTTAATCGTTTCATTATGTGTATACAACAAGTACATAAGGATTTGTATTCATATACCTATAAACTAAATGCAAGATTGATTTTGTCCTACCTGTTAATTGCACCAGGTAAGTAAGTGCGTACTAAAGAGGGTTGATTTTTGTCACGACTGATTTTAACCCGACACCGTTTTCTAGATTTTATTTAATAACTTTACTAAAAACCCAAATAGATGGTTCCTTTTTTTAATTTTATCCTTCATTGATATTGTATTAAAAAGACGCAAAACAATGTATTTACAGTTAATTTTATAATGAGGAGAGAATAGAAAAAAAGTGCAAACAAGAAACAGAAATTTTTAATTTTATGGAAATCACGCACGTTAAGCGCACAATATTTGTTTTTGCTAATAAATCCCAATTAATATTATTCACGAAATTGTACCTAATGATATAATAAATCTAGGAATAACAAAACGTTAAAAAAATTGATAGAGTTGGCCTCTTCTATATGAAAGTAAATAATAATGGTATTTGGTAAAGAAAACACTTTTTGAAAACTTTAGTTAAATTATTATTAAAATTCTTAATCCTTCTTCTGATGATGGCCTTGTAGGTCGAAACTTGTTAAGGTTTTTAATAAAAATTTAGTGAAAGTTTTCAAAAAGTGTTTTCTTTACCGAATATCATTATAATAAAAGGCATTTTATCATACATTTTAAAAAATAACGATAATAGTCTTTTAAAATAGTTTTTTAAAAAAGACTATTATCGTGCTTAGCTTCCAGGGTGTAATAAAAAAAAATAGAAAAAGAAAGAAATAAAAATATAATTTTAAAAATTTATTTTTACAGTAAATTTAGTCTCCTTAAGAGACAAAACAGAATCTTCTTAAAGTTTTAAAAATTGTTAGCAGTCTTACATTTTTTATTTCTTTAAATAAAACAAAAAATAATTATTTTAATTATTGACTGGTAATTTGAAAACTTTTAAACCCAGACTGCAAATGAACCCTCCCCCCCCCTCACCGGACGCCCTCTAATCTAGGGCAAATCCGGGTAAACCTGAACGGATGACAACCCTAGCATAAACATACCCAATATTTAAAAATCTAAAGTCTACACATATTGTGTTACTATCTACATATCTGATACATTCGACAGAATTCTGTTTAATTCAATGTCCCCTCACTAATAATATTAATTATAAATGAACATTCAATAGCAATCCAATATAACCATAAATACCATGAATTTATATTAACAACTGTTAATTGTAATATTCAAGGTTTTTTTTAAGCGTTTAAATACATGTACATAATTGTTGTGTTTAAAATGAACAGAACGCCCTGTAGTTGTAGCAAAAGGACGGGCAATGGTAGATGAAGTAGGTAGTTAATAACAATTCGTTTATGTCGAATTCGTTTCCTATGTCTATTTCCCTCTTTTTCATTATTTTTAACTATCCGAAGCTGTGCCGTCCGATAAGTTAAAAGAAACCCCGGGCGATGTAACAGCTGTGTCGTCTGCAGAAGTGTCGATTGATTCAGCAGGAGAGGTCTTAATTGATGCGACATCAGATGTGAATTCGTCGATTGATGTAACAGCAGAAACGTCCGTTACTGCACTTATAGAAGCATTGGTTGATGAGACGGTAGGATCGATAGTAGATCTTGCAGTTTTTCTCTTGTCCTTAACAGTAGTTGATATCGCATCATCAAAAGTGGAGTCATCGATTGATTCAACAGCAGAAACGTGTGTTGCTGCATTTTTTGTAGAAGCAATTGTTGATGCGACTGTAGAATTGATAGTAGATTTTGTAATTTTTCTATTCTTAGCGGTAGATGATTTCATATCACTTTCAGAGACATCGATTGATGCAACAGTATAGGCGTCTGCTGATGGGTCTGAAGAAAGGTCAGTTGAAGCGACAGAAAATGCTTTGTTTGATGCATCGGTAGATTTAATAGTCGATTTTTTGGTTGTTTTTATATTTTTCTTGGTATATCCGTCAGTTGATGCGACAGAAGATGCTTTGTTTGATGCATCGGTAGATTTAATAGTCGATTTTTTGGTTGTTTTTATATTTTTCTTGGTGTATCCGTCAGTTGATGCGACAGAAGATGCTTTGTTTGATGCATCGGTAGATTTAATAGTCGATTTTTTGGTTGTTTTTATATTTTTCTTGGTATATCCGTCAGTTGATGCGACAGAAGATGCTTTGTTTGATGCATCGGTAGATTTAATAGTCGATTTTTTGGTTGTTTTTATATTTTTCTTGGTATATCCGTCAGTTGATGCGACAGAAGATGCTTTGTTTGATGCATCGGTAGATTTAATAGTCGATTTTTCGGTTGTTTTTATATTTTTCTTGGTATATCCGTCAGTAGATGCGACAGAAGAGGCTTTGTTTGATGCATCGTTAGATTTAATAGTCGATTTTTTGATTGTTTTTATATTTGTTTTGTTATATCCGTCGTCGTCGTCGCTATTTCGATTTTCAGTAGTTGATTTTTCATGGTCACTTTTTGTACTAGACTTTACAGGTTTACTTACTTTTGTAACTTTCTGAATGTTTTTTTTTGTTGTTGTTGTTGTTGTTGTTTTCGTGGTTATTGTAGTTTCCGTGGTTGTTATGGTTTCTGTGGTTATTGTAATTTTCGGTTCCATTTTTCTGTGTTGAACGTAATGGTGTTTGTGTTTTTTTTTCGTTTTATTTCCCTTCCGAGTACATAGCCTTTTCCGAGCAGCACACCTATTGAGGATTTGGGTGCCATTATGCCCCATTGAAAAAAAGTAAATCGTATTATTATTTAAATTGTAAACGTTATTTGATATATGGCAGGGTGCTTTTTCTGTAATACAAGTCACAATTGTTGGGCATGTTGTAGTACAATTGTCAGCTGGTTTAGTTGTTTCCATTTTACTGCATGTGGTTTCTGTTATTTTAGTTGTAGGTTGTTTAGTGCATTTATCAGTGGATTTAGTTGTTCTCAATGTGTGAGGTGGTGTAGACGGAGTCAACGTGTGAGATGGTGTAGACGGAGTCAATGTGTGAGATGGTGTAGACGGAGGCAATGTGGAAATTATTTCTGGTGTTGACGTGCACAGTGAGGGAGTAGAAGGAAATGTTGGTATAGAAGTCGTTGTTTGCGATGCCGGTGATGTGAAATGTAAGTCAGACGTTGGTGATGATAGAGTGACATCTGTAGAAGGTAATATTGGCGTAGAAAATATAGATGACGTGGAAGATAAGTCAGATGACGGCAATGAAGGTGTGAATGTTGGTGAGGAAAGAGTAGAAATAGTAGATGTTGGACTATCAGTCGACATTGGCGAAGAAGATAGGGGTGGTATGGAATGGATGTCAGTTGACGGTGATGAGGGGGTAAGTGATGATGAAGCAAAAGGAACTGTTAGTGTAACAGTCGAAGGTGGAGGTGGGCATGTTAAAGGAGTAGTAGGTAACGAAGTAGGAAAAATAAAAGTAATTGATGGTGAAAAAGAAGAAATAAAAGGTGGTGGAGAAGTATTAATGAAGTCTGGCGGAGGAGTAATGATAGGAAATGTTGGATAAGTTGGGGGGGTTGGCTTAGTATCAGTAAATGTGGGATACGTTATGGTTTGTGTGGTTTGTGGCGGAAGTGATGTTTCAGTTTCAGATGGTGGTGCAGTTGGCGGTGGAGGTGGTGGTGGTGGTGTAGTTGATGGTGTTGTTGGTAGTGGAGGTGGTGGCGGGGGTGTAGTTGTCGGTTCAGTCGGTGGTGGAGGTGGTGTAATTGGTGGTTCAGTCGGTGGTGGAGGTGGTGTAGTTGGTGGTTCAGTCGGTGGTGGAGCTGGTGTAGGTGGTGGTTCAGTCGGTGGTAGAGGTGGTGTAGTTGGTGATTCAGTCGGTGGTGGAGGTGGTGTAATTGGTGGTTCAGTCAGTGGTGGAGGTGGTGTATTTGGTGGTTCAGTCGGTGGTGGAGGTGGTGTAGTTAGTGGTTCAGTGGGTTGTGGAGGTGGTGTACTTGGTGGTTCAGTGGGTGGTGGATGTGGTATAGTTGGTGGATCAGTCGGTGATGGCAGCGGTGAAGTTGGTGGTTCAGTCGGTGGTGGAGGTGGTGTAGTTGGTGATTCAGTCGGTGGTGGAGGTGGTGTAATTGGTGGTTCAGTCAGTGGTGGAGGTGGTGTATTTGGTGGTTCAGTCGGTGGTGGAGGTGGTGTAGTTAGTGGTTCAGTGGGTTGTGGAGGTGGTGTACTTGGTGGTTCAGTGGGTGGTGGATGTGGTATAGTTGGTGGATCAGTCGGTGATGGCAGCGGTGAAGTTGGTGGTTCAGTCGGTGGTGGAGGTGGTGTAGTTGGTGGTTCAGTGGGTTGTGGAGGTGGTGTAGTTGGTGGTTCAGTCGGTGGTGGCGGCGGTGTAGTTGGTGGTTCAGTGGGTGGTGGAAGTGGTGTAGTTGGTGGTTCAGTGGGTGGTGGAGGTGGCGTAGTGGGTGGTTCAGTGGGTGGTGGAGGTGGCGTAGTTGGTGGTTCAGTCAGTGGTGGCGTCGGTGTAGTTGGTGGTTCAGTCGGTGGTGGAGGTGGTGTAGTTGGTGGTTCAGAGGGTGGTGGAAGTGGCGTGGTTGGTGGTTCAGTCGGTGGTGGCGTCGGTGTAGTTGGTGGTGTAGTTGGTGGTGGTGGCGGTGTGGTTGTTGGTGTAGTTGGTAGTGGAGGCGGAGGAGGCGGTGTCGTTTGTGGTGTGGTTGGTGGTGGAGGTGGTGGTGGTGGTGTAGTTGGTGGTAGTGGTGGTGGTGTTTTAGTGGTTGCACATTTTCCACACCCGAAACCTTTAACAAGTTTTACAAAAACCAATTTATTGTCAACAAAATTGAACGAATCGCCTTTATTTTTAGTTTGATCTTTAATCTTTTTAATCATATCTTTATGTTGTTTTATAAGCCCTTTGATATCGAAAGAACGACGGCTATGGTCAGTTACGGGTGGTTTGGTCTGTCTTACGTGTGAGCGTCTGATAGCCTTGGAGTGCTTCCGTCTTTTTTTTAAATGTTTTGATTTATTTTTAAAACGTGTATAACACCGCTGCTTCGGTGGGGATCCTATATTAATGTAAACATTAGGTATATGTCGTTTCGTTCTTGTTATAACATGTTTGATTAAAATTGCTGATCGATGAAGTGGAAATTGAAGTTCTGATAAATTGTGCACTTTATCATTTTGCCACTGTTGGTGGATTTGGGATAGCATTGGATAAACAACCAAAATTTGCGCTAAAAATACCTGGAATAAGAGAAAGCAGGGATATTTAGTAATAAACATAAGCATTTATTGTATGTTTTTTTTTTGAAATTTTAAAGTTTAATGATATTTTATTTATAAGGATTTCTGAATTATATATCTACCATTTTCATGCCAACAGAACGCAATGGAAGAGAAACTAAAATTTTTATTTTATTTTTTACTTCTACTTGAATGTCCCTTTGATAATGATCTATCGGTCGAAACAATTGTAAAAGTTTTTTTGAATTATAGTTGAAACAAAAAGTTATATAGTTATTTTATTTGTCTATTTTATTTAGTCAACTATAGTAAACTTTCATAATTAGGTTAATGAAATAAAGCGATATAGGTAATAGTAAAAATTTTCCCAACATACTATAAGCTTTCCAAACGAAAATATATATATATATATATACAATAATATATGTCTTGAAACTTTTTATCAATTACATATAGGTACCTATGACTTTATTTCATTCTTTGATGAAATTCTTGCATGTATAAAATCTTATAATCTAGGTATTTTTTCGACGATGTTTCACATACGATTTTACTTTTTAATCTAGTGAATATAAACAGTAACTAATAAAGAATAATAATTTACCTGGCCGTTAAGTAAAATCATTGGAGTAGCTTCGCTCAAACAAGAAAATTGCCCTCAAGGTAGAACGATCAGTTATTTTTTTTTTGTTGCAATAATACTTGCTTCTGTGAAGAGTTACCAAATTGCATTTTGACAAAAGAATAATGCTTAAACTTTTGTAAAATATATTAATATCTAATTGTTTTTAAACAATAGGCAACTCGATTTTTTAACAATAATTTGCTGATATGTCTTATGTTAAAGTAATATGTTTTCTGTTCGCTTTTGTTAAACAACCGGAGATAACAACGTCGTTTTGTATTATTTAGTTTTATTATGTCGTTTCTTTCTTACATTACTTGGGAACGAAATTTGAAAATGCACAATGCTAAATATTTACTTTTTGCTGAATAAAGCCGCATAGAGACAGTTGCCTGTCTGATCTGAAACTTCACTTGTCGGGGCACACACTAAGACGTCCAACAATTCACTTTTAAAGAAAACCTGATATTTCATATAATTATAATTTTTTTTTTGTAAACCTGGGAATTAACAGGCTATTTCAAAATTGGCATGTTTCTGCAAAATATACTACCTAAGACTAAATTTTATTTAATTCGGAGTGCCCAAATGATAGACATTATAGGTGCTCCTCTTGAGTATAGTATATTTAATTGTCTCAGCTTTCGAACGTTGAACATATCTGTTTTCCTCCGAATATGTTCCCGTTCTTTCTTCTAGGTACACTAAAAAATTTGAAGGGGCACGTTATTTTAACCGACTACTCCTTTACTTTTTTTAATTTAAAATGTGGATATTTTTATATCTAGCATATATTTAGCAAAAAGTTACCACAAATACAATTTACATTAATTGAAATTTATATCTTAGTTGTAGTACCGAGAACTTCATATATTATTAAAATAGATGAAAATCGGATAGCAGACATCTTGGGTACCTGTCTTGCGTATAGTAATTTAATTGTCGTAATTTTCGAGCGTTGATTACATCTTTCTTCCTCCGAATGCGTTTTCTTTCTCTCTTCTATATAATATGTAAAATTTCCAAAGGGCATAGATATTACTTAACCGACAAGGTTTCGATATAATTCACTAACATCATCTTATCTGTACCATATATATAGACGCAAGATCACGTTGGGAAATTGTACTTATCAATTCTACAACTCCAGGATTACTACTGAACACAAAATTGCAATTAGACTAGCAGCCCGATGTTACACATTTAATGAATAATCAACTCGTGTAGTTATTGATGCTAAAGTTAAATAGGTTTATTTACAAAAAGTAATAATTGTTTAATGTTACATTATTTAAAGAAATAGTTTTAGGTTACATGAAATACATAAATTTTTTATATTCCGTTGCATTGCATTGGTATAATTTGTGATTGGTATATTGCATTCTAGTGTGATGTAGTGCCTATTTGTCAACCACCATTATATAATAAGTTTATTGTTCCCATTTCGTCAACTATTAAGGTAGTAAATAAGTAAAGTAGTTAATCGAGATTACTTATTTATCCCTACAGTGGAAACATCGAATCTGTTTGACCCGAAGACATTTTTAAATAGATCAGAATATCAGAATGAAACTAGTTGCGTAACTGCCCACTAGTTTACATTAACCCTCTCTTTCGAGAAAATAAAACACTGTTTTATAAAGATTTATTTTTTATTTTGTTTAACATTTATTGTAGATCAACATATACATATTATAACAAGGAAGGACCTCGTTACATTTTTTTTATCGTACAGACATGTTTGTCGATATTGTTCAGATTACGGCTAATAAATTTTTTATACATATATTTTTTGCTTTCAAAGGAACTCAAAAATATATAAAAATACATACCTACAATTCGTAAATGTTACAAAATTTTGTTTAATTTGCATATTCAATTAAATTAATATAATTCTTGTGGTATCCAATGGTCATCTTTAATCCTTTAAATATTCTACGCACGCTTCTTTAAAAAAAAAATTATATAGTTTTTCGATTATGGTATTACAAAATTATTTGTTAAATTTTCTGATAGCTTTCTGAATAATTACTTACATTTTACGTGAGTAAAATAAAGTAAACAAACACATGTTTTTGTTTGTGTGGTCTGCCTAATTTCTGTTGGTGTTCAGGCGTTTCGCACACATGGGGTGTAATAACCATAAATACTCTTGAGCTGACGTGAGACATGTCCTCTTTTCGATAAAATTTTTGTTACTTGCCTCGTAGATCGATTTCCTGTGGAAATTTTTCTTAGATGCGGCGTGGGTTCGATTAGTTTTGATGACGTGTTAGTACGAGTCTTTAAAAGGGCTACGACGTGATTTTTAAGGCATTCAATGCTGTTTCATATTCGATTCATTCAATTCAATTTTGATTCAAATTTAAACAATCATATTCATTTCAATTCGTATTCAAATTCCGATATTATAATTTATTTTGTGTCTTTATTTGTATTTTGTGTGTTTTTGAGTTTTTCTGTGTTTTTGAGTTTTTGTTTCAAATTGGATTAATTACTTACATTTCTAACAGGTATCTATGATAATTATTTTATTATTTTAAATATATATTATTTTTGTATCATTTTTATAATTTTAATGGTTTCAAATTTAATTTCACTTTTTATTATAAATTACTTAGATTTCTAACAGGTATGATAATTATTTTATTATTCTAAATTAATATTATTTTGTGTTATCATTTTTATAATTTTAATTGTTTCAAATTTAATTTCACTTTTTATTATTTTCTTTTATAACTATGGAAATTCTGTTCAATTGTTTATAAATTTTTAAATTAATTTCAATTCAGGTAAATCTCACTAAATTAAATAAACTAAATTTTTTTAAATAATTTCAATCCAGATAAATATCTCTAAATTAAATAAACTATATTTTTAAAATAATTTCAATTCAGGTAAATCTTACTAAATTACCTATTTTTTTAAAATCATTTAATTTAAAAAGTTTTTCAGGCTTAACATTAATATTTCATTTTTCAACTTATAATAATTTGTGTATATTTTCGAAAGGAGTAAAACATTTTGTGGTTCAATCTTAAGTATGAAATGCCTTGTTGTAAGTACTAATATTTTCTCCCGTGGTGATTTTGGGAGTATTTACGCAACTTGTACTTTTTATACACATATTTTTATTTTATTCTCAACGTTATCTGGATTGCTTTCTTAGGGACTCCAGACTTTATTTATTTGTTTTACGTATGCCCAAATGACATTTTTGTTTTCAACGTTATCTGGATTGCTTCCATACTGGACTCCAGACTCATAAATTAACTAACAAATATGTTTTTGGTTTTAAAATGTGCTGCTGTTTGTAAGGATTGAATTTCAAATTGTGTCAAAATTTATCAAACATTCGGGAAATTGGGTTTTGTTTACATTTTGTGAATTTTTCATAAGTTTTTCTAAATTTTGTTACACAAATTATTTTTCATTGTTGTTGAGCCTGAGAACTACAAAATTTGAATTTATCTTTTCCAAGTTGTTTTTGATTTCATTTTATTTGAGAACTTTTCATAGTATTTACAACAGTTTCTTATTGATTATTTTACATACTTTTTATTTGGTTTTTGTTTTATTTTGTTTTTACCCTTTTATGTGTTTTTGTGTGCCCTGATTTATATGTGTTTTATTGATTGATTATTTTTATGTTCATTTTATTTTGTGTTGGTTTTAATCTGCAATTACATGTTCTACCTGATTTTATTTTTGCATTGGATATTTTGATTTTTATGTGTTCTACTTGAATTTATTTTTTTGCATTGGATATTTTTGATTTACATGTGTACACTGGAACTTATTTTTACCTGGATATTTTGATTTACAATTTTACTTGGATTTGACATTTTGATTTACTTATGTTTTTCTTGAGTTTATTTTTGTATTGATATTTTGATTTACCATTTTATTTGAATTTAATATTTTGAATTACCTGTTTTACTTGAATTGATTTTTACATTGGATATTTTGATTTACATGTGTTTCGCTGGAACTTTTTTTTTATATTTGATATTTTAATTATTTGTGTTTTATCTGAATTTATTTCTACATTGGATATTTGATTTATGTGTGATTTACTTGAATTTGATATTTTGATTTTTATGTTTATTTGAATTTGTTTTTAAATCATTGGGTGGCTGAGATCGTGGTTTTCTCTGTCAGGCTCTTTTTCCACGCTAGCCACAAGCTGAGTCTGACACTCTCATTTCCAAATTTACATTTGATTTTGATTTTGAATTAAAAAGTAGGAATGAATTCATTGTGTTTTATTTAACCTTGTTCCTCTAATGGTAAACCCGTACCAGAGTACAATTTTTCATTTTTGGCAAGACCTGGCTTTTCAACACAACGAAGGGTAAGAAGTTTTTGACGATCACGTTGGCCTAGGTAAGTTACACTACATTCTCTAATAATATAATGCTGTAAATTTTACGTAATGATTGTTGGTTCATTTTGACGCAACGTTCCCTTTGCCGGGTTATAAAGAAAATACATATAGTGAGCCAGAGAGGTTTTTGTGAAGAAAATTCAAATTACAGAACATTTCTCACAACATGTTGTGACTGATAACCCCACTTACACCAAGACCGGAATATTATCCTTCCAAACAATTATTGTATTCTTTAACTATATTTCAAATATATCAAATTCTCTCATATATTATTTCTCTGCGTGAATACTTTACTGCTTGTTCTGTACTTTCATATAATCCCTTTAATATTCCATCTTTTGTGTACTAACTGCATGACGTCTATACCCTTTATTACTGTTTAATGATAAACCACAAAAGCAGAAGAGTTTAATTCAGTATTTCTATATCTGGGTATCCTCCAAAGAAATATTGAGCAAATTTTGTTTTACTGTTGCTTGTTACCAGAAATGTCCAACAAAGTTCCTTAAACTTTCTTCATGTTTTGCTAAAAAATATCGACGAGTTACGCTTGTCCGCGGTTTCATCGAAAGTTACTGTTCGGAAGATAACCGTTTAATTGTAAATACATGAGTTGTGGCAGTTGCGTTTTTCGAAAATATTCTTCATTCATTTGTCACACTTGTCTTTAAAAAAGAAAGCACTCCGATTGCTTCTAAAAAGATACTTAAAGCACAATATCCTCTAGGTACCTGAATTTATGAGCTTCCTTCTGAGTAATTTCACCACGCTACCCTTGCCATATGTTGTTGTTTTGTAGTTCTCAGAATGTCTCCTATGCACCTAAGTAAAAAGCAACCCTTGAGAGAAATCGGAGAATGCAGTAGTAGTCAGATACCAACCGAACCGTAAACTTAACCAACCAATATTTTGTACCCTTTTATATGTTTTTATTTTTGCTGTAGTCCTAAATTTTGTATATAGTTGTAAATAAATAGTGATTATCTTTAATTAGAGACATCACATCCGCATATCATTTGAAGTGACCCTTTCTTACCGTTACCTTTACCGTTGCTTACACCTTGAATGATTCGCTGAAAAACATTTTGGTCCTTCGAGCTGGATTTGCGCGACTTAAGTGATACAGTGAGTGCACAATCAATCAACCAACCAACCAACCTTCGGGACTACAACCAGGGTTACTAGATTTACATTAGCAACCAGAATCATCTCACCACATCAGACCATTTACCGTCAACTCTGGAACCGTCGGCAGAATTCACAATTACAACATTGAAAGGTAGGCTGGTTAAAAATTACTCTATTAATTTGGCCAATATCCCAACCTCCTTTATATTTCTTTCTCCAAATCGCATTATTGTAAACTTATAGTTGTTACCTCATTTGTATAAAATGGCCGAACTTCAAAAATTGAGAAGACAGCGCGGTCATATTATGGCTACAATTACTTACTTGCGTAATACCTTGAATGAATGGGATGCCAATCCAACCGACCGGGATATTTTTCAAGTAAAATCAGCATTTGAAACAATGCAAAACTCATTTAAAAATTTCGAAAATTTGCAAGACTGCCTAGAAGAAATTGATGAATCAGAATCTGATCGTCGGATGGAATATATTCGTTGTTATAACGTCGAGAAAGGTCGAGTACTTGAACTATTAGAAGAAGACAATACCAAAAACATCCTCATAAACCAATCGCAGGTCAATACAACTTCTAAAGTAACACTACCAACAATACCTTTACCAACCTTCGACGGCACCGTAGAAAATTGGGCATCGTTTTATAGTCTTTTTCAAACATTAATTGACCAATAAAATTTACCGGCAGTAAAGAAATTACAATACCTTCGCTTGTCAGTCACCGGAAAAGCCGCGAGTGCAATTGAATCACTTGAAACCAATGACGAAAATTATGAAACCGCTTTGGCCATTTTAAAGGAAAAGTATGAATGCACAAGACGAACAACTCAACGACATTGGGCAATACTACGGGAGTACCCAAGGCTGACTAAAGACACCCCTTCTGCCATCATTAATTTAATCGACACTTTTCAACAACATACCAGAGCTTTGGCTAATTTAAAACAACCAGTTGATCAGTGGGACATTCCATTAGTTGACCTAATTTTATCGAAATTGAGTTCAAACACGGCTTGGCAGTGGGAACTAACCCTTTCAGACAATAATGTACCATCATATAAGGAACTATTAAAATTTTTAGAAAAACGCGCAAATTGCGCAAGAAATATTTCTTCTGAACCCGCAATCAATAGAGCATTCAGAAATGAAAAAGATAAAAAACCAAACGAATTTCGTGCTCGACCCCAAGCATTTGTGACATCAAACCAACAGCGCAAACCAGCTATAAATCACAACCAAGCGATTGTATGTCCCATTTGCAACGAGGGTCACAAACTTTATACCTGTCATAGATTTCGAAACCTAACTACCGAGGAGAGGCAAAAAATTATTTCAGATGCATGTTTATGCTTTAATTGCTTTGGCAAGGGACATGGAGTTTCGCAATGTAAATCAACATCTTCTTGTCATAAATGTTCAAGACGCCACAATACTTTGCTACATCCACAATCTGAAAAGGACTCAACAACCACAAAATCAAATTCACTTGAATTACCGAGTACTTCAAATTTATGACTAGAAAATCAGTCCCACGTCCCAATCACCCGACCACAAATAAATTTTGTTATCAATTCGGTATCAAATGATATTATGGTTACCGCATCCTTGTATGTGCTTAACAATGACCGACAACCTGTTCCTTGCCGAGGGCTACTCGATACCTGCTCAACAACCAACTTTATTACCGAAAATTTAGCGAATACTCTACAGCTTAAGAAAAGGGCCTGCAACATACCAGTGGGTGCATTAAATACAATGATGACCTACTCCAAAGAAATGGTAACCGTAACCATAAAATCACGTGTTAACAACTACTCAAGGACTTTAACCTTTTTAATCATACCTACCATTTCTCAAGTTATACCAGATCAACCAATTAATAGAGAAGCAATTAATGTACCACCTAACATACAATTAGCAGATCCAAATTTCCATAAACCGGCACCAGTTGACATTCTTTTAGGAGCAGGTACAACCCTTTCGTTACTATCAGTTGGTCAAATACACCTCACAGTCGAACAAGGTCAAGATGTGTATTTACAAAAGACATTACTAGGATGGATCATTGGTGGCGCTGCTCCAACAACACGATCATCCAAAAATATTCATTCATGTCATTTAACAGCACCGTTAGAATTTGATCTAAATAAATTTTGGGAATTAGAGGAATGTTCTAAAGCAATTCCGCCGCCACTCGAAGATCAACAATGCGAAGACCATTTTCAGAAACATGTAAGAAGAACTTCTAATGGAAGATACGAAGTAGCTCTACCTTTCAAACGTCAGTGCCCACAACTCGGCGAGTCTTATCATATTGCATTAAAACGATTAGAAGGAACAGAACGAAAATTAAACCGCAACGCTGACCTCAAGCAACAATACCATGATGTTTTAGAAGAGTATTTGAAATTAGGCCATATGTCGCCGGTTGATGAAGATTCACCACCACCTAGTAGTTATTATTTACCATATCACGCTGTGATAAAGGAGTCCAGCATGACCACCAAAGTTCGAGTTGTTTTTGACGGCTCTACAAAAACTACCACAGGCGTCTCGTTAAATGATTGTCTTCATGCTGGTCCTACAATTCAATCTGATCTATTTTCTTTACTGATTCGGTTTAGAAAACACCCTATTGTTTTAACAGCTGACCTGGAAAAGATGTACCGTCAATTTCTAGTAAGAAAGGAAGATAGAGGGTTCCAACGTATTTTATGGAGAGATAAAGACAACAAAGTACAACCGTTTGAATTTAATACAGTAACCTTTGGACTAACACCAGCACCGTACTTAGCAATTCGCTGTCTACACCAGCTAGCTGACGACGAAGGAAATGCGTATCCCAAAGCTGCAAGTGTGATAAAAGAAGATTTCTATGTTGATGACTTGCTTACGGGAGCAAACGATAAGAACGAAGCAATTAGTCTAAGAAAGGAATTAACACAACTTCTCTCCACGGCAGGTTTATCAATACGCCAGTGGGCTTCAAATGATGTTACAGTTTTAGAAAATATTCCTACCGATAGTTTACATCTTCATTTACAACTTGGGAAATCATCCACACTCAAAACCTTAGGCATTTATTGGAATTCGGCAACCGATTCAATAACCTACTCGGTACAACCGTTGACAAGGACAACAAGGATTACCAAGCGACACATCTTATCTGAAACCGCAAAAATCTTCGATCCCCTAGGTTTATTAGCACCAGTCGTAATTATTGCCAAGATTATGATACAAAATTTATGGACCATTAAGATTCACTGGGATGAATCACTCCCAATAGACATTCATACTGAATGGCAAAATTATTACAACCAACTGCAAGTGCTCAATAAATTATCTTTTCAACGAACCATTATTCCACCCAATGTAAGAATTATTCAACTCCATGGGTTTTCAGATGCTAGCGTAAAGGCTTATAGAGCAGTTTTATATTTGCGAATAATTGACGCTCATGGTCACATCAAAATTCAATTATTATGTGCCAAATCACGAGTAGCACCCTTGAAGGTCCAAACAATACCTAGACTAGAATTATGCGGCGCACAACTGTTGGCATTATTAACCAAAAACGTTCTATTAGCAATTAAACTAAATTTCAACCAAATATACTATTGGACCGACTCTACAATTGTTTTACATTGGTTAAATACATCACCTCACCAATTGAAAACTTTTGTTGCAAACCGTGTAGCCAGTATTCAAGAAATGACGTCATTAAACCAGTGGCATCACGTGAACACAAAAGACAACCCCGCCGACCTTATATCCAGAGGACAATTGCCAGATACTTTTGTTTCATCACACATGTGGAGAGTTGGACCATCTTGGCTATCAAAACATGAGACAAAGTGGCCTCAACCTAAACTAATCTCTATCGATGAGTTACCTGACCAACGCAAATCAGTTTGCCTTTCAACAATCACCGAAATAAAACAAAATGAAATATTTGAAAGATTCTCATCCTTAGGAAGATTGATTCGTTCAATTGCCTACTGTTTTAGATTTATGTGTAAACCGAGACCAACAGGAGCGTTACGAGTTAACGAATTACAGCACGTGTTAAGCAAAGCAATAAAAATTGTGCAAAACCAAGCCTTTACACAAGAAATAAAATTATTACAGGCAGGTAAATCTGTAAAAGCCAAGTCACCTCTGACATCATTGAATCCATTCATTGATAAGGACTGCTTTATGAGAGTAGGAGGTCGTTTATCATTTTCAACATTACCATATTAGGCAAAACATCCCATAATATTACCAAAGGACAACCATATTACAAAATTAATCATTGAAAATGAACATAAAATTCATTTACATGCTGGTACTCAACAAACATTATATGCAATTCGGAGAAAATACTGGATAATCGACGGTAGAAGTCAGGTATGGAAAGTTATTAAAAACTGTGTAAAATGTTGTAAATCTAACCCACCGCAAACAAACTACCTGATGGGTCAACTACCAGCCGCCCGAGTTACACAAACCCGACCGTTCAGCCAAGTTGGAGTAGATTATTGTGGCCCATTCATACTAAAAGAGAAGAAATTTCGGAATAAGTCCGGAATCAAAGCATATGTTGCCATCTTCGTCTGTTTAACCGTAAAGGCTGTACATTTAGAATTAGTTACCGACCTAACTTCTGATGGTTTTATTTCCGCATTACGTCGATTCATTTCCAGACAAGGACTATGTCAAGATATTTATAGCGATAATGGAAGAAATTTTATAGGGGCAAATAATTCATTAAAGGAATTAGCAGACATGCTAAAGAATAAAAAGAAACAGGAATGTATCCAGGGATATTTAACGGAAAAAAATATACAATGGCATTTTATACCACCACAAGCTCCTCATGTTGGAGGTTTATGGGAAGCTGCGGTCAAATCATTTAAAAAACACCTGTATCGAGTAGCTGGACGTGAAATGTTGTTCACTTACGAGCAATTTAATACATTGATATCTGAAATCGAAGCGATTTTAAATTCTAGACCATTGACCGCTCTTTCCTCTGATCCAAACGACCCCCTCGTCCTTACCCCTGGCCATTTTTTAATAGGTGATTCTTTGACCAACCTTCCTGGTCGTAATCATACTACAACCGCTTCCCACCCGTCATCAGTTTGGGAGCACATTCAACAAACCAAAAGACACTTCTGGAACCGGTGGAATCATGAATATTTAAATGAATTAACTACCCGTACCAAATGGACCAGGAATCAACCTAACGTTGCGATTGGAACAATAGTACTCCTGAAGGAAGAGAATACAGCACCTGCACAGTGGATAATGGGTCGCGTAATGGAATGTTATCCGGGAAGTGACGGAATTGTGCGCACAGTGCTTGTGAAAACCGCGAAAACTACCTTTAAACGAAATGTTCGAAAGTTAGCTATTTTACCTGTGCAAGTGAATGAACCTCAGTGAAATAAAACTCTAATGTTTATGTTTAATTTCGATTTACACCTAAGATAATTAATTATGATTTAAATTTTTTCTTCTTTAATTGTTTAATTGTTGGTTTGTTGATCGATATTATCTCTCAACGGGGGGAGAATGTTCGGAAGATAACCGTTTAATTGTAAATACATGAGTTGTGGCAGTTGCGTTTTTCGAAAATATTCTTCATTCATTTGTCACACTTGTCTTTAAAAAAGAAAGCACTCCGATTGCTTCTAAAAAGATACTTAAAGCACAATATCCTCTAGGTACCTGAATTTATGAGCTTCCTTCTGAGTAATTTCACCACGCTACCCTTGCCATATGTTGTTGTTTTGTAGTTCTCAGAATGTCTCCTATGCACCTAAGTAAAAAGCAACCCTTGAGAGAAATCGGAGAATGCAGTAGTAGTCAGATACCAACCGAACCGTAAACTTAACCAACCAATATTTTGTACCCTTTTATATGTTTTTATTTTTGCTGTAGTCCTAAATTTTGTATATAGTTGTAAATAAATAGTGATTATCTTTAATTAGAGACATCACATCCGCATATCATTTGAAGTGATCCTTTCTTACCGTTACCTTTACCGTTGCTTACACCTTGAATGATTCGCGGAAAAACAGTTACTTCAAAATAAAGCCAGAAACATGAAGGAACGAATAGTGCAATTGGCTTCTTTCTCATTCTCTTTATCTGTATTTACTATTCAAATGCAATATAAATACTAAATGCGCATGTTTGCAAAAGTTTATATTCATTATACAAAGAAAAATATCAAGAACAAATATCAACAACTCAATGTTTTTGCAATGTAAACCTAGTTTCTTAAAAACCGCGATACCGTAATTCAGAAGGGCACGTAGATTAAAAAGTTGTACCATTGAATCCACAATGTGCTCTTTGGTACAAAAAGATTGGATGGGGGGGGGGGTCCCTAATTCAAACTCTAAGAAATATTATGGCGATTAAATAGTCCAAAATTTTAATCCATTTCAAATATCTCACAAATCAGAAGGGATATTCTACATTTCTAGATACTACAGCTAGATACTATTGGGCACTTCATTCATTAGATAACTTTACACTCATGTAATCGCCATCATATCTCTTATAGTTAAAGCCCTTGTGTAGTAAACTCGGAAATATAGTAAAATCTGAAGGTTATTATAAATTTAAAAGTTAATAATGGTAATAGACCAAAACTTCTGGACATTGTTTATGACTTTTGCGTGGACGCTCTACCTTATTAAAAGAATTGCGATAACTATCAATTCCTTTCGAAAACAGTTTTTTATAATTATTTCAATAACTGTCCGTTCCCTCTACAAATAGTTCTAGAACCTATATCCTTTGGAAGTAGTGGTGTCAAGTTATTGTTCATTATGTAATATGATGGTGGCTACTTTAATTCGATGATAGTTAAGTAAGTTTGAATTGCTGCTTATTGTTACTTATTTAGATTTTCGTGATAATTGAATGGCTCATTGGATAGAAATTATTTTTTTATGAAGAATTTGCTTTTATTAATTTTTAAATCATAGAAATTATTTATTCGACTATCACAATTTTTTTGTTATACCAACGTAAATGACGTATGATTCAAGCATTTATTAAAAACAATATAAATGGTAGGTACCTAATACACCAAGTTTGTAGTTGATAGATAAATAGTATTTTTGCTATTTTAGTCCTCTCCATCTACTAAGTATAATACTCTTTATTTTTTTAAAGTAATAATTAAAAAATAATTCACAACCTTTCGATTGATATTGTTAAAATGGAAAGAAACAGTAAAATTAAAAAAAAAATACCTCGACAGATAAAGAAATTAACATTTTACTTGAATGGGCTTCATACAACCAGCCTGATGCATCATTGTAGGTAAAAATAGGGTTGTAATGTAAAGAGAATTTTAAAGCTTTTATTTTAGATTGATATCGATTTTAAACGACCTGAAAAATGTGAATTATCTTTCAAAAATCAGGAATATTTTGAAAAAAGTATTTAAAAAGTCCAAAAAGTAGATTCTTTTGACGATTATATATTTTTCTATTTTTAATGTATTTGAAATTTTCAGTCAATTTTCAATAAAACATGCAAGAATTCGTCCGTCAACTGTTATTCAGGTTATTATTTTTTTAATAAATGAAATAATAGAATTAGTTATTGAAAATATTTTTTAAGATAATGATTTATAATGACCCATACAAAAAATAAATTTATTGTATGTATTTTATTGCTATATGCACACTTTTTAGGTATTTTTGATGACATAAAAAAATCTCAAGTATCGAATTTTGCCGCATCTGAAAATTTGCGGCACTAGGCACTAGCTCCTAGTGTAAATCCAGTGGTGTCTATCCTTCTTGCAATATTTGCGATTAGTTTGGACAAAACAAATCTCATCATTTATTAATGTCTACAAATATAATTGTGTCGACGTTTCGCTAATATTTTTAGTTTCTTCTGAATACCTACATTATTGCAGTCATGCATAGAAATTCATAAGCTATAAAGGAGGAGATAATAAACAATAAAGATATTTGTAACCCACAGTGATAGATTTACATAAACTACCATTGAAAATTTATAACTACACTATTTTTTTAAGCAGTTTAGTAAACAACTGCACTGAAAAAAATTTAACTGCGATATGAGTTATAAGATATACAATCAAGTAACTCTGTTCCTTAATAATAATCAAAAGTCATGTTGGATACCAACCCTTAAATTATTTGCAATTTCTTTTAAAGGACTTTTACTAACTTGTTTAGTTATAAATGTTAGTAAAACGGAAATTTAAACTATTATTAAATGATAAGCATAGTTAATGTTAATAAATAATGTTAATGTTAGTTGGTGCTCGGCACGATCTTTGTAGTTTTTTTAATAATGTTGGTTGGGGGAGGGGGAAAGGGGGAACTTTTAAATACCGTAACCAAATCCCACATCGCAAAGTGGAGGAAATTTCAATTTCGGCGATTGGCGTTCGGGTCTCGTATTGGAGCTACCGTTATGCTATTGTACGAGTCTACCTACTAACAAATTTCTTTCGGTACAATAAACGTTAAAGTGAAAAATTTGACTGTTATAATATCCGACTATACCTTTTCTACAGAGATTGCCCTTTCTTGTGTCCTCACTCTTCTGTAATGTTCTTTTATTCATAATTATTTAATACCTTCTTTTATATTAACAATTTTAGCGCCACTCTCATTTAAAATATTGCATCACTGAAAGTAAGCAATTCCGGGCGATTTTTCCAAATTTTTCACTTAGAATGATCAGGTCCACTATTTTAACAAATATCAGAATACCTTGCATTATCAAACACTGCTTATATACATTGTAATTAATTAATTATTCGTCGTTATCTATAAATGTTTGAGTCAGCAATATATTTTTAATTATTGCTGTTATATTAAGTAATAAGCGTCTATGATTTTTGTACATTTAAAGAAACGGTTCACTCTCTCTACAGATTATTTATTTTAAAATTAAATACATACACACAATGTACATATCTATATATCCTAAGTGTATTTTGTTTATAATATTTTTGGTATTTTAGGGAATTCGTTTACACCCTATGTCCCCCTTTACCATAATTTGCTTTTGAAGCGATAATATTACAATAAAACCAAGAGTAACGTAATTGTATTTAACTATATATTAACTGTAACAGTCATAATAGGTACCATCTAACTATATAGGTACTATCTAACAACAATTTTCATTCTTCTAATTACGACTTAACGTGGTACCGTTCCTGCGTTTGAAGAAGCATCTTCAGTATAAGTGTTGCCTAATGCTTCAGTAGAATCATCGGCAGATATAGAAATATCAGCCGCTGTGTCTGTAGAGGCTACCTCTGAGAATGCACCCGATGATTCTTCAGGGGAGGTTTTGGTTGATGTTACTGTTGATATAATAGTCGATTTTGTAGCGGTTGATTTTATATTATCCCTACTAGAAACGTCGGATGACGAAACAGTAGAAACTGTGGTTTGCGTTTTTGTAGAAACGTCGGTTAATGAAACAGTAGAAGCTGTGGTTTGCGTTTTTGTAGAAACGTCGGTTAATGAAGCAGTAGAAACTGTGGTTTGCGTTTTTGTAGAAACGTCGCTTAATGAAGCAGTAGAAACTGTGGTTTGCGTTTTTGTAGAAACGTAGGTTGATGAAACAGTAGAAGCTGTGGTTTGCGTTTTTGTAGAAACGTCGGTTAATGAAGCAGTAGAAACTGTGGTTTGCGTTTTTGTAGAAACGTCGGTTGATGAAACAGTAGAAGCTGTGGTTTGCGTTTTTGTAGAAACGTCGGTTAATGAAACACTAGAAATTGGGGTTTGCGTTTTTGTAGAAACGTCGGTTGATGAAACAGTAGAAACTGTGGTTTGCGTTTTTGTAGTAACGTCGGTTGATGAGACAGGTGAAGGTTCTGTTGATATAGAATTAGTTATTTTCGTATTTTCCATAGAAGTAGATGTTTTTACAGTATTATCTGTTTTAGTACCTAATTCGCCTTTATCTGTTTCAGTAGTTGATTCTTTATTGTTACTTTCCGCATTTGTAACTTTTTGGGTGGGGTTTTCTTTTGTTGTTATAGTTACTTTGGTTGTTGTTGGCTCATTAATACTAATATTAGCTTCTGAAACTTCTTCGTCAGAATTTACTTCTATATTAGGATTTTCAGACGTAGTGATTATATTAATACATTTATTTCTTCTTCGGCTTTTTTTTTTATTTCTAGTATGAGTGTTCGTTCTGTTTTTCCCGTCTGCAAAAAAATATAGTGTATAATTTACATAATTGTGAACATTGTTTGGCAGTTCTAAGGATCTTCGTGGCGGGGGGGTAAAAATAAGACTCATTGGTAATGGAGAGGGTGATTGCGGTGGTGGAGGCGGAGGGGGTGGTGGGGGTGGTGGTGGTGCTGGGGGAGGAGTTACAGATGGTGGAGGAATATTTGGTGGACACGTTGACAGTGGCGGACAAGTCACCGGTGTTGTCGACGGTAACTGCGGAGGGCAAGTTGGCGGTGTTGTTGACGGTAGCGGCGGAGGGCAAGTTGGCGGTGTTGTTGACGGTAGCGGCGGAGGGCAAGTTGGCGGTATTGTTGACGGTGGCGGCGGAGGGTGTGTGGTTGGTTCTGTTGTTGGTGGAGGAGGGGGAGTGGTTGGTGGAGGCGGCGTAGTGGTCGGTGGTAGAGGAGGAGTGGTCGGTGTTGAAGGGAGAGTGGTCGGTGGTGGAGGAGTTGTCGGTGGTGGATGAGTATCGGTCGGTGGCGAAGGAGGATTGGTCGGTGTTGGAGAAGGAGTTGTCGGTGGTGGATGAGTATCGGTCGGTGGCAAAGGAGGAGTGGTCGGTGGTGGAGAAGGGGTTGTTGGTGGTGGAGGGGGAGTGGTCGGTGGTGGAGGAGGAGTTGTCGGTGGTGGATGAGTATCGGTCGGTGGCAAAGGAGGAGTGGTCGGTGGTGGAGGAGGAGTTGTCGGTGGTGGATGAGTATCGGTCGGTGGTGGAGGAGGAGTGGTCGGTGGATGAGGGGGTGTGGTTGGTTGTGAAGGAGTAGTAGTCGGTGGTGGAGAAGGCGTTGTTGGTGGTGGATGAGTATCGGTCGGTGGCAAAGGAGTAGTGGTCGGTGGTGGAGGAGGAGTTGTCGGTGGTGGATGAGTATCGGTCGGTGGTGGAGGAGGAGTGGTCGGTGGATGAGGGGGTGTGGTTGGTTGTGAAGGAGTAGTAGTCGGTGGTGGAGAAGGCGTTGTTGGTGGTGGATGAGTATCGGTCGGTGGCAAAGGAGGAGTGGTCGGTGGTGGAGGAGGAGTTGTCGGTGGTGGATGAGTATCGATCGGTGGCGAAGGAGGAGTTGTCGGTGGTGGAGAAGGCGTTGTTGGTGGTGGAGGGGGAGTGGTCGGTGGTGGAGAAGGTGTTGTTGGTGGCGGATGGGGTGTTGTTGGTGGTGGAGGCGGAGTGGTCGGAGGTGGAGGAGGAGTTGTCGGTGGTGGATGAGTATCGGTTGGTGGCGAAGGAGGAGTTGTCGGAGATGGAGAAGGCGTTGTTGGTGGTGGAGGGGGAGTGGTCGGTGGTGGAGAAGGCGTTGTTGTTGGCGGATGAGGTGTTGTTGGTGGTGGAGGCGGAGTGGTCGGAGGTGGAGGAGTATCGGTCGGTGGCGAAGAAGGAGTAGTCGGTGGTGGAGAAGGCGTTGTTGGTGGTGGAGGGGGAGTGGTCGGTGGTGGTGAAGGCGTTGTTGGTGGTGGAGGGGGAGTGGTCGGTGATGGAGTAGAAGTGGTCGGTGGATGAGGGGGTGTGGTTGGTTGTGATGGAGTAGTGGTCGGTGGTGGAGAAGGCGTTGTTGGTGGCGGATGGGGTGTTGTTGGTGGTGGAGGCGGAGTGGTCGGAGGTGGAGAAGAAGTTGTCGGTGGTGAAGGGGGTGTAGTCGGTGGTGTAGAAGGCGAGGTTGGCGGCGGAGAAGGCGTTGTTGGTGGAGGAGTAGTGGTCGATGGTGGAGGGGGCGTGGTTGGTGGCGAAGGGGATGTTGTTGGTGGTGGAGGCGGAGTTGTCGGGGGTGGCGAAGGAGTAGTCGGCGGTGTAGAAGGCGTTGTTGGCGGCGGCGGAGGAGGCGTTGTTGGTGAAGTAGGGGTTGTTGTTGGCGGTGGATGGGGAGTGGTTGGTGGCGAAGAGGGCGTTGTTGATATAGGAGGCGGGAGTGTCGTTGATGGAGGATGAGGGGGTAGTGTTGTCGGAGGCGGTAAAACTGTTGGTGGAGTAGTAATAGAATCAGTATTCGTGGCAGGTGGTGGAGGAAGTGTCGTTGGAGGCGGGATAACTGTTGGAGGGGTAGTAATAGAATCCGTTTTAGTATTTGGTGGAGAAGGGGGTGTTGTGGGTGCTGAAGTATGAGGTGGCGTTGAGGGTGAGGTAACCGTAATACAAGTAGTACAACAACTCGTAAGAGCTGGTGTAGCAGTTTCCAGTGGTGGTCGTGGAGGATGAGGGGGTTCTGGTGGAGTTCCTACGGTTGGAGGAGAAGAGAACGGAGTCGAACATTCTGGCGGAGAACAAGTTGGCGGTGTTATTGACGGTAGCGGCGGAGGGCAAGTTGGCGGTGTTGTGGACGGTAGAGGCGGAGGGCAAGTTGGCGGTGTAGTTGACGGTAACGGTGGAGGGCAAGTTGGCGGTGTTGTTGACGGTGGCGGCGGAGTCGGTGGCTGTGTAGGTGTGGGTTTTGTTGGAGGCGGCGGCGGCGGTGTTGTTGGTGGTGTCGGAGGCGGTGTTGGTGGCGGTGTCGGAGGCGGTGTCGGAGGCGGTGTTGGTGGCGGTGTCGGAGGCGGTGTTGGTGGCGGTGTCGGAGGCGGTGTTGGAGGCGGTGTCGGAGGCGGTGTTGGTGGCGGTGTCGGTGGTGGTGTTGGTGGCGGTGTCGGAGGCGGTGTTGGTGGCGGTGTCGGAGGCGGTGTTGGAGGCGGTGTCGGAGGCGGTGTTGGTGGCGGTGTCGGTGGTGGTTTTGGTGGCGGTGTCGGAGGCGGTGTTGGTGGCGGTGTCGGAGGCGGTGTTGGTGGCGGTGTCGGAGGCGGTGTTGGTGGCGGTGTCGGAGGCGGTGTTGGTGGTGGTGTCGGAGGTGGTGTTGGTGGAGGTGTTGGAGGCGGTGTGGGAGGTGGCGGTGGCGGCGTTGGAGGCGGTGTTGGCGGTGGCGGCGGAGGTTTTGTTTTTTTCTTTTTTTTACATACATCCCAGCAATCCCAATAAGAACCCCAAAACCAATCGTACTGCCAACCACACTCTTCATGACATTCCTTTTCTTTTTTCTTTTTTGGTGGTTTTTTTGGTTTTTTTGTTTTTTTTTTTTTCTTTCCACAACTTCCACCCAAGAGCCAATCAAGACAACGCCTGCCTGGTTTTCCGGTCTTCGGCATTTTCCTGTGATCAGGATGGCCGATATGGAAATTGTTCAATTTATGGCCTTTATGCAGCACGTTAGGTTTTCTCAAGGGACAACATGTTTGTGGTGGCTTACATGTTTTTCTTGGATTACACTGTTTCTTCGGTTGAGATCCTACATTAACGTTAATTGCAATATTAGGGTTGTTTCGTTTTGATCTTGTGATAACGTGCTTAGTGAAACCGACAGCTCCTCGAAGTGGAAATTGTAATTCTGATACACTTTCAACAGTATCATTGAACCGTGTGTAGTGGATTTGAGATGATATTGAGAAAATAACCAAAATTTGCGCCAAAAAAAACTAAAATTGGAAATAGAAAAAAAATTATATTAGATAGTATTCAAAACAAAAACAACGTGCTTCATTATTATGTTTTCTATATACCTATATGCATTTATTTTACAAAATGTTTTCCCGGTATACAGTATGTTTACATTTCGAGACTCCGCATTGGTATCTCGGTTAATAGAAGGGATTAAATTTTTTTAACTTTTCTTTATAAAGAGTGTTATAACGCGATAACGTCCAATAAAATCTTTTTAGGAGCTTTTTCAAAACAAATTTATTATATATAAAATCGATAGGTTCAAGGAAATTTGCATTTTAAATTTCTTGAGGTATGTTTCAGAGATCATAATCATAATCTCATGAAACTTTATGATTTCGATTTTTGAAAGAATGTATTATACATTTCAATCGGAATAGTGATGCATTTACGAATTCGTTTTTATTAATGCATGATGGAAAGGTCCTGCCTAACCCCCCGAATATAGGTATGTATAATTTTACTTTAAATTTATATCACTTGTACAAATAAAAATTTGTTAGGGATGTTATACATCATTGGAAAGCTAGATAGTTATGGACTACCTAATTAAACAAACATTCAGTATCGTTCGTTGCTATAAGAAAAACAAAATATACCGCTAATAACTTGGAAGAAATTAAAAATGGAATTTGCTGTCAAAAAAAATAAATTTGTGTTAATAAGCTGCTTCAGTAATATAAAGTAAGTAATTTAAAGCAGTCACATTAGTGTTACCGAATTACAGTGAAAAATTGAAAACTGTAAATTTTAGTTTTCCCAAAATATCTTACAATGGCAGAAATTAGATCGAATTAAAATTAATTTTGTTGTGATCATTAAATTCTGTAAAACAATACCAATTTAACCGTTGCGTTATCTCTTTTAATAAAGGAGATAAAAATGGCAAGCATCGAAATGTGGACATACATATTGTATTTTAGTTTTTCTAGGTACGACATATTGAGATACAGTATTCAACACAAGCCAAAATACATTTTGTTAATGTATAATATATTTAATTAAGGTTAAGTAGCATTAATAAACGACTCATCTTATTGTATATTAATAATATAACGTTAAAATTTATGGATACAAGAACAAAAACATAAAATAATGTAAAAATACAAAAACTCAGTTAAGATTTTTAAATTTGCATTTGTTTATTTTTTTTTTTTAAGTATCCAATTAGCATTCTTTGTTGTTGGATAAATTCGTATTTTTTGTTTCGTTTATATCGTCTAATCTTTTTTTCTTTTAATACCAGATTGAATATTAATATTCTACCGTGCAGATCCCCATTAAAAAATTAACATTCATTATTTTCTAAAGTGCATAAATAAACTGGAAAACTTGGTAATCGTTATTATTTAACTGTAACAAAAACATTATGTACATACTTAAAACATCTAGGTACTTTGTACATGTATTATGACTTTTATTCAAAATGATTTACTTTGCATTTTTGCGTTAGTATACTGTATCGTTAATAATGTAAAAGATATTAAAAAATTTCAAAATAGTGGATAACCTCTGATTAAGTACACTCCAGGATTTTTTTGATCATCTATATAAAACAACTGAAGTAATATAATGAATAATTTACCTGACATCTTAGTAAAATCATTGTAACAGTTTTGAGCAGATACAATAATTACTCTCGAGGCAGAACGATTTACACTATAGCAGTCTTGATATTTGCTTCTTTGAAGAGTATTGCATTTTGACAAATGAATAAAGCTTACTTTTGTAAAATATTTTTTCAATCGTTTTCAAACAATAGGCAACTCGACTTTTTACTAATAAACTACTGGTATATTTCATGTTAAAGTTATAAGGTAAGTTGTTCGGTTTTGTTGAACTACCGGGAATAACAACGTTATTTGGCTTTATCTTGAAGTTTTATTGTATGTACAGTTTCGTTAGCATGGAAAAATGAAGTTGTAATTTTTGAAAAGCACCAGAAAGGTAGGTGGTGTAACTAAATCGCCTAATCTGAATGGTTTTCATTATATTAGTATACTACCTGCTTTAAACTAGCATGGACAAAGATTTATATGTATGTATTAATTAAAAATACTTAATAAATTACTTTAAAATATAATTACAGCAGATGTTTTGTATTTAAGTTCCTGGAATCAGCCCCATAGATACATATTGTTCATAATTATTGTGACGTGTTCGGTCACGGAAAACACAATTAACAAAACAAAAATAACGAAATCATTTAATTACTTAAGTTAATTTGACTACACTACAGTTATAAATAAGTCTACGCAATTTATATCACTAAAAAGTCTATTTTCCCGCTCGCCTCTACTATAAATACTCGCTATACCATAGACACTATGACTTCTATCGCCTGTTGTTCGCCTATCGATCGCTTCGCTTCCAAACATCAGCTATTCACTGTCAACTCACTCGGTGTGAGCGTCGTCTCGCCTTTATATAGTCTTTTCAGCTTTTTTCTAGGGAATTCTACAGCCGTCTAGTAATCCAATTGTTTTCCCATTGATCTTTGCTGGTGTTTTCTAGATATGTCAGGAAAGCCGAGAATATTCCTTATGTATTCAGGGAAGAAGTTCGTTAATTATGCTCACACCAACTTAATTGGCAAGTACTCGTAACACTGCCCCCTTCTTAGAATTGATCGTCCCGATCAATGTCTTGACCTTTGTAGGGCACCAAGCGGTCCAAGTGTACAACTTTCATCTTGGCCTTTGGTCCTCTCTGAATACGGTAGACCACGTCATTCAGTCTTCTGACCACAGTGTAAGGTCCTTCCCAGGCTCGCTGTAGCTTCGGTGAGCGCCCTTTTCGACGGACAGGATTGTAAAGCCACACCTGGTCCCCTTCTCTGAATCCTGTGCTGTTGGCTCTCCGGTCGTACCTGGTCTTCATGCGGTCACTCCCTACTTGGATTTTGTTACGAACGGCTCTGTGGATGGTACCGAGTTGTTCCTCTAGTTGCTGTGCGTAGTCGGTAGCCGAAGGTCGCCGATCTTCTGGGTGTCCAAACCGGATGTCTATAGGTAACTTCAGCTCTCTTCCAAATAAAATGCTGGCTGGTGTTCTGCCGGTGGTCTCATGAACCGCATTTCGATAGGCCAACAGGAACAAAGGTATGTGGTGGTTCCAGTCTGTCTGGTGATCGTTGACAACCATTTTCAAATTGGTTTTCAGCGTCGCGTTAAACCGTTCGACCATTCTGTCAGATTGTGGATGTAATGGAGTGGTCCTAGTTTTCTGTACTCCTAGCAGCTCACAGACTTCCCGGAATACCGTGGATTCGAAGTTCCGTCCCTGGTCAGAGTGGATCTTCATCGAAACTCCATACCGACTGATCCATTGGTTCACCAGCATTCCAGCGACCGTAGTAGCTTCTTGGTTTGGGATTGCGTACACTTCGAGCCATTTGCTAAAATAGTCCATCACTACCAAGATGTACTTATTGCCAGCAGTTGTTGTTGGTAATGGTCCTGCTACGTCCAGAGCTATTATCTAAAATGGGGCACCAACATTGTACTGTTTCATTCGCCCTCGGCTTCGAGTCTGAGGCCCCTTGGCTGACGCACACGTTGGATATTCCTACACCAATTTTCGACGTCTCTTCTACACTTTAGCCAATAAAATCGCACTCGCACCTTCTCCAACGTCTTTGTTACTCCGAAGTGTCCTCCACCAACACCTCCATGGACTTCCGTCAGCACCTCGTTGACTCTGTTCTTCGGGAGAACTACTTGATGTCGAATTTTAGTTCCGTCAGGGCTTTCCCACACTCTTTTTAATACCCCATTCTCGACGATGAGCGAATCCCATAAGGCCCAATAGCTCTTCGTGATGGTACTCGTACTACTAACATCTGCCCAGGTAGGTCGTGCTGTTCCTGCCTTTTTCCACCGCAGTATCGGTTTAATGTCTTCGTCGGTATCTTGGTCTTTCGCCAGGTCTTCGTTCTGCCAGTGTTCTTCAGGTTCCACCATCGTCTGACAGATCCTTGCCAAGTTGACTGGTTCCTTCTTTTCGGCGGCCATGCAATGTTTGCAGTTCTTCGAGCATGGTCTTCGCGAGAGGGCATCAGCATTACCATGTTGTTTTCCAGCACGATGCTCGATGCTGAAGTCGTATACTTGTAGCCGCTGTTGATCCGCACGGCGTTCCTCGGCCGGGTAGTTTCGCTCTAAATGTCCGTGCTTTCCACTTTCCCAGCACCTTGGTCTTCCTTTGTTTTGTCCACAGCCTCGGGAAAAATGACCGACCTTCCCACATTGCCAACATCTGGCCGATTCTCTTTTGTCATATATTGTAGTTCTTTTCACAGTTTCGACATATTCGTGGCGTTTAGGGCAGTCTAGCTGTAAATGTCCGCGCTTTCCACATTCCCAGCACCTTGGTCTTCCTTTATTTTGGCCACAGTCTCGGGAAAAGTGACCGACCTTCCCGCATTCCCAACATTTGGCCGATTCTCTCTTGTCGTTGATGGTAGTCCTCTTGACAGTTTCGACGCATTCTTTGATCAGTCTTGTGACTTCATTCTTGTATTCGTCGTGTTCAACAGCTGTTTGGCGTACACGCACGTGGCCCTTGGAAGCTTGTTTTGCAGCTTCGAATTCTAAGGCGTGCGCCAGTGCGTCACTCGCAATCTTATGGCGGGCCAAACGGAGAACTTGCTGTAAGTCGGTGTCCCTCACGCCATCGACGAATGTTTGGACTGCTAGCTGGTCTGCGAAGTCCTGCGGAGCGGTAGGATAGGCCAATCTAACTAGACGTTCCACATCGGCCTGGAACTCCTGTAGATTTTCAGATGTCTTCTGATTGCGACACTTCAGTTGAGTCTGGTACACTTGTTGCAAATGTTTGTCGCCATATCTCATTTCGAGTCGCTCTAGCAGCGCAGAGAAGTCCCGTTGTTGGCGCTCTGGAATACCTTGAAGGACGTCCAATGCTTCTCGCAGAGCTATGACCAGCGCCGTTGCTTTCTCAAAATCGTTCCAGTTGTTTGCTTCTGCCGCTGCCTCGAACTGTCGTTTGTATACAGACCAGCAAACTTTTCCGTCGAAAGTCGGTGGTTTAATTCTAATCGTCTTCGCAGTGTCTTCGGACTTTACTTCACTGGCCGGTTTTATGTTCTCGAGCTTCTGTCGCATCTTCTCTATTTCCTTTTGTACTTCTTCTTTCAACTCATCTCTTAGCTTTTCTTGTCGTATCTCCAATTCTTGTCGTACTTCCTGTAACTCTTCTTTTAATCCTTCTTGTTCAATTTTTATTGTCCTTATATCTTCTACCAATTTCTCTTGAACTGCCTTAATTTCTTCTTTGCTTGCTTTAATTTATTCCTTCATTTCTTTTTGTGCTAATTTCATTTCGTCCTGTCCAGCTTCCATTTTATTCTTCAATTCTTCCTGTCCACATTCCATTCTTTCTTGTCCAGCTTCCATTTTATTGTTCATTTCTTCCTGGCCTACCTTCATTTCTTCCTGGCCTGCCTTCATTTCTTCCTGGCCTGCCTTCATTGCCTTCATCATTTCCATTAAAGCCTTTATTTGTTCTTCCATTATTGCTGATTGTTTTCTTGTTACTGGCATAAGGCTTCAAAATTCCTCTTCTCTTCGGACCTCTTCTACGATCTGTCGCACTAACTTTCTTCGGGAATCTTCAATTCCCTTACTATCCCACTCCTGACACCAAATCTGACGTGTTCGGTCACGGAAAACACAATTAACAAAACAAAAATAACGAATTTATTTAATTACTAAAGTTAATTTGACTACACTACAGTTATAAATAAGTCTACGCAATTTATATCACTAAAAAGTCTATTTTCCCGCTCGCCTCTACTATAAATATTCGCTATACCATAGACACTATGACTGCTATCGCCTGTTGTTCGTCTATCGATTGCTTCGCTTCCAAACATCAGCTGTTCACTGTCAACTCACTCGGTGTGAGCGTCGTCTCGCCTTTATATAGTCTTTTCAGCCTTTTTCTAGGGAATTTTACAGCCGTCTAGTAATCCAATTGTTTTTCCATTGATCTTTGCTGGTGTTTTCTAGATATGTCAGGAAAGCCGAGAATATTCCTTATGTATTCAGGGAAGATGTTTGTTAATTATGCTCACACCAACTTAATTGGCAAGTACTCGTAACATTATTTAAATGTAATTATTTCTCATTCCTTTGAAACCGTTGGGGGTATAGCAATTTATATAAAAGCTCTGACTACCCCTGATCTAGCACCTCTACTGTTACCGAGTAGGTTGTTTGGATGTCTGGGTTCGTGTTGTCGTTTCCGACTGCAACCGCAACTTGTTAATAAATTAGGGGAATTTAACGCAACCGACATTGTTTATAATAACAAAAATGTATAGCGTTTACTATGTTTTAAAGCATTTACCTTTTATTATTTGTTAACGAAATAAACAAGTTTGTTTTTAAAAGTGGTTATTTTTTATAGGAGTGTCCAAGATAAGAATGGGTAGTATTAGAATCTCGTAAACGGTAAGAGAAACGGAATCGATTCATTTGTGAAAAGTTGCGCATTTTGGAGCATAACAATATGACGTGTAGAAAGTAAATAGTCTAATATATAAAATTCTCGTGTCACAATCTTAGTTGCTTGACTGATTTTTATGAAATTTTACATGCATATTCAGTTGGTCTGAGAATCGGCTACTTTCTATTTTTTCGAACCCCTAAGTGATAAGGGTTGTCCACCCCTAACTTTTTAATTTTTTGACCAAAATTTTTTTTTTTATTTTTTTACGATTTTGCATTAAAAAATACATATAACCCTTAATTTTCATCCTTCTACCACCAACCCCCATCTTTTAATAGCGATATTAGTACTGTAATAATCTTCAACTCTCAGTGGTCGATAACTGATCAATTATTATCAATCGATTAGTCATCCTCGCCAGGCGTCTACTGATGTCACTACTCACCCAGCAAACAGCACGGAGTGGGGATGAGAATGAAACAGATTTTTTTAGAATGTTACAGGGAGTTCAAATATGTTCTAAGAAGTAAAATAATGTTTTATTATAACATTTTCGAATGATTTGGCAATGTTCAAGAATGTTCCAGAACCTTGAAGATCATTCAAGAATATTCCAGAGTATTAAAAAAAGTTATAAAATATTTTGAATGATTATGGGATGTTCTGGATAGTTCTAAATTCGCGAATATTCTAGAATGTTCCATTAAACGTGTGATATATTCTTACCTGGGCAACGCCGGGTATTGCTGCTTGTATAATATAAAATAATAAAAAAATTATCCAGAAAGAAACAGAATTTTTCAAAATTGTTTTATTTATTTTGTGGCTTTATTTGAAAATTGTATTTTAAAGTAAAATGTCTAGTGCGGTGTAGGTGGTTAGTTAGTTAGGTAGAGTAGTTGATATGGGTTAGGTATTTATTCCGACATTGGAAATATTGGATCTGTTTGACCCGGAGACATTTTTAAAAAGCTCCAACAACAAAATGAAATTAATTGCGTACCTGTCCACTGGTTTGCTTTAAAATTAAATCCTATTGAATAGCTAATACTCTCACCTAAAGGGCTATTTAACGTACAGTATCAGACACGAAAAATAAATAGAAATTAAGAGATTAGGGAATATTTTTCTGGTGGGGATGTAATTAGTGGTCCACCATTTCGATAAAATTGTTGTCACGTTTCGGATTCTGAAAATAAATAGATTAAGCAGTTATAATTATAAAAATACTGATCCGGGTCATTAGTAAAAAATAATACACTTTTTGAATTTTATGATTTTTAAATTAAAAAGAATTGTTTCAAGAAAATTAAACACCACTTTTTTATCAATATTTATTTTTTATTTTCTTTAACGTTTATTGTTAATCTACATACATAATTCATAACAAAGAGGGATCTCGTTATATTCTTTATCGTGCATACACATTTGTCAATATACATAAAATTTGTTAATGTTACAAAATTTCGTTTAATTTGCATATACAATTAACTTAATATAATTTTCTAATAATACACTGCTTTAAATTGCACGTAATGATTGTTGTTTCGTTTTAACCCAACGTTTCCACTGTCGGGTTATATAGGAAATATTCATAATTGGCCATTGAAATGAGCCAGAGAGCTTTTTGTGCAGAAAAGTTAAAATTTCAGACAATTCCTTGATTATATATACATCAAACTTCTGATGGAGAACAACTTTTAATAGGTATACAGTGTATCCAAGACGAAGATTGGATTCCATTGGGATCTCGTAAACGGTAAAACATACGGAGTCGATTAAATTAGAGGAAAGTTGAATATTTTAAGTCTAACAATATGGCGTGTAAAACGTTTTAAAATACCAATTTCGGAAATATTTGTAAAAAGCCGAAATTCTTTAAAATTGTTTTAGAGAACGAATATCAAAATAAATTGCACTCTTGTGTTGCCACTTTTTCCGGGCAATCCAATGGTGGCATCACTTTTGAAGTCCGACGTTTCGTCATGAAGGGGCCATCATCAAATTATTTTTGAAGTGAAACTTCTTTGGGCGCGATGAGAGTACAATCTCAAGGCCATGAAACGACACATTTCGTAACGATTCGTCTCGCGAAGCTATGACAATAGAAAGGCGCGCATACGCATATCGGTATTACAGTCAGCTGTTAGTGACCGGCATCTCATAGCAGTTATATTATTACAGTAAATGTTTATTTAACAACAATTAATATTTATTTAAGAGTGAGTATTATTATGTATTAATTTTAATTCCTTGTAGTCATTGATAGTTTATGGTTTCTTTAACACTTGGAAAAATAAACGGAGGCGAAAAATTTGTGATGCATATATGTGTTTTTATTTTTAAAACATAAATCCTGAAAATTATCGTACTCTCTCTTCCTTTCATCAAACATTACTTATTCGTTATAAAGGTATAATAGATATCGCCACTTCTTTCACGTGTACTGAGTTTCATATGATTAATTTTTTTTTGTAATACGGCCCTATTATTTTTATCACAAGGTCTAAGGCCATTTTAAATTTTTAATTAGATAGTATAACACTTGCAATTGTTTTAACACAACTTTAGCTTGTTTTAGGCATAATTAAAAATTTTCCTGATTACGGCTCTGAACAGAAAATTCAGCACAAAATATCCAGCAATTTTTTGTATTATTCAAGTGTAAGAAATATAATCTTTATTTTTAGATACCTACTACTTTTATTATTACATTTCTATAATTAACGAATTAATAAATTTTGTTGGCGTTCAGGGTATTTTAATTATGCATAAAACAAGCTGCGTTTACGAGATCCCATTGCTATCCCACCCTTATCTTGGACACACTGTATAAACTGTGATCATATAATTTTCTCCTTCTTCGCAGCTAATCATGTCCTCAAAATTTTAATAGGGAAAATGAGCCGTATGATATATAATTTGAATAGTCTCTTTTTTCTAGATTCGACACAAACATAATTGGAGAGTTCTAACGACTATTCTCAAAACCACTATAAATACTTTACAAAGTGAATAATTTAATGAATTTTAGTGAAAATCAAGTGTTTTAATCATTCATATAATTATTCAAAACTGTTTCACCAAGCGATCAGCTTAAAAACAATTTCGATTATTTACAGTGTTTTCCATTAATATCAAGTTTGATTTCTCGGTGAACAGTGTGTTTACATTTCGAGGCTCCCCATTGGAATCTCGGTTAGTAGAAGAGACGCAGCAACGGTTAAATGAGAAATTTTTAGTTTCTTTTTTATAATGCCAAAACGCCCAATAAAACCTTTACATTACTAAGGCACGTTTTTAAGTATGTAGGACTCGATATCATTTTATTGATAATGTTAAGCTGTTTATAAGATGTACTGGTTTAAAAATATGATGCCCCTCAATGTACGTATATTACTCTTCGCTGTAAACCAATATCCGAAATATGGCGAATATAGCGAATTTGCAAACAATAATAAAAATTTCCGCAAAATCACGACTTAAAAATTAACAGAAAACTTATATCCTCTTTTTCCAAATAATCTATACTTCTTCTACCCTTCTTTACTTCCATTTCTGCATCTGAATTAAATATATAACATAAGCCCTTTATATTTTTACTAATAAACCACCTCTTCAAATCTCAGAAGGAGTCCCGCTCATAAAAGGCAAGAACAATGAACCTGAACAATGATGATAGCATTTCCTATCTCTCCAACTAAAACAAGATTTTTGTTTGTTTTTACTAGTTTTAGGAATAGTTTATACATTTAAATATTTCAGATTCTTTGGAGGATACGTAAGAAAAAGAAAGGGTCTAAATTGTATAAAAAGCTGTTATATAGGTACATAGGTCCTAAAATTATTGATTATTTTCGAAGATGGGGCAACGGATTTATTTTCAATGGTCAATAATTTTTAAACGGTAATTAAAGTATGTAGAGAGAGCGTAATGAACTTCGATTAAATTGAATTCAACAATTTGAGAAAACGGTATGTTTCAATTAAATCATGAAGTTGATATTTAAAAAAAAACCAAATGAATGATTTTGAGATATGGATTTTATGCAATGATTTCTTATAGTTTTTATTGTAACAATTATAACAGAATTAATATGTTGTAACAGACGTTTTCATGTTTAATTTGTTTAATTTAATTTGTATTGAAATATAAATCGATGTATATTGTATACGAAATGTATACAGTGCACCTATATTGATAATAATAGTAATTATAACCGAAACCGTAATTGGTCGTAAAAAAAATCGAATTATTTATACCAAAAATACTCAATTCTACAACAATATGGATGGCAACTTTGTGAACCACTTACTTTTATAAACTTATTAAAATTGCGTATTAATAAAAAATAAGAAATGTTGTCTTTTAATTATTTAATTATTCGTCGTTATTTGTAAATGTTTGAGTTAGCAATCTATTTTTAATTATTGCTATTATGTTAATTAATAATTAGCGTCTATGATTTTAACAAATTTAAAGAAACGATTCCCTCTCTCTACAGATTATTTATTTTACATTTAAAATCATACACACAATGTACATATCTATATATCCTAAGTGTATTCTGTTTATAATATTTTTGGTATTTTAGGGAATTCGTTTACAATAATTTTCTTTTGTAGCGATAATATTACGATAAAACCAAAAGTAACGTGAGTGTATTCAACTATATATTAACTGTAACAGTCATAATAGGTACCATCTAGCTATATAGGTACTATCTAACTACAATTTTCATTCTTCTAATTACCATTTAACGTGGTACCGTTCCTGCATTTGAAGAAGCATCTTCAGTATAAGTTTTGCCTAATGCTTCAGTAGAATCATCGGCAGATTTAGAAATATCAGTCGCTGTGTCTGTAGAGGCTACCTCTGAGAATGCCCCCGATGATTCTTCAGGGGAGGTTTTGGTTGATGTTACTGTTGATATAATAGTCGATTTTGTAGCGGTTGATTTTATATTATCCCTACTAAAAACGTCGGATGACGAAACAGTAGAAACTGTGGTTTGCGTTTTTGTAGAAACGTCGGTTGATGAGACAAGTAAAGGTTTTGTTGTTTTAGAATTAGTTATTTTCGTATTTTCCATAGAAGTAGATGTTTTTACAGTATTATTTGTTTTGGTACCTAATTTGCCCTTATCTGTTTCAGTAGTTGCTTATTTATTGTTGATTTCCCCAGTTGTAATTCTTGGGTTTAGAATTAACTTCGAGATTAGGATTTTCAGACGTAGTGATTTTATTACATTTATTTCTTCTTCGGCTTTTTTTTTTATTTCTAGTATCAGTATTGGTTCTGTTTTTCCCGTCTGCAAAAATATATAGTTTATAATTAACATGATTGTGAACATTGTTTGGCAGTTGATAGGATCTCCGTGGCGGGTTGGTAAAAATAAGACTCCTTGGTAATGGAGAGGGAGATTGTGGTGATGGAGGCGGAGGAGGTGGTGGGGGTGGAGGTGGTGGTGGGGGAGGAGTTACAGATGGTGGCGGAAAAATTGGTGGACACGTTGACAGCGGCGGACAAGTCACGGGTATTGTTGACGGTAACTGCGGAGGATAAGTTGGCGGTGTTGTTGAGGGTAGCGGCGGAGGGCAAGTTGGCGGTGTTGTTGACGGTAGCGGCGGAGGGCAAGTTGGCGGTGTAGTTGACGGTAGCGGCGGAGGGTAAGTTGGCGGTGTTGTTGACGGTAGCGGCGGAGGGCAAGTTGGCGGTGTTGTTGACGGTAGCGGCGGAGGGCAAGTTGGCGGTGTTGTTGACGGTAGCGGCGGAGGGCCAGTTGGCGGTGTTGTAGATGGTGGAAGGGGAGTGGTCGATGTAGGCGGGGTAGTGGTCGGTGGTGGAGGCGGAGTGGTCGATGATGGGGGAGTGGTCGGTGGTGGAGAAGGAGTAGTCGGTGGTGGCGGGGGTGTTGTTGGTGGTGGAAGTTGTGTGGTTGGTGGTGTAGTTGGTGGTTCAGGGGGTGGTGGAGGTGGTGTAGTTGGTGGTGGTAGCGGCGGTGTAGTTGGTGGTGGTGTAGTTGGGGGTGGAGGTGGTGTGGTTCGTGGTGTAGTTGGTGGTGTGGTTGGTGGTGTAGTTGGTTGTTCAGTGGGTGGTGGAGGTGGTGTAGTTGGTGTTGTAGTTGGTGGTGGTGGCGGCGGTGTAATTGTAGGTGGTGATGGTGTAGTTGGTTGTGGAGGTGTTGTGGTTGGTGGTGTAGTCGGTGGTGGTGGTGTAGTTGATGGTGGTGGCGGAGGCGGTGTAGTTGGTGGTAGTGGTGTGGTTGGCGGTGTAGTTGGTGGTGTGGTTGGTGGTGTAGTTGGTGGTGTGGTTGGTGGTGTAGTTGGTGGTGTGGTTGGTGGTGTAGTTGGTGGTGGGGGCGGCGGTGTAGTTGGTGGTGTTGTTGGTGGTGGCGGTGCTGTGGTTGGTGGTGTAGTTGATGGTGGTGGCAGTGGTGTAGTTGGTGGTGGTGGCGGTGGTGTAGTTGGTGGTGGTGGTGGTGGTGTAGTTGGTGGTGGTGGTGGTGTTGTTGGAGGAGGTGGTGGTGGCGGTTTAGTTGTTGGACATTCTCCGCACCCAAAACGATTAATAATTTTTATAACATACACTTTGGTGTCAACAATTTTGATCGAATCGCCTTTATTTTTAGTTTGATTTTTAATCTTTTTAATCATATCTTTATGTTGTTGTATAAGCCCTTTGATATCGAAAGAACGACGGCTATGTTCAGTTACGGGTAGTTTGGTCTGTCTTACGTGTGAGCGTCTGATGGTCTTGGAGTGCTGCGGTCTTTTTGTTAAATTTTTTGATTTATTTTTAAAACGTGTATAACACTGCTGCTTCGGTAGGGATCCGGATCCTGTATTAATGTAAACATTCGGTATATGTCGTTTCGTTCTTGTGATAACATGTTTGATTAAAATTGTTGATCGATGAAATGGAAATTGAAGTTCTGATAAATTGTGTACTTTATCTTTTAGCCACGGTTGGTGGATTTGGGATAGCATTGGATAAACAACCAAAATTTGCGCTAAAAATACCTGCAATGAGAGAGAAAGCAGTGATATTTAGTAATAAACATAAACATTTTATAGTATATGTTTTTTTTTGAAATTGTAAAGTTTAATCATATTTAATTTATAAGGATTTCTGAATTATCTACCATTTTCATGCCAACAGAACGCAATGGAGGAGAAACTAAAATTTTTATTTTATTTATTCAACTATAGTAAACTTTCATAATTAGGTTAATGAAATAAAGCAATATTATGGTAAAAATTTCCCAACATACAAGCTTTCGAGATGAAAAAAAAATATATATATATACAATAAATAATACATGTCTTGATACTTTTTACCAATTACGTATAGATACCTATGATTTTATTTCATTCTTTGATGAAATTCTTGCAAGTATAAAATCTAATAATCTAGGTATTCTATTAAATCATTTTTTCGGCGATGTTTCACATACGATTTTACTTTTTAGTCTAGTGAATTGAAAAAGTAACTAAATTGTAAAGTTCAGTAATAATTTACCTGCACGTTAAGTAAAATCATTGGAGTAGCTTCGCTCAAACAAGAAAATTGCTCTAAAGGTAGAACGATCAGTTATTTTTTTTCTGTTGCAATAATACTTGCTTCTGTGAAGAGTTACCAAATTGCATTTTGACAAAAGAACAATGCTTAAAATTTTGTAAAATATATCAGTATCTAATTGTTTTTAAACAATAGGCAACTCGATTTTTTAACAATAATTTGCTGATATGTCTTATGTCAAAGTAATATGTTTTCTGTTCGCTTTTGTTAAACAACCGGAGATAAGAACGTCGTTTTGTATTATTTAGTTTTATTATGTCGTTTCTTTCTTACATTGCTTGGAAACGAAATTTGAAAATGCACAATGCACAGTTGCATGTCTGATCTGAAGCTGCACTTGTCGGGGCATACACTAAGCCGTCTGAAAATTCACTTTTAAAGAAAACCTGATATTTCATATAATTATTAATTTTTTTTTGCAAACCTGGTAATTAACAGGCTATTTCAAAATTGGCATGTTTCTGCAAAATATACTACCTAAGACTAAATTTTATTTAATTCGGAGTGCCCAAACGATAGACATTATAGGTGCTCCTCTTGAGTATAGTATATTTAATTGTCTCAGCTTTCGAATGTTGAACATATCTGTTTTCCTCCGAATATGTTTCCTTTCTTTCTTCTAGGCACACTAAAAAAATTGAAGGGCCACGTTATTTTAACCGACCACTACTTTACTTTTTTTAATTTAAAATGTGGATATTTTTATATCTATATTTAGCAAAATGTTACCATAAATAGAATTTATATTAATTGAAATTTATATCTAAGTTGTAGTACGGAGAACTTCATATATAAATAAAATAGATGAAAATCTGAGAGCAGACATCTTGGGTACCTGTCTTGCGTATGGTAATTTAATTGTCGCAATTTTCGAGCGTTGATTACATCTTTCTTCCTCCTAATGCGTTTTCTTTCTTTCTTCTGTATACGTAGAATGTAAAATTTCCAAAGGGCATAGATATTATTTAACCAACAAGGTTTATATATGATTCACTAACATCATCTTATCTGAACCAAATATATAGACGCAAGATCACGTTGGAAAATTGTACTTATCAATTCTACAACTCCAGGATTACTACTGAACACAAAATTGCAATTAGACTAGCAGCCCGATGTTACGCATTTAATGAATAATCAACTCGTGTAGTTATTGATGCTAAAGTTAAATAGGTTTATTTACAAAAAGTAATAATTGTTTAATGTTACATTATTTAAAGAAATAGTTTTAGGTTACATGAAATACATAAATTTTTTATATTCCGTTGCATACGTAGCTAGTCTGCTGTTGTGTAGAAATTCCATTAAGCACTTTGTTTTTGTATAATTTTTGATTGCTTAGGTTTTCATTACTCCACTACTCGATGCCACAAGATAATCTTTTTCTATTTAAGTATTCATCGTCCGTTTCGTTTATTCGAATAGATATAATAATTATGCTCAATAGGTTAGAAGATGTTGGTATATTGCATTCGAAAGTAACTAATATGTTTAGTGCGATGCAGTGCCTATTTGTCAACCACCATTATATAATTAGTTTATTGTTCCCATTTCGTCAACTATTAAGGTAGTTAATTATGTAAATTGGTTGGTTGGGGTTAGTTATTTATCCCTGCAGTGGAAACATTGAATCTGTTTGACCCGAAGACATTTTTAAAAAGATCTAATATCAGAATGAAATTAATTGCGTAACTGTCCACTAGTTTACCTTCAATTTAAATCCAATTGAATAGCTTATATTCTCACCTAAAGGATTATTTGATGTATAAGACACGAAAAATAAATAGAAATTAAGAGATTAGGGAATATTTTTCTGGTGGGGGTGTAATTTGAAGTCCACCATTTCGATTAAATTGTTGTCACGTTTCGAATTCTGAACAAAAAATTGATGATGCTGATATTATTATGACATGAATTGAATGTCATATATATAAACGTAATTGTCTCATTATTATAATTTCATTAAGTAACTTCTGATTTTTAAATTTAAAGGAAAATTAACCCTTTGTTTCGAGAAAATAGAACATCACTATTTTGTAAAGATTTGCTTTTATTTCTTTTACACTTATTGTAAATTAACATACACATATATATTATAACAAGGAAGGACCTCGTTACAGACGCATTTGTTAATATTGTACTGATTACGGCTATTGTTTTTAATATACTTACACATATTTTTTTGCGAATAACATTCTCTTTCAAAGACGTTCAAAAATATTTAGGAAATATAAAATTTGTTAATATTACAAAATTTCAAACTTTCAGAACGAAAATTGATTACTACGACCATATTACGTGTCTTCAGCTGAAGAAGCCACAGTGTGGTAAAACGATCATAGCGATTAACACGTTAACTGCCGCAATGTATACTCAAAAATAAGATCCTGAGTCCCCAAGTTGTTAAGAAGTCTTACAACACTTGTCTGGGCATTTTGAACGGTTATTCTTAATTTTTGGTGTTCACTTTTAAATTATTTTTTTTTATGTATTTTTAATTGATTAGCATGTATGCATCTCGAGGCCCTAATGGACATTTTTCTTAAGCTGGTCACTGGTGCTTACGTGCTTCTCTTTCAATTAATGGAGAACAGTCTTGTTGTAACTCGTTCATTTTGCACATTATAAACAGAATACTAGTCTCCTACGAATCATTGTCGGCGAGTGAGTGTGTGTTGTATTGTTTTATAATGTCGAATTAGAAGGACCAGGAGCAATTGCAAAAGCTTTTGCATGAATTTTTGTCAGATGAAGATAGTGATGATAATGTACGCGATAAAGACTTTGAACTAACTGGTAGTGAACAAACCAGTGATTCATCGTCAAGTGGCAAAGTTCCTGAACGCAAATGGCCAAAAGTCATAAAGCATTTATTCGCCACAACACCGTCAACGACACATGAGGATAATCCAAGAAGTATAGCAGATACTATTGAAAATGTAATTTCTTAGTACCAAATACCAGAAGCCCAAAGTTCGTCGTCTTTAAATGAGAATGATCCTGTGAATGACAATAATTTACCTATCATTTGGAAAAAGGTTGAAAAATATTACCTTTAGTGTTCCTAACTTAGGTATAAAAGTTAAGTTTTTTGAAATGTATGGCAAACACCTCTTGATTTCTTTGAGCTATTTGTGAACATTGTTGACATTATTGAGTTGACTGTAGTGGAGACCAATCGATATGCGAGTCAAAAGTTGAATGCAGGTGATATTCGCCCAAAAGCGAAAATTTCCAAGTGGGTAGATACTAATGCACAAGAAATAAAGACATACTTGCATATTATATTTATTATACATTTTAGTGATATTGTAGGTCGTGAAGATCAAAGTATAAGTTAATTTAATTTATAGAAAAAAAATCGTTACCGCAACCCAAATTATAAAAAATCATAACTTGCACATAATACGACTTAGAGTGTTGAAATTTTTACTAGTAATAGCTGAATATTAGTGCTAACGCCTTGACAAAATTTAATTAAATAATTTATACAGGGCGTTCAAAATAAAATTCTAAAATTGAAAAACTTCAAACACGAATTACTTCGTTTTTTCAAATGGCACCTACTATTTTTTATTTTTTCAATCGATTCCTTTTTTTTATCCTCTTTCGATCCATATGGATACTTCCTATTTTATTTATAAATTTTGGAATAGTTTTGAGTTATTACTTAAAATAGGAAGTATAGATCGAAAGAGGATAAAAAAAGGAATCGATTGAAAAAATAAAAAATAGTAGGTGATATTTGAAAAAACCAAGTAATTCGTGTTTGAAGTTTTTCAATTTTAGAATTTTATTTTGAACGCCCTGTATAAATTATTTAATTCAATTTTGTCAAGGCGTTACCACTAATATTCAGCTATTACTAGTAAAAATTTCAACACTCTAAGTCGTATTTTGTGGAAGTTATGATGTTTTATAATTTGGGTTGCGGTAGCGATTTTTTTTCTATAAATAAAATTAACTCAGAAACCGATCGTCATAGGAGTACAAGTTGGTTATCAAACTTACCTTAGAATTACACTTTTTATTCGAATTCAGCGTGAAAAATATACCATTCCATTTAAAATAACAAAGTTGGTATCGACTTCCGGTATAACCGGATGTAAATCGAACTTGAAAATATTTTTAAAAGAAGCGGCATAAACAATAACCAAATGAGCCCAAGTTTCAGAATTGAATTCCTTCTACTAATTCATATACTTCTAATAGCCCATCAACTTGAAAAACCCTGTATAAGTACAGATAACTTTTATAGCAGTGTGACTTTAGCGCATAATTTGTTAAATAGAAAAACAAATTTTGTTGGAACATTGAGGCAAAATAGAAAACTGAATCCGAAAAAAGTGACCGGTGGAAAATTAAAAAAAGGAGAGATTATTGGAAGGGGGACAACACAGGGGCAGTTGTGACAAAGTGGAAGGACAAGTGTGACGTACTCATGTTGAGCACAAAACTTACTGCTGAAATGGTAGACGTCAATCAGAGAGGAATAGTTCAGAAACCAGTTGTAGATTATAATACCATAAGTGTAAAAAGTTCATAGACATACCTGGCCAAATAAAAGCATATTCGACACCTTTACGCAAATCAGTGAAGTGGTATCGCAAAATAACGACTGAGCTTCTTTTGGGATCAGCGATTATAAAAGCTTATATACTCCATCAGAAAATAACAAATAATAAAATGTCCATCACGTCCTTTAGGGAATAATTACTTTGTCAACTTATCGACTTTTCCAAAATTCCTACACAAGATCAGCCATCAGATCAACAAGAACAGTTAGGTGCAGGTCATCATTTGGAGGCATTAACGTTAATTCTAATATATTGTTTCGTTTTGTTCTTGGGATAACATGCCTAGTGAAACCGGTACATCTATCCTCAAAGTAAAATTTAAGTTCTATTACATTTTAAACTCTATAGTGGATTTGGTATGATATTAGGTAAATAACTAATATTTGCACCAAAAAAGTCTAAAATTGAAAACAGAAATACAATGATATTTACCTATTAAATAATATTCAAAACAAAAACTTAACAAAGTGTTTTCTATTTAATGTAAAGTTTCATTTCCCGGTGTACAGTGTGTTTACATTTCGAGGCTCCCCATTGGAATCTCAGTTAATAGAACAGACGCAGCAACGGTTGAATGGGAAATTTTAATTTCTTTTTTATACTCTTCGCTGTAAACCAATATCCGAAATATAGCGAATTTGTAAACAATAATAAAAATTTCCGCAAAATCACAACGACTTAAAAACTAACAGAAAACATATATCCACTATTTCCAAATAGTGACATAATCTATACTTCTTCTACCCTTCTTTACTTCCATTTCTGCATCTAAATTAAATATATAACATAAGCCCTCTATACTTTTACTAATAAACCACCTCTTCAAATCTCAGTAGTCCCGCTCATAAAAGGCAAGAAGCAATGAACCTGAACAATGATGGTAGCATTTTCTATCTCTCCAACTAAAACATGATTTTTGTTTTTTTTTTAATAGTCTTAGAAATAGTTGCTTAATTTATATAATTCAATGTAGTTTTAAGAAATTAATTCAAATTCTATGGAGGATACGTAAGGTAGGGAGGGGTCTAAATTTTATAAAAAATCTGTTGTAGCTGACATAATTATTAAATCGATTGTGTATTGTGTTTTTTACTTTACCCAGACAGCTTATATTTTTAGGTTCTATGATTATTGATTATTTTTTTAAATAAGGCAACGGATTTATTTTCAATGGTCAATAATTTTTAAACGGTAATTAAAGTATGTAGAGAGAGCATAGTGAACTTCGATATTAAATTGAATTCAACAATATGAGAAAACTGTTTCAATTAAACCGATGAAGTTAATAGTTTTTCTAAAAAAATAATCAAATGAATGATTTTGAAACATGAATTTTATGCAATGATTTCTTATAGTTTTTATTGTAACAATTACAGCAGAATTAATACGTTGTAATAGATATAATTTGTTGAATATAATTTGTATTAAAATATAAATCGATATATGTATATATATTACCTATCTATATTGATAATAGTAATAATAGCCGAAACTGCAATCGGTCGTAAAAAAAATCAAATTATTTATAACAAAAATACTCAATTCTACAACAATATAGATGGAAAATTACCGAATCAGTTGCTTTTAGATACTTATTAAAATTGCGTATTAGTAAAAAATAAGAAATGTTGATTTTTTAATAGTAATAAAATTTCATAGTATAAATTAATAACAAAACAAATTTATTTGAATGTAGCTACTACTTTTCATTTGTTCATAGCGTCTAGCTGTTAGTTACGACTTTCGTACAATTCTGTCAAAGGAAGTTTGTTCATCTTTAAATAATTTAGTTTTATAATTATTGTCTTTTGTCAATATAACGTAATACCAATTTTGTATCAATTTCATTGAATCACATGATCGATCTGTTTCAATTGGCACTGGTTGTGGTTCTGGTGGTGGTGCTTCTGTTATTTGTTCTTTTTCACATTCATCTTCTGTCGTGGGTTGATGTGGGGGATTTACATCTTCACAGTCGTCTGGTTCACACCCATCAGGCATTAAACTTTGGAAAAATTCATTGGGATCACGTACTGAGATAAGACATACACGTTTGCCTTGACCTTCGCAATATAATATAGTATAGTCGGGATACGGTGTCGGTTGCATATAATCGTTTCTTATGGTTGATGTAGCAAAGTAACTGTCTGGATCAGGAATATCTTTTATGCAATACTTAATGTGATCTTGAATCCAACACATTTCCTTACTTTTGGTATTTATAACTGGTATTATTGGACCGTTCTCGTAATCAGGATCACAGCCGGAAATTGATTTAAAAGAACCACTGTATGATCCTAAGTCGCCCATAGCTGAGGAATCAACGTACGATACATCATCAGATTGAAATCCAGGCATTGACTGAAGTTGAGAATTAGAAAATGAATCGAAATCGGATACCGATTGGGTTTTGGAACCGGAGTAAGATCCCAAGTCTGAGCGAAAGGAGTTAGATCGAAGTCCAGAATCGAAACTATTAGATCCTGAACTGCTGGATAGTCGAGAATTAGATCTAGAGTTTGAAAAAGATCCGAAATCCGATTGGGGTTTGGAAACAGGAAAAGAACCGAAATCAGACTGAAATCCAGAACTTGACAAAGATTCGGAACCAGAATAAGATCCAAAATCAGAAAGATAACCGGAACCTGATTTTGATTTGGGAACGGAATATTGTCCAGTATTGGATTGAAATCCACGACCCGATTGAGGCCTGGGAATGGATCCAAAGGATCCAAAATCTTCCGGAAAATTGGATTCAGGTTTATGTTTGAAATTAGAACGTGGTTTGGGTTCATATTGAAAATTATCATCTTTTAAGGTATTGTGTTTTGCATTAAACCGGGGATTAGAATTTCCTTTTCTAGGATTGTAATGATAATCGAATAAAGAATCGGCTTGCATTTGAGAACTGGACGAGGAACCGGAGCTAGATGACGAACTAGACCCAGAGCTGGATGAAGAATCAGAGCTACTAGATGAGGAACCGGAGCTAGACGAGGAACCGGAGCTAGACGAGGAGTCGGAACTTGAAGATCCAGAACTAGAGTGGCTTTGCGGTTGGTCGGCTATGTAAGAGTTATAATTGTTTTTTTGTAATTCTTCTGATGAATCGCAGTAGTCTGAATAATCCATCTCTTCCACCACTGGTAAGGAATAAGTAATTGTTATAGATATGAATATAATGATGAATCGTATTAATGGAACCTGCAATAAAAAGGATTATTTACTATTATTAATATTTGCAAAGAAGTATTTTAAGAAGATACATATGGTACCTAATATTTTGAACATTAAGTCATAGCACATTATTTTTATACTTGAATAGAACTTTTTGATTTAAATAAATCATAATAGAATTCTTTATTCTCTTTTCTTTTCAAATGTTTATCTGTCTGTGTCATTTTGTAAATAATTGTTATCGATTTAATTTGTCAAATTTTCACATAATTCTGTTTTAAAAAATTATCATATGATGGGGAATACAATCAAAAGAAAAATATGTAAATATTCTACAGCTATTCGAGCTTTCGATAAAGGATTGCATACGAAATCAATAGAATCAATATCGTCTACAAACGGAAGTAACGAAGTAATAATTGAAGAAGAAGCACCACCCGAAAGTGCTGATGAATTTTGGCAAGTAATGAACATTTCTGATGTTAGAGAATTTCAAATGAATTGGATTACATACGATACAAAAATAGAAAGAGATATGATTGAAGACATAAATCTAATGTTTGAGTATCTTAAAAATGTCCCTGATTACTTTGAAGAGTATTATAAATCGCTGGTGGAAATCGATCCGTATTTACTGTCGAGACATCGCCAATTTACTAGTGCTTACTTTGGCCATTGTGCTTTTTCTTTCAAAACAACAAAACAGAAAACAGAATACCATTATGTATGTAATTTGGTATTTTATCGAAAGCTAGCAAAAGTATTTGCGGATGGTGAAAACAATTGCAAAGGATGTGAAATTCTTAACTTGTTGTTTTTTAGTCATGCATTGAAAGGGGTTACGTTTACTGATTTTAAAACTTTAAACACTTTGTTAGGAAAGCAAGTTCTACAATTGGGAACGATAACTGATACAAATTTAAGAAATATAAAATATTTTTCGTTCATAATTTTGGATTACATCCAAGAAAGGTACCAGAAAATTGAAGAACAAAATATCAGAGAGAAGGCGAAAACTGGACTAACAGCAGCCAGAAGAAATTTTCCCAAATTAAAAAAATGGAAGGAACTTGTTGAAGAAATCAATCAAGAAATCGTTGATAAAAGATTGTTGCCTTTTATATAATAAAACGTTGTAACAAGTTCCTATTAATATATCGTGATAAGTACAGCATAGAATAAGGAAAGAGAACTATTTAATTAATTCTTGATTTGAGATTTTCTGTTATGGCGTTTTCACTAAAAATTGCAAATGCAATAATTTTTTACAGGTGACATAATTAAAAAGTTAAACCGCTTACAGGAAAACACGTTCGGATATTTGTTTTAACCAATTAAACTAGAAAGTATAATTTATAACTGCTTTTATGTAAATTTTATGAGAGTTTTGTTTGCTATTAAATAACTACGCTTGCAGTTACATAAAAATCTAATGAGTATGATAAACCAATTTATGACTTATGTAAAATGTGCGTTTACAAAATTGGTACAATTTTAAACCGGTTACTAATTTCTTTAAAACAATTTAATTGTTACAAGTTCACATAAAAAGTTAAGCGGATAATGCTCTAAGAGTAATTTCTTTTAATATCTATAGATAGAAGAAAAGATACACAAGTACGTAAATGTATGAAATGTTTACTGTGAACTACCTTATAGATCATTGCAGCCATCTAGGTGGTTATCGTAAAAACAGTTCCAAAATTCTAAATGAAAAATTGGAAAATTGCACTGCAGGGTATAACAAAATTTTTAACAAATTCTTATATGTGACTTTTGCATTAGTATATTACTTACTGCTTTAATTTTAAATTGTTCACTTGGTTAATTAGAAAGCATTTTCAAATCCGTATTTTCCACTAAAACAATAGGTGTAGTTAATGAATTGTTATTTACTGGTGACATGACAATACCTGCAGTTGTAATAATTATTGGAATGTAAATTATTAGCAAAATTCTGAAGTTTACTTGCAACGTATAGCTGCTATACGTATAACAAAGAAAAAATTAAATAAACTGTAATACGGAATTAGGTCTCCACTTCGTAAATCAATAGTTTGTAATTCTTATTTTCTCCTGACAATGTTTCAAATATTAAGTTTGTAATTAATTAGTTAATTAATCCTCAAAAAACTGGAAGTTAAAAACTAAAGAGTATTATTGTTATTATTATATTAGTGTATTTTTCCTCAAAAAAAAAAAATGTTTTGGTTGTTTTAAAAAATTAACCTCTTTAGCAATAAGATAATTACCAAAACTATAATATAGAACATAGGCAATAACGGTCGAAATTTATTGTAGAATTATTATTCCGGCTGAAGAATCGTGGTCTGTAAGAAAAATTATTTACTATTATGTCCAAACCTTCGTCGGAAACTGCGACTTGCATCATCAGTGAATCTGCGTTGACTACGTGACCGAAAGCTGTATCTCGAAGTCTCGGCTGCCGAGACTTTAAGGTACAGATTATAATTGTTGGGGGATTAAAAAAATTGTAAAATGGACTACTTTTTATACTTCCCATTCACTTTTCTTTTATTGAATTTCCATCTAAAATTTATTGCAAATGTTTGTTACCAATCATATCAAAAAATTGAAATATGTTTAAGGGCGTTCCCAAAGAGCAGTTGTGCTCAACTTGTTAAAAAATTCCCCCTATGTAAACTACCATGACTACAATAAAAAATAGTTGAGATACAGTACATTCTTTAGCCTCTGCTCACATGCGCAGAACTACAAAAATGATTCCTTTGCGTCGTTTTTCAGATCTGGCAGCATTGTATTTCTACTGTGCTTGAGATACGTGTTGTTTATGTAGAAAAACAAAATATGTTGCTAGTATTTTATGTTAATCCAAAGTTTATGATGTTAATATGCTACTTATTTATATTAAATACGAATAAATATTTTACTTGTTATAAAAATTAGCTCATTTTTAATATTTTTTATAACAAAACCAATACCGCTTGTCATAGTGATTTTTACAGAAAGATATTCGTTATATCTGTAATTAATAGTTCTCAGTTTTTTAAAACAATTGTAAGAAAATTACTATTGTTATTTAACATCGACCGGGATAGGGTTCCCATGTTGAATATGCAAATTTTAATAGTCAATATTTAGAAATTTACTATCGCAAAAACGATTGAAAGAATTCCTACGTAAAAAGGACACTTATAAGTATGTGTATTTTAAGATTCAAAAGAATCGTAAGAAAATTAATTTTTTGGGAACGTCCTTAAAGCATTGTGTCAATAACAAGAGATTAATGGTATGCGAAGGTTTGCTAGAAGAAGTTTTTCGAAAATAAACTTCTAAAGGTTAATAACGTTCGAAAAGTATCATACATAAATATAGGATAATAAAACAAACTTAAATATTGAGTATTTCATTAAAATTTATTATCTCGATGCGTATTTCGCCTAATTACTCTTGAAGATAAGTACAAGGCGAAGTATGTATCGAAATATTAAATTTTAGTGAAATTTTCAAGTTTGTTTTATTATTCGCCAAGTGATAACGGCTGTTAAATAAATGTACCTACTATTTTTACGACAGGCACTCCTTGTTTTTAAGGTAACTCTTTCCTTAATATACAGGATGATTCAACTAACCCGTTCATTAAAAGTTTATGTACTACCTCCTGAAATATTTTTCTGAAAGTTTTGAGTGGGAGGTATTCGATAAAGTTCTATTCAAATAAAACGTTTTCACTTTTCTGGAACGTTAACGGTTATACAGAAATTAACTATCAACTTTCTTATTTTAAATGGAATGCCCCATATTTTTTGTACATTTTTCAAACCTGTATTAAATTTAATTTTTTTTTATATATCACAACCCATTTCAGAAATAAATACCTAGGTAGGTACTTTGTTATAGTTTTTTAGATATAAAAAAATCTTTTTTAGAAGAAGTTTGGTTTTGTAGATAGTATCTTATGGAATTGCTTGTCAAAAATTGAGAAGAAAATTATGGTAACGCATTTTGGGCTGTAGTTAGAAGTACTATCAAGCTTTCGAGAGACATTTTATTACTTACAGGTTGTACAAAAAATATAGTTGATTCTTACCAACTCTAATCGCTTCGAAATTTTTTTATGTGAAATGTCCTGTATAGCAAGTGATCTTTCAATTCGTAGATTTTATTTTTATAATTTTATTGAATTAGTGGATCATAGGAAATAAAACAAAGTGCCTTATTTAAATATACTTTTTATTTATTGAGTATGCTACAAAGTTACTGTATTATTTATTATTATTGGCTTAAACTGATATGCCAACACTTACCTCAGGTAAGTAGGACTCATTAAAAATAATACAAAAACAATTTAAACGATTTTGAACTTGCAATAACTTCAACATAAAAACATATCAATACTAACAACTGAACACTATTAGCTTAACAACTATATTCTTATAAAAGAGAAAATAAAATAGATTACTGGAAAGTTTCCTTTTCTTAAAGACTATATTCTCTAGAATATTGTTTCAGCTAAATAATTGGCCATTCTCAAGTTAATAGATATAGATTACTAAAGTTTTACAGCATATAACACTAATTTATAAACATTTTTAAATAATTTATATACTCTTATAGGAATATTTTACAAAAATTATACCAAACAAAGTTTAAATAGTGTAACTATATTTTGTGTTCTTTTTAACGAATATTATTTAGAGGAGATTAAATGTAGGTGATTATATCACTACAAACTAAATAACAAGTGTTTTTAGTAGTTTTGTAGTATTTTCCATGAATAAAAAGTAAATTTAATTTTTATGCCCCATTATTCCAATAAAATTGAACATTACTATTTTTACTTTAGCTCGAGCAACAAAATACAGGGTGTTCCATTTCAAAAAAAATATTTTCGAACGATTAAAATTGGTATGGATGAATTGTAGGTATTTTTTGAACAACCTGTAAGTAAAAATCAATAAAGAAAAACCGTTTATTTATTATAATTTATATAAATCGTATAGAACATATAATTTAATACAGATTGATACAAGTTGGCTTAAATAGTAAGGGTAACAAATTAACATGGTGTGGAAAAAGAAGGAAAGGGGTTCAGAGGTAGATATCGTATGAAGATATTGAAGGTTATTAAGAATAAAGGAAAATGTAGAAATAACGTCATTGAACAAAAAATTTTATTCAGGTTCCAAAAGAAATAAAAATTTCTCAGTTAAAAAATTATTCAATATGAAGAGCTCCGCTTTTGTAAACATTTCCACCGAGTGCAAATTTAGTTTTTAATCCCGTTCCAGCTCCTAAACCTATAGCAGTCCAAGCTTGAAACCACCACCAGCAACAAGCCCCTTAGATACTCCGCCAGTAATTCCACTAGTACCATAATCTTGTCCAGTAGAAACAAAACCATCTTGACTTAAACTTCCCTGATTAAAATTATTCTGGGCAGCATTTAAAGAATTCGCTTGCTGAAATCGCTTTTCCTAAATGCTCCTTCCCTGAAAGAACCTTCACCCGAAGATTGAGCATTTTTTATGAACCCATTTCCTTGAGCTAAACTCCCGTGGTGGATTCCTTTATGGTGTGAAATTCCTCCGACTACATCATGTTGTTCTTTTTATAAATGAATTGTCATGCGGCTTAGTGTACTATGCCCGAACAAGTAGTGTAGTTGCTGCCACTGTGGTTTTCGTGAGCTGGGCGTAAATAGACAAAAATTTTCGGATTACAAATGAGAACTTTTGCAGAATTTTAATTAGAACCTACTCACATAAGCCCATTAATGCTATAAACCTTATTTTGATAACCCATTTTTAGCCACTAAACGTGTAAAACAGAAAGATTTCAAATGTAAGGAAATAAGATTCAATCCACAAACATAAACAAGACCCGAGCATACTCGGGGCAGTTTTTACTTAAATGATGTTCTAATTTTTGTTATTGAAAATAAAATATTGAAGCCTTTTATGTACCTATATCTCGACTTCAATTTTAGGAGTAAACATATTTCAACCTTGTATAATTATTGTTTACAAATGGAAAGAGGCAAATGTTTTTTTTTTAAGTTTTATTGATCAATTTACACTATTTATTGCTGGGCTTCCGTCATGGTAATTCTGGTTATTATTAATAGACTAAAAATAGTTAATAAAGAAGTACAATCAGAATAATGTTTGGTATTCGGCCCTGAGGGTCTGGGACTTTCCCTTCAGTAAGAACACCAATGGGGTTCTTGACATCCTCAGGGAACGTAGCGAAGGCATCCATCGCTGCGGTTGTACTGAGAGACAGGCCATGAGTCTAAGACATTTCAAATAAATACAATATTCTGTAAAATGTATACTTTATATTTATACATTTATTTATTTTCAGATATCGTAAGGAGGCTGATAAAGGAATCTGTGGTAAGTAAATAAACAACAATAAGTTATTTAGGGATGTGTTGTTATCTTCCATGTTTCGAATTTCAAGCCTGAAGATGCCGAAAGGCGAAACAGCTGTCGCAGAAAAGAAAGAAGAAATTCGAAACATGGAAGATAACAACACATCCCTAAGTCATAAGAAGAATTTGGAAACATCATACACAAAATTTAATAAGTTATTTTTTTAAATTAAGCATAAAAAATCAGATGGTGACACTCGAATTGAGCACAGAGTAATTATCAAGGGTTTGTTTATCAAGAAAGGAATTGAGCACAGGGATTATACAGGTAGCAAATAAAAATACCGATGATAAGAACAACATTATATAGCCAAATATAACTGGTTTGTAAGGGGCGTGAGAAATTTATAAAAACAAAGGACTACCCTTATGCAATTATAGTTATCATTGTCTTGTACAATAAATATGTTAATAGATATATAAAAAGTAACCTAGAAATTTATAAAATTAGAAAGTAATATATTATGTATAAGGGAATGACAAAATAGCGACAACACTCACTTTGTTCGTGTTGTCTTTCCATACCGTAACCTTGTGATCCTAAGAAATCAAACAAAATCATTCCTTGATTAAAGTCAAGGTGAATAGAAAAATAAATATCACTCAACCTAAAAATTTAAATAGACTGAAATCATTTGTTAGAATTTAATTTCAAAACGTTTTTCAACTTCAAATGCCTATAGATATTTGAAAAGAAAGCTGGCAACATGTCTTGTGCTCAATTTGGGTGTTTATTTAAGTGTTTAAATGTGTAAATGTGTATCCAGGTAAGAAAATCTTTGTGCTCAATTCAAGCGTCCGTTTGTGCTCAGTTCATGCTTATTAATCGTTTTTGTGCTCAATTCAAGTGCACCGAAGCAGATACGAGCCGTACTATTTTTCGGTATGGTCATGAACATTGCCAACACGAATGTGTTTTTTCCAATGCTTTATTGAAGCTATAGTATCCACATTTTCATTGTCATCAAATAAAAGAATATGTCGAAATAATTAGGGCAAGTTGAATTTTTAGTAAATGTTGTTTCTGGTAGCCCAAAAGTGAATTTCCACAAAGAGTATCAAAACTTATGAAGGAGAAATCATTATCTGGATAATATTTTGGAATTGGTTTGTCTCAATTCCTGTTTCTCGCAGAGAAAATAATATGCTACCAAAAAATGTAAAACTTAAAATTTGCAATAGTTTTTGTAGTTCTGTTGCTTGTTTTTCAATTTGTTTTTAGGTTTTAATATAAGTACACTTGTATTAGTTCAAATGTTCTAACCTAAAATCCCAAATGCATTTTTTACGGTGTGTGTGGGGGGTTTAAGAAGTTAAATGTCGTAAACTTAAACAAAATTTTGGAGTTCCACCGTTTTTGAAGGTTTCTCAATTATCTAATATAGTGGCCACCGGAAGAAAAAATACGAAATTCTGTTCTAATTTCTTTTTAATAATATTTGAAAGTCAACAAAAACCCACCAAGGTGTCAAGGGAATTCCATTTTCAATTCTGAAACTAAACAAAATTTATTTTTTCCATCGACATTGCCAACAAAGCAATTTTGTTAATTAATCATTTTTTGACGATCTATTTGTGTTAATTTGCTGTTAATATGCCAACTTGAAAATGAGGAAATATAATAAAATTTCCTTTAATATTTTTTTAAAGGCTTAAATTAATTTAAATTTCCTTTATCCTCATAACCCCCGTAAAATTTAAGAATTTTAAAAGAAAAATTAAAATTTAAACCCAAAACCCGGTTATTTTCCCCAAATTTAATTTTTTTCCAATAATTAAAAAAATTTTTTTGAAAAAAAAAAATCCAGTTTTTTTGAAAAACAAACATTTAAAATGGGTTTCCGATCATTGGTGAGTAAGCATTTTTTTCCCTATTAATTTCAAATTAATTTACCTAATTGGCACATCATTATTTATGTCAAAAGTTCCCTTGTCATTTGCTGTGCATTTGTAACTGCATCTTTTGCATTACACCTACATTTGGGAGGAAGTTTGGGACACAATTTTGACCATGCCGTTGAAGTCGAAGGAGTTTCACACCATAAAGGAATCCGCCACGGGAGTTTAGCTCAGGGAAATGGGCTCATAAACAATGGTCAATCTTCAGGTGGACATTTTCGTGAAGGTTCTTTCAGGGAAGGAGCATTTAGGGAAAGCGATTATCAGCAAGCGAATTCTTTAAATGCTGCCCAGAATAATTTTAATCAAGGAGGTTTAAGTCAGGATAGTTTTGTTTCTAATGGACAAGATTATGGTACTAGTGGAATTACTGGCGGAGTATCTAAGGGGCTTGTTGCTGGTGGTGGTCTCAAGCTTGGACTGGGTTTAGGAGTTGGAACGGGATTAAAAACTGAATTTGCACTCGGTGGAAATGTTTACAAAAGCGGAGCTCTTCATATTGAATAATGTTTTTACTGTGAAATTTTTATATCTTTTATAACCCTGAATAAAATTTGTTTTATTTTGTTCAATGACGTTATTTCTACATTGCCGTTTATTCTTAATAACCTTCAATGTTAAATAATGACGCAATTCGGGGGTATCGATCGCCAACTCAGTGTTTTGTCAGAAACGTTCAAATTTTGTAGCATGCTTTGAAGGAGACATCTTTTAATCCAGAAACGGTGATCCTTCACAGCTAATTCAACCCTTAAAAATTAAAAGGCAAAAGGGGTCCTGCGATAGAATATTCGAAATAAAGTTCTATTTCTTCAAAAGAAAACACGAGAAATATTGGTAAACAGTAATCCTTTATTTTCAAAATATTCAACTTTAAGGATTACACAACTTGTCAATTTGGACGATGCTAAAAATTATTTGTTTCTAAAACATAAAAAAAGGCTCCCCAACTTCCATACAACGTATAAACTTTTTGTGTTACATCTTCAAGTATTTCAGGAGTTACTCTCCTGCATACAACATCAATGATCCACTGGTGTAACCCTTCCAGTGATTCGCCCTCGGTACCATGAACTTTTGATTTTAAAAAAGAGGAGAGCTTGGTGCCTATTTCAATCATTATAGTGCCCCAATTATTTTTTTGTGGAATCCAGAAAAAATGATATATCACGTGTTAAGTTAATTGAGATTTTTACGGCTTTAGTCCTATCCTAATAAACTGTATTTTTGGATTCTAACCTTGTATCGATGATGAAATCCCCATGATGGATCATGGGAGCGTCAAAACTGTATGACATTTCATCTCCTATCGTAAAGGAACTTTATGTTGTCGATACAGGATCTCCAACGCTGTTGCTGAACTGTTCTACCTTACATCGACAATGTTAATTTCCTGAAGATGTCCCTTGTGATAGTAGACGAAACGTCGAGCACTTTTGAAGCCCACATGATCTACTATGGGATCTTCATCAACGATACGCCCTTAGAATGCGAAAATACAGTTTATTATTTTAAGATATATCACACGACCCGTTTTGCCTATTTAAATTTTAAGGGTTGGATTTGATGTGCAGAGGAAGAAAATTATATTATTATCGTTTCTGTATTAAAAGATACCCCCGTCAAAATGAAATTCACTTTTTAAGGGGTTTAAAAGGGGTTAAGTTTGCTCTTTTCTCCACCAAAAGGTCGGTTTCAATGGCTTACCCTGTATATTACCAAAAGCTGTAGTATAAAAATTTTGACAATCATAAATTTGAAATTATTAATATATTTTTCCGTAAATATTCTTAAAAATATAATTATTTCTTTTTATTGACTAATTATTATTATGTATAAAAAAAATTAAACTGTATGCTACGGTGAAAAGAAAACGACAAAAAGTTTTATAACAAAAATAATTCTTAAATAAGTTCAATTTGTTCAAATAAATTAACATAAGTTAAAATTTCTACACAGGATTTTCATTAATTTAGTTACTTATGGTAATTTTTTAGAAATTATTAAAGTTTTGTTTCTTTATTTTCAAAGCATTTGTATTGCTCTTTTATCCTAATATCCTGTCCAATATACAGGGTGCGCTAAAAATGCGCATACGGAAGATTGCTTATTTATTATTGGTTTTACGAAAATATGATTCATGTAAAAATTTCACCAAATGAACTCATACTAAAATTATTTTCGGTTATACAGGATGTATCATTCCGTTTGTGTGCTACTTTACTCCATTTTTTCAAATGAGACGCCCTGCATATCTCTGAAATTAAACAAGATCCTGGTATCGTCATTGTGTGGAGCAGAAAATAAACCGTCCTTGCCAAATTTAATTCATTTTATCTTTACAAATTGAAATAGGAAACTTTAAAACATCAACACGCCGAAATTGTACAATTTGACCCAATATATGGTTATCAAACTGACCTTCATTTTCAACGAATAATTAAAGATGGAATAAAATATAGGGTGTTCCATTTGAAAAAAAAATTAGGAAACGCTCAGGCGAAATGATACACCCCGCAGAGTCGAAAATAATTTTAGAATTTTTGAATCACATTTTCGACAAACCAATAACAAATACCACATATCATCGTATTTTGCCACACCCTGTAGTAAGTATTGTTTTTTTATCTTTTCAAATTAAGTGCAGTTTGTGTTGAATATACTCAAATAGCTTAATAAAGCCACGGGAAAACAACTGTTATTTCAATAAAAAAAATGCCTAATGTGTTGATTTGTTTAAACAATTTGAACTTTCACCAAGTAGGTATACGCCAACTTTATTTTGCATTTGCTATAATGGTTGTTTAAGGCAATCATCTTACTTGTGCTGTGGAGGCAAATTACTTCCATGCAAAATGATAAGGAAATAATAACGACCATAACATACTAATAGGTACAAACTTACATTTATTTTTTTAAATAGGTTTTAGAGAAACTGAGTGTTATTTTAAAATTGAAAGTCTTATACGTTTCCAATGAAAGTATTATACTTAATTATAGGTACCTACCTACTGTTTTTCGTTTCGCCAAAAATAAACAATGAAATATATAATGGTACTTAAATTTGGGATATATGCTTACTCAGGTAAATAATAAACAATCGTTATCTTTATAATTTATAAACGGGGTGAGTCACTAAGGTGAAATTATTGCATTTTTGAATTCCTCATAAAAACAAATGTATTTATTAATACTATAATAGGATCTAGATCGCGCTATTGTTGAGTTATTTTACATTTTTTGAAAATTTTTGACTATTTCTGAACCGAGGACGCTTAGAGGCGTGCGGTTTTCACGTTTCGATCCTTGAAGAAATAGCCTTTCCCATAATCTACACATGCTACATGGACAGATATTTTGAAATAAGTATTATAAAATTTATTATAGCAATATATACAAATTCAAACAGGAATAACTCTATTCCTTTAACGGAAATCCATACATTTATTGCATAATACAATAAAAGTTTTTGTATGAGAAATTCAAAAATGCAATTTACATCCATTTAAAATAATAATCATGATGTACTACCTGTATATCCGAAAATCTACCATTTTTGAAAATATTTTTACGTTATTATAAGAAATTGAGTTGAAATGTTTTTCTCTATTTTAAACTGTACCTACGTTAACATTTTGCCATAATGCCTCACCCTGTACATTTTTATGAAATTATTTTAATGACAAATACCTATAAGGACCACCATAAAGATTTGTGATTACTCGTAAGAATAGCAGTTGAATTGAATATAAAAAACATTTATTTCTTCCATATTTTTATAATTTTAATCTTGTAAAGGTATAAGTTATAGTTTTACTTTACACATTATAATGTAATAAATAATTGCCACAAAAACGCGCTACACAATGAGAACAAATAATGAAAAATGTTATGTCTAGACCATGGGTTGCCAAACTTTTTTGATCATCGACCCCTATATAATTTTTCGAAATCTCCATCGACCCCCATATAAGTAATTTTCTGTTAATTAAAATAAAACTATTAGATATTGTGTTGTACATTTATTTTATGATTTTAAACATTTGTTAAATTAATGGCAAATTGTGTAACAATAGTTTTATGAAAAATGTATTAATGATGAAATTTAATTGCCTTAATATTTATTAAATAATAAGTAATTATAAATAAGTAGAAACTACAGATTTATTGCTTCTTGATCAATGAGACGGGTGTGCCCGGTGTTTTTTGCAAGGTTTGCAATATTAAGTTCAAAATTGGTCAATTTTAATCTTAAATCCCCTCGAAACTCCACATTTAATTTATTTCTGTACTTAGTTAAGATTGAATTTACGTGACTGAAACCGGCTTCGACCATATAGGAACTTACAAATGTTAGCATTAATGGCTGAGCTATTTCGTAAAGTTTTACATATTTTTGCATTATATTTATACATACTCAATTAGATATTTGTGATTTGCGTATTAAGAACTGTTTTTTCTTCGACCCCTTTCGATTCGGATCGACCCCCGCTTTTTTTAAATAGACCCCTGGCGGTCTATATAGACCACTTTGGCTAACTCTGATCTAAACTCTTCAAATAAGATCAAGAAATCAATTGGTATTTGAAAATATGAATATCTAACGCTACCATTGGACAGAGGTGGGAACCGCATTATACAATTATAAAAATGCATTTGGTTATATGTATCCGAAAAACATGTTTGTATCAGGTAAGAAGAGAGTAAATCAGAAACAGGAATGTAAGTAGGTATGCAAGCAATAAGCAATAAGTGCATTGGATAATAGGTAAACTTTATAAACATTCAATATATTATAAGATAGAAATGGGTAGATACGGTTATTCACGCGATACGGCACGGAATGCCCTAAAAGTATCAAAGCTATGTTTTTTTTTTAAATGGAACCCCCTGTATATTATTGCATTTTTGGATTCTTCGATCAAAATAAGTGTGTTTAGATAAGGTTTTTTAAATAATTTGAATTTTATCAAAATCTAACCCAATTTTCACGTTTCAAATACTTAAGACGTATTTAAGTTATGTAAGCGAAATTTACAATGAAGTGTAGCAATAGATAATATTTTATATCCCAATTATAATAATATATCTTATATAGCGTGTCCAAAAATTAATACTACTTGAGTAAGAACTTTAAAGGGTTGTATTATCTTGTATAATTTAAATGGAACGTCATATTTTTTAACATATCAGGAGATGTATTTTTTAATTACCTATCGATTGGTATTGGGGTGTTCATAAGCTAATAAGTCTTCGCTTTTTTTCAGGAAACGCTAAATAATTGTTTTATTCGCCATTTGCAGTTTTTAAATAAAAGTTTCAATGTATCTAGTTGCCTTTGGAAGAAGTCTCTTTTAATATTAGAACTAGTGATGTGCCGGATCGCTAAAATTGTATATCCGCGGATACGGATCTGAAAACGGATATTTGGTCTCAAGATCCGCGAATACGGATACGGATACGGATCTTTACTTTCTTAGAGTACGCGACGGTAAATACTGTAGGTACATCGACGACCTTTTGAAAGAGACAAACTGTTATAAAACTTTTTTAGAGCTAACTTTTATAATAGATTGTCTCTTTGCAAAGATCCATGTGCAATATTTACCGCCGCGTATAGTTTAGTGTGACACTAGGCAGCACAGATAACGTTTGTGTTTGGTATATCAGTTAAGAAAAATGTCTACATCACACCATCAAATCCAATAATGCAATATTAATGTCAATAATTTTAAAACTAAAATAATCTGGTCGCGTCTAATCAATTTAAGACGACCGTCTTCTTCGGCCGTCGTGTGCGTTCTGTCCTTGGTGAACCATGTGGCAGGCGGCATCCCTCTTAATATGTATTTTTTGATTTATTTATTGCCGCATTTGTTGGCAATAACCCGCCACGCACTCAGCTGTACACACAGTATTGCCTAAATCTATATTGATCGGCACAATATATATATTTCATCTACAAATTTAATTAGGTAAAAAATCTTTAAAAGATCCGCCAAAAACTAACGGATACGGATACGGATACGGATATCCGGCACATCACTAATTAGAACTACCATGTGGCTTCAAATGGATGGAGCTCCGCCTTATTATCACCGTGAGGTTCGGCAATTTTTAAATGCCAACTTTCAATTTTCGTATTTTGGCCATAATACTCCATGCCGTATAGCGTGAATAACCCTGTATATCACATATAATTAGCTACGAGTCAGGCTTTTACATCAAATGACTTAATGTATTAATTTGAAACAAACTATGGGTAACTTCAAGTTAATGAATTGAATATTAACTTAAGGCTATCTGTAGTTCGTTTCAATTGAATTAAGCGATTAATGTGTTGAAAATACCACTACATAACTTTCTTTATTTTTTATTATTAAAATAGTGCTCATGTTGATTTCTATTGAATTGAATCAAAAATTTTAACCCTCCCCAAATTCGCTCGAGCCAATAATTGTAAAACTTCGGTGCATATAACAAAAAGACAATTTATTTATATGTTGATATTTATTTACAAAAAAAAAATATTAATTTATAAAGCAGTTGTTATGAAAGACAATAATAACGTAAAAGCATTTTCTTATTTCTTAAATACTCGTCCTCCAAATCCGACTCCTGTACCAAGTCCAACTCCACCGCCAAGTCCAACTCCGGCATTAAGTCCAACACCTGTACCAAGGCCAACTCCACTACCACCGACTCCTCCAATACCGGCACCCCCAACATATCCTGGAGAAGCGACACCGAAACCTGTATTGGTACTAAAGTGCTGTCCACCGGAAGCAAAACCTCCATGGTTCAAACTTCCTTGACTTAAATGGTTGTTTGCAGTGTTGAAATTACTTCCTTGACCAAAACCACCTTCTCTGAAAGATCCTTCTCTAAAAGATCCCTCACGAATGTGTCCACCAGTGGTTTGTCCTTGATTTACAAATCCTCCACCTTGACTTAGACCCCCTTGGTGAAGTCCACTACTTTGTATTCCTCCAGAAGTCCCAAAGGAACCTCCAATGCTATGTCCAAACCCAATGTGAGTAGGCAGAGCATATATTGTGGTGAAGACTAGACAGCAAATAATAGCTGATATCTGAAATAAAATTTTATTAAAAAACGTCGCATCACTTAATCAAAAATTATTTAAATCTTTACTATCAATAAAAACATAAAACATGAAACGTACTCATTTATTCATAAATTATTAGATATTAGTTTAATAAAATGATTGCAATAATAATAATAATAATAAATATTTTAAATGTCTTACCATTACTTTTAAAACCATTTCTAACTGTTATTACTTCAAGTGGGTTGCTGGTAGATACTAATAGATCTGCTTGGTTGAGTACTCGTTAGGATAATGAAGTTCTTAGAGTTTGAGCTTTTATTTATACTCAAGATGATAATGACACTATAAGCTAATTCTGAGAAATTCCCTTAATTGGGTTCATTAGTACTATAAGAAGACACCAAATATTTCCTATTTTATATGGTACCGTATGCTTATATTAATATGTACCTATACTTGTTTCTATACATCAACATTCGGATTTTCTTCGTTGGAAAATCCTATCAATAAATAAATTTGCTTTTTTAAGAGTAGTGTTTGTTAATTTGAAAATTTTCCAGAATACGAAAAATAATAGATGAGTTTTAAACGGAATTATTGAAAAGAATATCTAACTATTTTTTATTTTTAAGAATGAATTGAACATGTAATTATATCAAAATATTTTATTTTTAATAAAAAGTTTTTTTTTTAACACTTACTCTTACCAGTTAAAGATTAGGGTTCGTTAATTTGAAAATTTTCCTGAAGACCACAAATAATAGTAATGTTTAATACACATTTTTAAAAATAAAATAAAAATTTATATCAAAATATTTCATTTTTAATCACTTACACTTGGCAGTTAAAGATAAGGGTTTATTAATTTGAAATTTTTTCTTAATACCACAAATAATAGATAAATTTTTAATGGAATAGAGTAAGAGTAAATGAACATTTTATACATGATTCCAAAAATAAACTAAAAATCTATATAATTTTTTTTTATTTTTAATAAAAATGTGTTCTTTTTTATTACTTACCCTTGACAGTTAAAGATTAAGGTTTGTTAATTTGAAAATTTAATTTTAATTTTACATAGAATAAATTAAATGAATATTTATTACATAATCATAAGAATAAACTGAAAATGTATTTAATAGTATATGTATACAATAGGTATACATGGTGATAAGGTAAAAATAAAAAGTTTGCTGAGTATAACGTTTAATGAAAAACTGAATTATGTAATTACAATAATTAATTAATGTGGTTCTTGAAAACATTGTAACTAAAGTGGTAAAAAACGAAGTAATTGTGTTTTTATTTCCATTAAAGAACTGCTTACATATTTTCATTCGCACATAATTTTGATTAAATATATGGTTCATTCGATTTTTTTTATTAATTTTGTAAATATTCATTCACCTTTTAAATACGAGTAGGTAATAATAACTTTAATCATACATAAATATTTTTTATTATTAAAAAAAATATTAGTTACATTAAGGCATAACTATGACTAAAATTTTAAATAAACAAATCATACGGTATAATCTTTTACAATATAGATGTCAATATACTTTAAAACAAACTAATCATTTGTCTTCTGAAGATGCCCTGGTAGGGTGAACAATTGTCAAGAGTTTTTTAAAATAAATAGTGGAAAATAACTGTGTAGTTTATTCATTTAATAGACAGGTAATATGATGATTTTTCATAAAGTAAATAAGCAGAGACAATTAATTAGTTAAATACCCTACATAAATTGTAATTGCGATTGGCAAAAACAAACGATATATAAATATTTGAAAGACAAATTTCCGTTTTTTTGACTATATACTAACGAACACACACATTTTAAGTAATCTCTTCATAAAATCATTTGGTTTACGCTTGTAAATGTGTGATCTCTAAAACGTCTTTATTTATATTTTAACTAGCTATGCCCGCGACTTCGTCCGCGTATAATAGTGACTTTCGGCAGCATTTAAAATTTATTTCTTCTATATTCTTATTTTCTGGGCCGTAAGCCTTTTTGCCGACGTCATTACACAAAAACTTTCATTCCTTATTTTTGCCTCCTTTGGGGTAAAATTTTTACAAACTTTAAATGTCGTATTTATATCTAATCAAAAGCCTAAAAAATAAGTTTCAAGCTTCTATCTTTAAAAGTTACGGAATTTCCGCACAAACTTTCCTATTTCAGCCCCTTACAACCCTTTTTTCGCATTAAAAAGTAGCTTATGTTCTTTCTCAGGCTCTAGACTATCTCTGTACCAAATTTCATTTACATCGGTTCAGTATTTTAGGCGAGATTGTGTAGCATACAGACAGAGTTACTTTCGCATTATTTATATTATTCTGCGAATTCAATTTCATCGATTTTCCCATGGGAATAAAATATTTTCCCGCAGTAAAACATAGCCTATGTGTTAATCCAGGGTGTCAGCTAACTCTATACCAAATTTTATTAAAATCGCTCCAGCCGTTTAGACGTGAAGAAGTAACAAACATACACACTCACAAACTTTTAAACTGTTAGTGTGATAAAATCGTTTTATATACATAGGGAACTATAAAAGTAAAATTCATTAAAAAGAAATTAAATTAAGTTACTTTTGTTAATAAAATTTATTTTAGATTTGTTGACATGGTTGCAATTTTATCAATAAAATGAGAAAACATCTTAATTCCTAAATTCATCTAAAGTGTCTTTCGTAATTAATTTTAAAAGTTTTATTGGACCTTTTCCTTTTCAGATGTGAAGTGAATCCCTTCATTAAATTACCGTTTCTATTAATTAATTTGTAATAGATTTTTTGCAAAAAATATAAGTAGTTTAATTTAAATGGAATGTGTACCTACGACCCTTTGTTTTGCTGCATGTTATTATCTTCCCCAAATATAAGTACCTGTAGGTCAACCTAATAAAATTACCATTAGTAGTACAGTTACTTGTATGGGTTTTCCTAATATGCGTATAATTATGGGCATCTCCTGCTGTGTGTATGAATAAATTAAAATGTAATTTATCTGAACAGTAGGGATTAGCCATCAGAGGTAAAATAACCTTCATTGTGTCTTCTAAAATGTTGTTGTGGTTCAGTTTACTTGGAAAGAGCATTATTGTTCAAACGATCGTTGAACTTCTAAATCAATAAGCCTTTTCAAAATCCCAAAAGTTAAACCTTGCATTTGTCATTTCCAACTATAGGTACGTAAATATTTAAAATGTATTTTGGGCATATGCCTAATATTTTTAATTTAAATGTAATAGGTACTTTATTTGAACACTTTATGATCAGTTATTACAATTTATATAGTATTATCATGAATATAATTACACATTAAGAATTCACAAGAATTAATCTTTCATTATCAGTTGAAATGGTTATTATAATATGATATATTCTATTCCTACATTCATGTTATATTTAAGTACCTACAATTTAATTAGAATTTCTTTTTTAAACTCACTCTCAATAACACCAAGAAATTAAAAAATAAGAGAATATGTTTTTTATAGAATTTTCTTTTTTATTTTCGGAAAACACCGTTTGTAATGGGGAATATTTTATTTCTGATATGCCAAAAGAAGTTTTTGTGAAAATTACCTAAGCGAATAAATTCTACTGAAAATTATTTAGACTTAAGTAGTTTTCCAAAACCTATACAGGGCCCCCGTATGACGGAAAAAAAAATTCGAGGTGTCGAGACTTCGAGTTTTGAATAAGAACGTTAGACTTATAAACTGAGGGTGCTACTGCTACTTAGGTGTTGAAAACAATTTATTGCAATTTGCGGCGAAACATGACCCCCTAATGGACAACTTGTAGATAATACAAAAATATAAAGTATTTGTATTCAACATTTTTTGGCATTAACCTCCTTTTCCCAAACTTTAACTTTTTTCTCGCCTAAAAATTATTCAATTTATATGAAAATTTGGAAAAGTATAGATACCTTTTGTTGTGTTAAAGAATCATATTTTCTTATTTAAAAACGGATATTTTCCTAAACGTTTCGATTTTTCAAAAAAACTACCGTCATCTTGCATCGACAACTTTATCGATGTTTCTTCGTATTTTAATGTTCACGAACTGCTCATCCGAATCTAGTTTTGTTCGAGTTATACAAGTTTGGCTAAATATGTATACTTATTTTCTATCAGCGCCACATATCTATTAGAAAAATAATATAAATAAATTTAGTTGGTGTAAGGCAAAATTTACAACCAGAATTCTATTCATGCTGAGATGTTTGTTCGTATATTACACCAGGTTGATAAAAGTTTTTTTTATATTATAGCATCTTATTAGATCTAGGAAAAAATTCCCCGGGAAAAACACGGAAGAAAAGCCCCCGAAAAAAATCTCCACAATATCATTATTAATTTATTGAAACATTTAAACGCTTTTACCTAACATATATTTTTAAATAATATTTAATAAAATAATTAGTCTTAGTGAGTTTTATTTAAAAATATATGAATTAGTAAGCTTATAAAGTGGGCTCCCAGTTCGGGGTAAAAAAAATCCTTAGACAGTATAAGCCAATTTTCCAAATTGTAAGTTTGCTTTATTCGGTGTCGGCTATAGTCATTAGCTGGTACAGCTTGTATAATTGAAATTTATATAGAACTATTAAATTTTTTATTGTGGCGGAATTTTTCAAGGGACATTTTTCCGTTTTTTCTTTTTGGGCTTTTTTCTGGGGATTTTTTCCTAAAGTCCATCTTATTATCTGCCTTAATTAGTTCATCAAGATAAATTACACTTCACTTCATAAAGAAAGAAGTGAAATAATATTGAAAAATTCAAAACTACTTAACAGGGACAAATTTTATTTGATTTTCAATGTTTAACTTTAATGTCTACTTTTTTATTGTTAATTTTTAAAAGCACCACTAAATTGATTTTTTTTATATCTGTCTCCTACATTTACTTTTTATTGTATATTTTGTTTATATTTTATGAAATAAGTCTTTATTTAATTAAATTGTTTACCCTTATTAATATGAATGTTTACATCATTATAATAACAAGTAAAATATTTCAAGACAAACTTATTAAGTGTAGATCTTTGCATATGTTTTTAAATCTCTAAAATTACCTCCTCTAAGATGGAGCCTTTGCTTTATTTGTGCCCATGGGCTCCGCAATTTTAAATCCGGCCTTAAAAGCGAACGTCGATTCATAAATTACTAAAATAATTAATAATTTCATTCAATATTTTTTTTCTAAAATAACGACTTATTCTGTTGGTAAAAATTAAACACTGTTATTTCCTTAAATATTACTAATTAGCGTAAACTACTTTGTGACTTCGTCAGAAGTTCACATATTAAAATTTAATTTGACCTGAAGCTATCGTTCTCTTTTTTATACGATTCTTTCTACCATACCAACCCTATATTTTATTACAACCTCTTCAACATTTTGACTCTTCAATCTTCCTATGCATCTTTAGAAAAAAACGTTTAAGGATTTAAAAAAGAATTCTAGAAGTAGATATAGCCAGAATTTCAGGTGCAATCCTTTTCTTTTCCACCAATTTTCTTTCGTTACAGACTTATATTTTCAATAAACAAAACTTTGAATAAATAGAACATGTGTTATTTTAAACATTCCCAAACAATTGGTTTAAAGTAAATTTTGTTAAAGAAATTTGAATTTTGTTATAAAAATTCTCAATGTCATTTGAAGTGAGTGTGTACCAGCAAATAACAACCTTATTAATCATCGCTAGATGGGTTCTTTCCCAAGGACATTATTGTGAATATATCCCACAATTTAAAAGTTACCGATGGTTCATCTCATTTCCAAGAAAGTTTACCTCCAAAGATGAAAAGACGTATAAATAGGTTGCAATTCTGAAAAATGTATTTAGTTTGTTGACAAATACACCTAAAGTAGCATACAATTAATTCTGTAAAGCCTATAAAACATGATGGTAAGATTATTTTTATTTTATTTTATATTTTCCCTGTGAATACAATCAATATTTTATTTTATGATTTCCTTAATTGATGCTCTATTATATATAATTTAAAAGATATTAAGGTAAATATCTAATAAAAATACAATGTTTATTTTTTCAGCGACTTTCATGTCTTTGGTTCTTCCTTATATCTACAACTTTCGCACATCCAACTTTCTTATCGGAAAGATTTGGATTTCGCCTTCCGTTTAGATTTCGTGGTAATTCGTACAACCGAGAGCATCACAGAGATCTGAATCATCCCCATGGATTTTCAGATCCTGATCATGCAGAATGCAATCATCATTATATTCCAGATGGACCTTTTGAGATAGACTCATACTTTGATGAAAACTACTTTAATCAGGGAAACCAAGCAAATGATGAGAAAAAAGAATTACAGCCAACTGATGGGAGCTATTTTGACCAGGGAAACCAAGCAAACGATGAGAAAGAAGAATTACAGCCAACTGATGGAAGCTATTTTGACAAGAGAAACCAAACAAACGATGGGAAAAAAGAATTACAGCTAACTGATGGAAGCTATTTTGATCAGGGAAACCAAACAAACAACGAGAAAAAAGAATTGCAACCAACATATTCTGTTTATGAAGAAATAATTGATGATGTACCTATTAGTAATGTTAATAGTTTTGAAGGAGTTCGTTCAGAAGGCGGAAAAGCGATCATTGGAACAGATGGAAGCATGAATAGAAAAGTCGGTAGTTTCTTGCCAGTAGTGACCACGGAGAAAGAAATCACAGAATCTGTACCGAATGTTGATGTAAGATTAGGATTTATATCTAATTCAGAAGAAACTGGAGCTGTCACGTTTTAAAAACTATAATGTAGGTACCTATTAAATAATAAAAGGCTTGTTTGTTCTTATGTATATGAACTAATAAATAGAAAATTATTAAAATGACAGCTTTAAATAAGTTTTATTGCCATTGCTTTCAAAATGTGTTTTTCTAATAGAAAGCAAAATGTAATTGTAATTTTAAATTCTTGCATAACGAAAACGATTTAAATATAATAACTAGTGGCTTCATAAGTTAATTGATTTTCTTTCAGGCCAAGATGCAGCAGTTTATCCAAGAACTGTGTAAGACGCCAAACTGGATCTAGGAAAAAAAACTGGAAAAACTGCCCCCTTATTAATTTGTTAAAACATTTAAAAGCTTTTACCTAACAATAATTTTTAGATAATATTTAGTAAAATAATTAGTTATCTTATATTATAGCCAATTACTTTCAAAAATTGCTCCAAAATTAATTTGATCAATTTGGGCTACCTGTATCGGGTAAATAAATTCCTTAGACCATAAAAGCAAATTTTCCAAATTGCATTTGCCCAGTAGTTGTTAATTTGCTTTATTTGATGTCTTATATAGTAAGAATGCAATTATAAAACAACAAGATATGAAGTACCTAAAATATGCTTCTACCTCGAACAGAATTACCTTATTTTCAGTAACTGTTATTATTGTTGCAGTTGTATAATTGGGGTTTATCTAGAACTAGGAAATTTTTTATTGTAGAGGAATTTTTTTCGGAGGGTTTTTCTTCCGGGGGTTTTTTTCTGGGGGTTTCTCTTCCGCGGCACAAATAAATCGATGCTGCGTGGGAACACCATCTCGAATCGCTAACAAATTGATATTGGGTGGATAAAAAAATTATTACATATAGTAAAGTTTGAAAACTGGGTAATCCTTAAATCACTCGGACAAGTCTCTTGAGCACACTTTGTAGCTTAGGAACGTGTAGGTAGATTGGGGTTCCCCAAGAGAATTTATTCAATTTCTCAATAAAATTCCGAAAATATAACTATCTTTGAAAACTGATAAAATGGGTAAATCATGGACAGGTCACTAGAGCATACTCTAAAAATATGGACTTGCAAATACGTAGAAGTGTAAAAAAAATGCCAAATCTTACCATATATACAATCAATCTTTCCGTCGCAGCGTGATGGAAGGGAACGCGATCAAAATAGGTGAAATTTTGCGTAATGTATTTTATAAACAGCTCGTTACTGTTTTTCTTTCAACCTATTTTTATAGCCGACGTTCGATCAATGCGCAAAAGGCAAAAACAAATAGATCAAGAAGAAACTTTATTATCCAAAAACCACTGCCGACGTTTCGCCCACAGATAGTGGGTGTTACCAAGACTCCTTTTTGAACAATCCAAACTTGTAAATATATCGATGTAGGTGAAAACGTTTTTTGTACAAAATATCCCAGGCAAACATCAGTCAAAATTTAATCAACATTAACACAGCAGCAACAGTTAAGAACAGTAACACATTTTTTTTAAATCAACGTGCGATGTTTAAACAAAATACCTAATAAGTAAATAAAAAATAAAAGCTTCATGACAAATATTTCGGACGTAACAAAATTGTGCTTTTGATTATTAGTTTACTTGAGATGATAAAAGGGCGTGAATTGTTAATTATATTAGTAAAAGTAAATTTCAAACCAGAGCAACATAAACTAATCGTATTACATCCTTGTTATTATTGCTTTGTTACATAGAATCAAATGTGAAGTAACAAACACATATATTGAAATAAAAAGTACTACAAAAGCTAATAAGTCAATGAATTAGATCTAAAATTACTTAAAGCATTAAATAAAATCAGATGTGATTTATATATTTTTATAGCTTTTATTTAGAAAGAATACTAAAATTAAACAAAATTTTAATACAACTTGTAAAAATATCTGAGTATACTGTTAGAATATTTAATTATCTCCACTGTGGGAACTAATTTCTACATTTTATTCAATACGAAACGAATTTTCCTTCAATCAAACGTTGGAACGTGTAATCAAATGTATATGTTAAGTTATTTTTAAGGATTATTAGTAAATATTGGCTGTCATTTTTTAAATTCTTAATTAGTCCAAGATTATAATACCCACTATATTGCTTTGGTTAAATGACTAAATTTGTTTTGGAGGCCAAATAAAGGTTCGATTTGTTGACTTTGGTCAAGGCCATCGTTGTCAAAAGGTTATTTTTTGGCTTTAAAACGGAGAAAATATTAATATAAATCAACTTTATTGTAAATTTACATATAAAAAGTTGAAATCGAAATATGGTACTATATTGTCACGAAATTAATTAAGTGCAATCATCTACTCATTTTAAAAAACTCTGATAGTTATATTCGCGGTTGTAGTACCTCACGTGAGTGACTTATTTCGCCGAAAAAATATTAAGAACTCTTAAAATCAGAAAGGAATGTTTTTTGATACTAATTATTTTTGTATTATTTATGAGTATATTATGCAATTATGTTAGAAGGGCTTGTGGCATGGGTACTAAATAATTACCTAGGAAAGTATGTAGAGAATTTAAATACTGATCAACTCAGTATTGCTTTATTATCAGGTATTTTTTATAAGGAAAATATTTAATTTCATTCATATCTTATATTTACTTTAGGTCAAGTTGAATTGGAAAATTTGCCTTTGAAAAAAAATGCATTAAGACATTTAGGACTTCCTATTGAAATAGAAGCTGGTTTCATTGGAAAAATAATTTTGCAAATTCCAGTGAGACAAATTCGATCTGCACCATGGGTTATTATAATAGATCAACTATATGTTGTTGCCAATCCATTATCTGTGCAGGAAGTATGTTTAATTTATTAAAGATGTATAATTTGTAAATACTTATAAACAATATTTAATTTTTAGTGGGATGCGAAATTAGAACATCTTGCAGTTCAGGAGCAAAAATTAAGTGCCTTAGATGCTTTAGAAGCACAGTGGCGCTTAGAAATGGAATCCAAAGATAATTCTGCTTATTACTATGCTTCAACATATTCATCATGGCTTAATTATGGTGCGGGGCTTATTACAGATATCATTGAAAATTTACAGGTATAATAATTGTACTTAAATTTTGGTTACTCCTTTAAAAAAATATGTTTTTACATTTTAACCAATTTACATACAAAATTAATTTTTAGCTTAAAATCCATGATGTGCACATAAGATATGAAGATTGCTTTAGTGTACCAAACAAAACAGTGGCTTTTGGCATTACCATGGAATCTCTTTCAGCGCAAAGTTGTGACTCAAACTGGGTACCTGAATTTACCCACTGGCACAGCTCTGAGGCTTCCTTTAAACTAGTGGACATGCAAAAATTGGCTGTTTATTGGATACCTTTAGAACAAGCTCAAAGCTATTCAAACATAAATATTGCAAATTTAAAGGTATATGCCATTCTACTTTGTTTGCTTTGAACTTCAACATTTATTTCATTTTTAGCATTTTTTATTTCTTCTCCAATATTTCTAGCTTGTGTTGTTTTAAATGATTTCTGTATTTTCAAATTAAATCAATATTGTGCTTACTTTTAGGCAATTTTATCTCAAATAAAGAGCAGTTCTTACAATCAACATTACATTTTGGCACCTGTTAGTGCCCAGGCTCATTTGAAGCATAACAGGAGTGAAAAACCATTGAGATCTCTTAGCACTCCACGAATAGTTTGTGATTTACAAATGGAGGAAGTTCCTTTATCTTTAGTTGATGTAAAATAGTATAATTTTGCAATTTCAACTAAAATTAATTTTGAAATGATTCTAGTGGCAGTATGAACAAGTTGTGAAATGTGTAAATGGTTTGGATGATATAGCTAGACTAAGGAAATTTATGTTGTACAAGCCCGAGTGTTCAGTAAAAGAAGATGCAAAATCTTGGTGGTTTTATGCTGTTTGTTGCAATTTTATTGACAAAATACCAAATTTTTGTAAACCAAAACCAACATGGGATTCATGTCTTAAACGTGCAAAAGAAAATGTGGCATATGTTAAACTTTATGCAGATATTTTAACCACTCCTACTATGGCACTTACACCAGACAATAAGAAATTAAAAGATGCAGTAGAATGGGACAGAAATTATAATGAATTAAAAATCCTCAGAGAGGTACACATATTTTTCAGTTTTTTAAGGAATAAAAGATTTGTGATTAAATTAAATTTTAAATTTAATAAAATTATACTAGGAAAAACATTTTAATTTTATGTTTAAGCTTGCAATGAGAAAAGTTCCTGCAGAAAGTATTAGCACAAACTCTAAAAATTCAGCTGGTAGAGGTGTTCTGGTACGATGGTTTCCGACATGGATGGGGTGGTATTCTTCAACTTCAAGTTTGGAGACGACAGTAAGCCCTGACCACCCTCCAAGCCAATTAGAAGGCGAAATATTGGAAGCACTTTCAGACTCTGTAGCTAACAATACTCTACTGAAAAGAGACATGGTATTTGGTCAATTTAATTTTACTTTAAACAGTGGTACCCTTAATTTATGTACCACAGGTGATAACGGTAATAGCAGGTACCTAATTATGGCATTCTTTGAATTATTTTTTTAATATTTATACTTTAAAACTTTTTAGTGTACCCATGATAGAGTTTCAGTTCAAAAATCTGTCGCTAAAAGTAACTAGTTGTCCTAGAACTGCATCACATACTCTTGAATTGTCTTTGGGAGCAATTTATCTCAGAGACAAACTTACAGAGAATAGCTTGTTTCCTATCCTAGTAGGGCCACCTGGTCAAGAAAGGGCAATACATCTGGCACGTACAAAGGGTTCTAATCCAAAATTGTCAGTGAAGAGTGGAGCTGAAGAACGTTTTGAACCTTTATTTTACTTACTGTATGAGAAACGATCAGAAAATTCAGGCTGTGATTATAAGTAAGTATTTGATTACTTATTATATTTGATATAACTGTTTATTGCCTTCAGGTTAAGCGTTAAATCTAAATCATTGGACGTGGTCTATCAACCTTTAGCAATAAAGTGGTTAGTCGAATTTGCGTGCCATCCTCATCAGACGATGATAACTCAGTCGAGTATTGAAGCCATGAAGACGCGTACTAAAAAAGAACTTATTAAAAATTGGGAACAAATAATAGATGGAAGATTGGTATTGTTTATTGTGTACTACCACATTCATCTATTTAATTTTTTTTTAATTCAGAGTAACAGAAAGAGTTGGGAATTGAATTTGGACATATCAACCCCTCAGATTATTTTTGTAGAAAAGTTTACTGATCCTAATTCTGCTGTAGTCATCATCGATTTTGGAAAACTTCATCTCCAAAACACTACTAATGATGAAGGGCATGATATAAATAATTTAACAAAAAAAGAAAGTGAAGATGATGGTAATTACTTATTTATTTTGTTTCTAAACTATGAAATAAAATAATCTTTTCTGTGTTAGAAATGTTTATGACTCCGTGTTCAACTCCACCAGGTAGTGAAGAAGATAATTCAGAAACATTAACTTCTGGTATAACTCCTCAACAACAGCAACTAATTCTAGACGACGTTTTGAACGAACAGTCTCTTCATCAAAAATTATATGAAAGTTATAGTGTTGAGTTAATGGATCTGCAGGTTCTTATTAGCAAGGCAAAAGACAATTGGCGATATGCTCATAACAAGGGAACATCTCCATTACATGTTCTAGATCGGTTTAACATATCCATGCAAATTGAACGATGTATAGTACATACTTGTGATCCTCTCTACCCTAGTTTGACTGTGAATGCGAATCTGCCAAAACTTGTAGCTCATATAAATGAACAAAAGGTTGCGGCTGCTAAATCACTTATTGACAGCATCAGTATTGGTAAGTAATTGTTATTCTTGTGAATGTACGTAGGTCTTTTAAAAAGTAAATTTACACTATCAAAAAAAGGTAAAAAAAGAAAAACAAGGTGGTTGCTGAAATCTAGAGACAATTTTACAACTTTTCTACGTAGTTGCCAAATCTTTCAAGACATTTTTCATAGCTAATAAATATATAATGCTGAGTCGGAGTGCGATATGTGTTGAATTGTATCGTACGCTTTCAAAAGTGGTGGTTGCTCTGAACGACATCAGGCATCCATGAAGGATGATTAAAAATCTACCACTTCAATTTTTTCAAATTTCCTCGTGCGAGGCGAATCGAATGAAGTTGTGCATTTTTCCATTCAATAAACTAGCTCTTTTATTCTTAATTGATTTTTCGATTGATTTTCGTCGCCGTAAGAGTGAATTACGCAATTTTCAATGACAGTTCAATGGTTAAATATTAATTTCAACTTCAATCGATTTGACTTCTCCACAAAAACACATATTCAAAATAGATGTAAGACTAATCTATAAAAATTTAGTCGTTCTGCTATTTCATTGTACGAAATACAAGAATCGTTAAACTTGCTTTTTAAATGACCCACGTATTTTCTTATACTGTAAGAGACGGTGCTTTTTTTCTGTCAGAAATATTTAAGAAATTCTTGAAATTTGAATTAGTAATTAAATGATTTGTTAGAATTAACGATTTTATTAGAGAAGTATTAAATTGATTTAACTAAAATCAACAGTTTTCACCATTAACCAACTTTTTATACTGGATTTTTTTATTAAAAGACGAAAAATACGTGGTATAAAAATTCAGGAAAAAAATTATAAGAAAAATAGCCTGAAAAAAACTTAAAAATTATTTTTAATCTCCTTGATTTACCGCAAAGGAGCGCAATCAAGGTTAATCATAAAATTCAAAATTTCTCCGAAAATTTTGGCATTAGCCTATAACTTTAATAAGATCATTAGGAAGCCTGAAAAATTTCGCGTAAGTTTTGTCTCAGGCTTATTGACGTACCGATATTAATATGAGTGGGGGAAGTCCCTGAACGTTTAATTATTTGAATCGCTGTATCTTGTAAACGACATTCGATTTTAGCGAACTTAGACTTGTTTAAAAGAGGAATATAATTGTTAGAAAATCCAGTATCGATCGATACCTGATAGTTTCGAATAACATTGCTATAATAACCGGTTTTTGAACTTTTTGTTGCGAAACGTTATAATTTGGATATCATAATTGAAAAGTACACTAAATTTGCAAGAAAAAAAATTTAAACCAATCGTTTAAAAGATACATCAATTTAAATAATTAGACATTGATGGACTTCCCCCATTCTTATTAAAGACGGTACGCCAATGAGCCTGAAACAAAACTTTCAAAGTTTTCCAATGATTATATATATATATATTATATTTACAGTAAATTTATAAAACTGTTTGTAATGTTTCTTTTACAGCAGGATTCCCCTCTCCATTTAATACTCCAGAAAATATAGGTTTAGAAAATGCCACGTTCTCTGATGAAGATGAATCATCAAGTATAGATATGAGTTTAGAAATGTCCAGACTGTTAATCTTCCAATTTTCAATCGATCAACTGGCGTTGGAAGTGCAGAGTAGAGGCAGAAGTATAGCCGAACTTCAAGTAGCTGGCGTTAGGGCTTCGTTCAGCAAGAGACCTGTTGATACTAGCATAAATCTCTCAGTTCACAGTCTACTACTTGTTGACGCTTTGCAAACATTTGGACCTGATTTTGAACTTCTAGTGGCTAGCCACAAACACGTGGGAATGGATTCCATATCTGGAAGTCTTAGAGATAGTGAACCAACATCTCCAACGTCTCCTGCTAGTCCAGACCCTGGACATGTCTCTTCTATTAGTATAACATCTCCTTTGGCCATTACACAAGCCTTGAGTAATTTAACTCCATCTCCGCCGCATTCCTTTGCCAATTCTCCTCTTCCTCGACCTGTAATTGTACTTGATTCTGAAGCATTGATTACCATAGAAATTGTATTGATAACGGGACTGGAACCAATGCATATTGCCAGTATTCAATTCAACAATCTTGATATAATTGGTAAGTCTTACTTTTAATGTTTCTCTTAAATTAAATAATTTAATTTTATATTAGCTAACCAAGAAACAATTGTGGAACTTATGGGATTTACACATCGGGTTTTTCCCGACATTAGTAATAAGAAATACACTGGATTGCAAGTAAGAAGACCTGAAGTTACTGCATCAACTGATACCATTGATGCTCCAAACGAATTAGCTCCTTCTCCAAGCATTTGTCGCACAGAAATCACATTTGACTTCCATCGACTTAATGTTTTACTTTTGAGAGGCGTTGTAAAAGACGGTTCTCTTATTGGAAAAAAAATTGCAACCGCAACTATGAGCGAAGCCAGAATACAGGCAACCGTTGGTAAAAAATGCATCTTTTTTTCTTTTCTTATTATTCAAGGCTTTATATAAAAAATATTTGTAGACAATGGGGTGTTGGTGGAGGGATCTTTGGGAGGGCTGCAAGTGGTCGATTTAACCCCCGAGGGTCAAATTCATCAAAGAATTGTCAGCGTGGGTCATGACCCTCTTTCAGAAACTCCCCATCCAATGTATTTAATGTCCCAAACCAATCAAGACAAAGAGCGCAAAGCATTTAGTTTTAAAATAAAAAGGGACGTAAAATGTTCTGAAAATGGTAAAATTAATAACATTTAGAGAATACGAACGTTTTTTACGAGCTTTTTTTTTAGATGTTGCCGATATTTCTATAAGAATGGCTTCAGTATGGTATACACACTCGCCAAGATTTATAGGAGAATTTCAATCTTGTGCTACTGAATTTAAACAGTATTTTGCCAATTTGGCTAGGTCAATAAGAGCAGCTGCTACAGATATGGCGTTGGGGCTGGTACAATCAAAGTAAATGCTGTTTTCATCTTTAAAACCTTTTCAGTCATATTATTCTGTATTGATTTGCAGAACCGAAGCATTAGCTCAGTCACTTTATATGAACTCAAGATTGTCGTCTTCCCTGTACGGAAGTGCTATGTCGTTTTCAGACGCAGTAACACCGAAGAAACGCTTTCGACGTTCTAGTTCCAATCAAGATCCTACTGAAGGAGTTTCCGGTTACTCTTCTGCAAGAGATACCGTTGATCAAACTCCTTACAGCCCAGATGACGATGAGGATATTGTAATAAACATAAAGTAAGGCACTTCTGTAGTAATGTGCAATTATAAGGAAAATGAATTAATGATACTTTCAATTTTTATTTTCAGATTGGATGTGGTCTTGGACAGTCCTGTTGTTATACTGCCGCGGTCTAGTAGTAGTCCTGAAGTATTCGTTGCTCATTTAGGAAAAATTTCGGTCACAAATCGCAACGAAACTCCTGAAAATGGCGAGTGGAATGTTAGGACGGAATATTATAATGTCGAAGTGAGGGATATGAATCTTTATTCCTTAGATACGGGTACTAGGAGAACACCAGGATCTGCGTAAGTAAAAGTAACTGCTGCATTGTAGAACACATTAAATTTTAAATTAATATTTATTTTTTAGCATGAGTAAAGTCGATATTTTGTACGCGTGTGATTCATTGGCAAAACCTATTCTGTACGACACAATTTTACAGCTAAGTATTGAGCGTGAAGTGAACACCGATCCACAGTCTAGGCAACGGAGTTTGTCCAATTTACTGGACGAAGATTACCAGACTGACTCTCAACCTTATGATGACACCGCTGTTCTTGAGAATATTCAAGTAAGTTGTTAATTAAAATGTGTTGAAACGTTAAAATAAGTACTTTTAAAAGTAACTCCAATAAATTCATACTATCAGGGATGGCTCGTAGGTTTGTGCTGCGGAACTTCTAAAAAATTGGATATTTAAATATTTTTGGGATCTAATTATCAATAGAATAATTTAATCTATCTACCCATCTAACCCTGATGTGTTAGATAATTATTAAAATGGCTTTTAATTTGACTGTCATGTTTATTTTGCAGATTTCGGGTACTTTCGTAACTTCGCTTAAGCTGTCGCTAACCCGTACACAGTACGAACAGCTATTGGCTACTTTACAATTTCTAACGACTTCTTTTAATTTGAATAACGCTGAAGAAACGCCTCGAGCGAGCTCCCGCAACGTATCTTCTCTTGTAGATATTTGTGAGGAAGATACAGGAGTCACTACTCTTAAGATGGATCCTCATGTCCGGGCAAAAATGTTCACTGCAGCTCCCCTACCTAAAACTAGAACATCGAAAAAACGAGTTGTCACTCTGAAAGGTTAGTAATAAAAGTACTTTTTGTTAAAGGATACAAGAAAACGGTATTTTCTGATGTTAGTTCTTTTTGATCTTCCGTTATTTACAATTGAACTTCGAGGAGATTCACCAACAGGGGAACAAGGATTGGTTGATTTATCCTTTCGAGATTTTGTATTCAATTATGAAAAGTGTCATCCTTATGAGACCAATATTCAGGTTCGTTTCTCATTTTCCACATAGCTACTATTTTTTTAACAACAAAAAAATATCAGGTGTCTTTACGTTCTGTAACAATGGAGGACCTTCTTCAAGCCCAAGATTCGAAACAACGTGTAATGGTGATTTCTTCTGACGGGGGTGTACCCTGCAACCCTTCGTGTGTATCTAGATCATGTCCAGAAGGTTTTGGATATTTGCCGCCCCAAAGTATGTCGCACTGTTCCTTACCTGATCATTTAGAACCAGCCAAAGTTTTGGGAGTAGATATGCTCAATAAAATTGCCCGTCACGTTGAAAAGCGCGTTAATGGTTGTCCTGACACTCCCCCTCCTTCTCCCAGTGCCAAAGAGAGACCTCAGAAGAACCTTGTGCTAATTTCATCCCTTTTAGTTGATCCTAGTGCTCCTAATTTTAAAAAATATAATTCGGTAAGTTGGATTAATTATAGCAATATATTTTAGAACGATTTTGATATCTTTTAAAACATTATTTTATTATTAAAAATAATATTGTGAACATTCACATAAATATATTTCTAGGTTGAAAGATCCACATCAGTTGATTTTAATTGTCTTGATTTGGTAGTAAATGTAGAATCGTGGGTAATCGTTATTGACTTCTTTAGTGTGACTCCTGATAACCATCAGAACCCTAGAACGAATGAAAAATCGAAGGCTACCACTAAAAATGATAGTAAATATTAATCATTATCTTTCGAATATTTTTTTTATAAAGTTATTCTTGTTTTAGATATTGTAGAAAAAGAAAATGTGGAAACTAATATTTCAATACGTTCTCTAAATATTGTATTAGTTAAACCTCAAAGTGACATCGCAAAGATAAATATTTCTCATGTTGAAGTTTCCATTAAAACTGATGGAATCCAGAAAGAAGTGAAAGGACATTTAGGGTCCATGTCTTTATTAGATTTAACATTACATGGCCAGTTGTATAAAGAAAGATTTTTAACATCTGGAAAACAAGCCTTGCACTTTATTTATACGAGGTAATAATTTTGTTCATTTATTTCAGTCTTGTATAATTTTATAAAATATGAGCATTGCAGATTCTCTCCAAATGCAGTCTTAAATTTTAATGCACAACTTAAATTAGAAATGTCTTCAGTTTCATATGTTCACACAAAACGTTTTGTAGCAGAACTGCAAGCATTTTTTAATCGTTTTACCCACTTGCAAGCGGTAATGCAAAGTATTAGGGCAGCAACGAGTAGGCAACAAGTATGAAACATGTTTAAATGTATAAGCGATTTTTTTTTTATAAAGTATGAGAATTTTAGAATACGAACGAAATTAAGAAATTATCCATAATTTTGCAAGCAGAAGCTCCAGTTCTCTATTTACCAGTTAGTTCAAAAAGTTCTGACTTGTTAATAGCTGATTTGGGACATTTAACTGTTACCAACGATTTTAAATATTCTGACGACGAAAGTGTAATTAGTGTTGTAAAAAACAAAGAAACAGGTGAATATTTTTTAAAAATTACTTTTATAGCTTATTCTCGTAATTTGTTGTGTTTACAGACAAAAGGTGTTTATTGGATGTAATGTTCATTGAACTTCAAAACGTAGATTTATATACAGGCGTTAGGGAGACAAGTTCTAGTAAAACAAAGAACGCAAATGACACTCACATGCTTCTAGGAAGTTCTGTTATAAAACGGAAAGGTGCATCTCTTTTGAAAAACAAGTGTCATTTAAAAATACAAGTTGAAAGAAATCTCTACAATAATATATATCACACCGGTTGGTTGCCTGCTAAAACCAATATCAGTATCATATTGATATTATTTGAATTATTTTAGTTCCAGACATGAGTATACAAGGTGAATTATCCACTTTAGATGTTACAATAGATGTACAACAATATAAACTTATTAGAGGGTTACTTTTTTACAACTTGGGAGAATATACTGAACACATTTTACCCTCTGTCTCAAAATCTAATTTGGAAGTTATAGAGGTACATATAAAAATATACATTCTTTTAAATCTCAGTTGTATAATTGCAAAAGTTAAACTAAAAAACTTATTTATTTGTTATTTTTAGCCGAGTGAGGATATATGGACACTTCTCTCAATAAAATTTAATCTAATGAATGTAGTACTAGATTTGCAAAAAAATTACAAGTCGGAACCTATAGCTCGTGTAAATTTTATCAAATCTCAACTTACTGTTGAGTCATTTAGTAATTTTAGTCAAGATGTTGATTTAGTATCTCAAGAGATTGTAGTGGTAGATACCAGGTCTCATTGCGAAAATTCCAGCAATCGGAATGTGTTCACAAATATTCTACAGTCTATTGTCTTTAGTCACCAAGACGGTCTTGTTCAGTTAGAAGTTCATAGTAGAAAAAAACAGGACAAAACGAAATTCACGATACTTTTGAATAACATGCGCTTGATGACAATCTTTGATTGGTGGGAGTCTGCATTGAAATTTATTTTTGAAAATTATGAAGAGCAACAGCCGAATTCACCGACTCATGAATCATCTATGAAGAACGATGGAGGATCTTTTGAATTAAAACTCAATATTACAGATTCTGAGATTGTTGTGGTGCAAGATATTTCTCGGTGGGATACCAATGCAGTAATTTTAAAGGTATGCAGCCAAAGTTCTGTACAAATATGTTTTTAAATTTTAAATTAGATTTTTTATTTATTACCAAAAATTTGATAAAAAAAATAGTGGGATTGTTTCCGTATTTCAGTTTAAAATATAGTATGTAATGCAGTGAATTAATGAAATTATTTAAGGAGGGTGCGATTGGGAAAATGTAAAATACAGGGTGTCTCAGAACTCCATGTACATGGACCAACCGCAGGTTCTTGGGGTCAAAATAAGCCGATTTAACGGAATTTATTTATATTTTGGTTCGTATATTCTTGAAAGGGCGACGGAGGAAAGATATAAAAAATAGATTTTCTCTATTTTAATTGATTAAATTGCTTCTCATTTTATTATAGATATTTCGGTTATCGATTAAATTACATTCGAAGAAGAATTTGTCCTCCTTTTCGAAATATATATTGAAAAGGAGGGCAATTCCGTCCTCGAAACGTCGATCAAAACTATTTTATTGGCTTTTAATTCAATCAACAGCCGAAATCTCCCTATAGTTTTTTCTCGATTAATCGAAAAAGCTTCTTAAGATTTTAATAAAATTTGGTACATAGAAATGTCTATAAGGACACTACTTTCTGCAATATAAATCAATTTCTTTAAAATATGTAAAGGATTTCTATTATTATGAAGCTATTATGTTATACGAATAAAACTCATAATCTACAATTGTAGAGTACTACAGTGGTAACGTACAAGTCTTATGATGCCGAAAAACCTCTTTCAATGAATTTAAACAATTGTGAAGCATATTCCTGTGTTTTGGGAATGGAAGAGGAAACTGCTCTATCTATTATTGACCCTGTTACATTAAATATGGAAATAAATGCCAGAATATTGGAAGTAAGTCTTTTTCTAGTCTATACATGTTCTTTTTTTTTTTTAGTAATTTTTAACTCTATTTCAGGTACAATTAAATCATCTTAATGTTCATGTGTCTTATCGAGATATGCGTATGTTTTTGCAAATTTTAAATTCCTTACCTCAACAATTTCTAGGTAGTAAAAATACAAAAGAATGCAGAGACCTTGGAAGAAAAGGTAAAACTTTGTAATGTAATTCAATAAATTCGTTCCTATTTGTGTTATTTTTAGATGAAATATACAAACTCGTTGCCCTCGGATTTTCTACCGATGATTGTATGAAAGCGTATGACATTTGTGAACGTAAATTAGATGATGCGGCACTATGGCTTACCCAGAACGCCGTACCCCTTCGTCAAATTGAAAAAATGGATAAAAATAAAATCTCACCAACGAGTGTCACTGCTGTGGAGGTATATAAACAAAAATAAATGTGTAATATTCACGTTATTGAAATACTTTGCTCACTTTTTTCTGTATTAAGAATAAATACAAAAAAAATAGTAGTAAATACTCTTAATCGCTAAAATAATTTAGATAGTAATTAAGCTAACTTTTCAGATAAAAGCTGGTTGTATAGTTTTTACTATAATTGATGACTGTGGTGACTCAGATGTGCCACTTTTGGAAGTATCTTTTTCTAAGTTATTTTTAAGACAATGTTTGGATTATTCTGAAATAATAGATCAAGGGCAATCAAATAAAAACGGCGCTTTAGAGTGCATCTTATCTGCTGATTATTTTAATAGAATACTGTCTGGATGGGAACCAATACTCGAACCATGGAAGTAAGCAAATAATTTGAACAAAAATTATATTTATGTGTACAAATATTTAAATTTTTTAGATGTCATATTTTGTGGGATAATGTCATATCATCCAGCTTGATACAGAATCGTCTTCAAATAAACGTCGAATCAAAAGAAATACTAAATTTAAATGTAACATCAACATTTACCGAACTATACCAACAAGTCAAAAACAATTGGATGCAAGATTTTTATTTGGAAAACAACAGTCAAGAATCCAAAAATCTTTACAATTATAAGAGCCGCTCACCTTTTGTTCCATTTGTTTTGAAAAATGATACAGGCTGTCCCTTATACTTCACCACGTTAATTAATGAATTGGATTCTTCTTTTGATTTGCATGAGTTATTGGAAGTGACGGAAAGGTGGGTCCTGGTAGCACCAGGAGAAACAGTCCCTTTCACATTCAGAAGTCGAGGTATACAATTCTTTTACAAAACTAATGACTTGTAAAAAATAAGTTTTTTATTGTTTGCTTTAAGAAAAAAAGAGACATAAAGACTCCCATACGTTGAAAATGCACCAATTATGTGTTAAAGTGGAAGGTTGGCAATCTGTTCATCCGGTCACTGTGGATAAAGTTGGAGTATATTTTAGGCACGCTGCTCCTGAAGTACATAGTAGAGTGAGTTCTTTTGAATGATACACATAAGAAGTTCAATGAAATAATCAATTGAATTGTAGACGTTAAGAGAACCGCCAAATGCTAGAATTGTTTTTGATGTTGCATTAAAAGGTTTAGCACAAAAGCAAGTAACAGTTAGATCATCATTACTTATTGTTAATAAACTCAATCGGGACATTGAAGTTAAGCTTGAGAATACTCCTTATTCTTCAACAGGTAATTAAAAAGAATATATATATATATATATATTTTGTATATATATTTTAATGAATTAGTAATTTAGATGTGATTATTATATATTAAAATTGAAAAACCAACCTTTACATCTAATGAAATACATGGTGGTAGATGTTCCCCTCTACAGCATCCGTTGAGATGTACATCAGTTTTGAATGTTTGATTTTATTAGGACCACCTTTATCTTATAAATTTGATTTTACTTTTTGTTCTTTACATTTACCAGATGTTTTATTAGGGTCATATCTCGAAAACTACAGGGTATATAAATTCGGGAAATAAAATTTTATTATCAAAAGGGACATGAGAAAAGTCTAGAAACTATTTTAAGCTCTATATTTTATCACAAGGAGGTGCAATTGATAGGATGAATAATAGAATTCAAGATCCGTCCGAAAATTCTCATAAAAAGCTATTACTTTAATAACAGTATTCGAAAACTTGATAAATGTGGCATAAGTTTAGTTTAAGACTCATTGGCGTAACGACCCTAATTAGGGTGAATATCTTTTAAAATTTATGCTTCTTTGGATCCATTGGTACCTGATAGTTTCGAACAAAATTGCTAGACGGCGCAATTCGCAATAATAACCTAAATAACCGTTTTATTTTGTTACGAAAATTGAAATCGTACGGTATCATTTGTAGGTAGAATCAGTTTTTATTTGTTATATTCACACTTTGTCTAGGCTTAGAGCTAATCTAAATCATACATGCTTGTTTAAATCTCTAAATTTTGTTTTACATGATTTGGACTGATCCTAAGCTTAGACAAAGTGTGAAGAGAGGTACGGAATGTAACAAATGAAAAATAATTGTTACCAATCTCACCTACAATATCACAAAACTACGAAAACAACCATTTTTTCTAATTAAAGTGTTTACTTGTCAGTAACTCTAAAACAGACGAAAATGAGGTTTTAACCTTTTTTTCTTACAAATTTAACCTACTGCCCGATTATAACATCAGAATTATACCGTATAGTTTAAATTCGCGATAAAATTTAAAAAACTTAGTTTTTTTATTATTGCAAATTGCGTCCTCTAACAATTTTATTCGAAATCAATGGATACGATTTTTAAAAACCCCCAAAAAACTTGGGTTTCTCTTCAAAAAGTTGGGGTTTGTGAACAGCGAAAAAAGTTGGGGTTTTTATTTTTTAGAATAACCACCCCGGGTTTTAAAATAACTTAAATTTTTCGGAAAAATTTTCCTTTTGAATTTTTGGTCGCCTTATGAAGCCGAGAAAAAGGGGAAATTTTAAAAATTTTCGGAGAACCCTTTGAATTTCCATAGTCCCCCTTTTTCAATTGGGGGGCCCCCTTAAAGAAACACTCTGAGTTCATCAAATTTCCATTTCCTGAATTTCCAACCCGTTTAAGTTCAGATATGGCCCCCCTTAAAAAAACACTTTATAAAGTGTTCCGATAAGCATACAAACCGGTTGTGTCGCGACAGCGGTAAGACTCATAAGTTGGGAAAAATCCTTGTAAGTAAAGTTGGCAAAAGACATGGCAGGAAATTATTTTCAAGTTTGAATTTGTTATAATAAAAGAGAACTTAATGGAAATCATGATCTCTTAATATATATATTTTTGTTTAAAAAAAAAAAAAAACAAGAACTGAAACAATATTTAATATTCAAAGTTAATAAGCGGTAGATTATGATTTAGTTTTTAAAAATTTTTAAAAATTTTAAAATATAAGATGTTGGACATTTTCTGCTAGTACACGATTTTTCTCGCGTATATTTCTAGCTTCAGAGAAAGAAAGGATAAATAGACTTTGGCAACTTGATTTTTTTTTGGATATTTTACGAACTCTTAACTGATGTTTTAAAATTTGTAACTCAATACTTATCTTTCCAAGACAGCATGAACTTTGTATTTCTTGTGTTTATGCCTCCTAACTATGAAACTTCGAACTTGAAAATTATTTCCAGCAATTTCTTTTACAACTTTACTTATAAAGTTTTGTATTCCAAGCTTATAGGCCTTACTGCTGTCGAGATACAGCCGCTCCGTACGCTTATTGGAACACCCTGTATATTACTTTTCATTTTAAACACAATATCATTGGAACATTTACTTGTTTAGAAGAGTTTTGGATTGCAAATAAAACAATGACGATTAAGAAAAACGAAATGTTAGCGGCCCCTTTAACACATGCCCATTCGCAAATAACAATGCGTCCTGTAAGTGAAAAGACTATGTATTCCTACTGTAGTTCTCACGTTTCGTGGAAACAAGTGACGACACCTGGGGAATGTTGTTACGAACTTCGGTCCTCTTCTACTTCAAAAAATCATTTATTTAGGTACGGTACTAATAAATTAGTAAAGTAAATTACGTTTACGTATTGTTTCTGTTTCAGATATTGCGTCGAGGTTAAAAGAGAAAATTATCCTCCAGACAGAGCCAGTGCATTAATAGGAGTTAATGGGCATTACTTACAGCCAGGACACACTATAACTGTACTACCAATTTTACTCATAAATAATTTATTGCCTGTTGACTTATCGTATGATATTTCCAAAGGTAGTGGACGGATATCGTCAGGTGGTGAAGCTTCTTTGACAAATGTAAGTTAGTAAAATGTTACGTTTGTATTTATTTGTAAAGTTGTATGGTGCTTTTCAATTATAGGTTGATCCCGATGATGCATTTGAAATAAATGTATGTTTGGAAAATTTTCCTATTAGCAGTAAACTCCTTATTCCATCGAATTGTGTGGCTCCTTTTAACTGTCGTATCAGACTTGCTGATCACGCTGGTCGCCGACTTTTCCTACAAGCAAACGTTATTCCAAATTCAGAAGCAAAAATTAAAGTAAGTTCAATTTTATTTAATTCTACTCGATAATTTATTCAAATTTTGATGTGTTTTTCAGAAGTACATTTAAAGAGTTGCGAATTTCTTCAGCAAAGAAATCTGTTTAAAAATATTACTAATAATTTAAAGCGGCTTATTTTTCTAAATAAATAAACTTTTATTCACTAGAGAAAATATATTAGTTGTCTACCTTTAAGCATATTTACCTTTTCTTTTTAATTTTTTTGAAGCTAATTAATTGAAGTCATCAGAAGATATTAAGATGGTGATGGATTTAAATAATATTTTAACATAATTTTTTATGATTAATATACGGGACCAGCCATTAAAGCGAAATCGGCCTGTAATTCACGTAGATTAAAAAATATTGAAAATAAAAGTTGCCTAAAATTAACTGTATAATAACGTAAAAATATTTTTAAATATGGCAGCCTTCCAGTTAACTATAAAATTTAGCAATGGAATGCCATATTTTTTTTCACATCATATAATTCAAAATTTTTCCAGAGTAATGTCCTATTCTGCTTGTAATTGCAGTCTAATAATATCAACTAAGCAACTCAACAAATATTTAAAAGATCAAGAAAAATTAAATAACATTAAATTAAATGTTCTACATAATCGCTAGCAAAATAAAATGGCCAAACTACAATCATGGTTAAAATGACAACAGGATTTCTTTTTTAAAATTTTAGAAAATCGCAAATTTTTCAAAAACAGTTGAAAACAGGCACCATTTATTTATATAATATGAAAAAAATCTGACATTCCGTTACAAGAAGAAAGATGGTTGGTTATCCAGTTTGAATTTGTAAAAAATCCCAATAATAAATTTTACAGTATTTAAAGGGTATATAATAGGTATGTGTAAATAATAGGGCATTTCTTCAAGATTTAAACCATGCTTTTGCTTCGGATATATTCAAACTGACGCCAAAAATTGCAATAGTCAAATTTTTCAAAATATATGAAATACTCGAGAACGATGCAACCTGGTTCCGACATAATTAATATTAATTTAATTATTAGGAACTAAAAAATGCACTGCAATAGTGACTCGCCCTGTATAAGGAGAGAGGAGAGATTAATTATGATCAGTCAGAGAAACCAGAACTATAGAAAACCTAAAAAATATAATTTAGAAATGTTAAGAATTATCTTAATAATGTGAATACTTCTAAATTTTGAAAAATTTAAGGCAGATACAGTATATGCAGATATAAATTGATTTTATTTCTCTTTTATCCCCTTTTAGTCTTTCCAATTCATTACTTTCCCTCTGTATTATCACTTGAAAAAAAACTTACATTTTCAAAAGTGTAAAGAACGTATATTTTACTGTAATCACTATAGAGTAATATTTAAGAACATATTTTGTAGGAAGATAACCAGTGTTTGTTAAATTAAATAGGTTTCGTTTTCGGCTCCTTTCTGGATTATAAACAAGACAGGCCTGCCTTTGGTGTTTAAGCAAGGTGGTGTCACTTCCGAAACTGCTGGTCAATTTGAAGAACATGAGGTGGCGAGAATGTTAACACCCTTATTGTTCAGTTTTGCTGATTCGGACGCTAGTCCAACTGTAACAGCACGTGTTGGGAACGCTTTAAACTCGAATGGGACCCCAGTAGTAAGCAAACAACTTTGTTAATTACGTACCTTAAAAAGGGAAAATTACGCTCATATTGTTTACATTTATATGATTATCTCAAAAACTTGAAATTTGATACAATAATAAATTATATTAAACTATTAAAAAAATGACGTTGAAGATAATCAATTTCAAGATTTACAGTTTTTGAGAAGTATAGTAAGACATACTGTGCGCAAAGACAAATTTGTGAGATCATTTACATATTATAAAGTTATTGTATTATAGTGGTGCCAAAACTTCCATTTACGAAAAGGCACACAGGTGAGAAGATTACATGTAAGTTTAAAAGACGGTGGTACGGACATAATCTACTTGATTGGTATACAAGTTCGTATGGGGCGTGGAAAATACAGGTCTACCTCAATAGTTACAATTTCTCCCAGGTATCAGCTACACAATAAGAGCTCCTATCGATTAACTTTTACTCAAAAATGTTTTGCAAACACCGTAAGTGTAAATTTACTGCCTCTCAAATATGTTTTTAAAACGTGCACTTTTAGGCAGATGAATTGTCTCATAATACTTACTGTAAAACTACTCCGGGGTGTCACATGTCTTTCCACTGGCCACGGCTAGATAAAGAGCAGCTTTTATGTGTTTTAATTGAAGATGTTTCAAATTGTTGTTTTTCTGGTGGATTAAAAATTGATAAAAACGACTCAATGCATGTTAATGTCAGGTAAAGGAGAATTATAAATGTTTAAAGATTTTCTAACATGTTATAAGTTTCATCACGTATATTCGTATCAGAAAAAAAAAAATCAAAATTGATGTACTTTTTTCCATACGATTTTTCACTTACTCCACTGTTTACTATTAGTAAGATATTTTTTAGGGATAATATTGGTCGAATATATTTTTTACGAATGGAAGTGGTATTGGAGGGAGCGACATTTTTCGTTATATTCGCGGATGCAGATACTATGCCGCCACCTATAAGAGTAGACAATTTTTCTGAAGTACCAATAACTTTTTGGCAGACATGTTGTAAAGATTTGTTGCGTTGTAACGTTCGTGCACACACCAGCATACCCTACGCATGGGATGAACCCACAGGATCTCCTTTTTTGACTGTTTCGGCTCCTGGAGGTGTTTCCAACAATTACGATATGAACAAAATTGGAAATGTACCTCAGCTTACCTATGAAAACTTTATTTATATTGCCTTTGCGGGCACCTTTAAAGAGTAAGTAATGATTTTAGACTTTCATTACAAACATTGCAGTTAAAGTAATTTGATTAGTAGTAGTTACTATATATACTGTTTGTTTTTTCGTGACTTGGACGAAACAAGTCGTGTTTTATGACTATATTTTGTTTCTTTAGTATTCCATAACAATGTTGAGTAATAATCAGCAAGCAAATTAGAACCCCAGAAATGTCTTCATGGGATCATTTTTCATATTACATAGTCACTTACTGTATTAAATTTTTGGGAGAGAAATCGTTATAAGGATCCGGAAAGTAAATTTTCAGAGGCATTTTCATCTTAGTTCTTTATAAGCATTAAGCAGTTCGCTAACTATATCTACATAGTAATTATCAGCTGGCACATTTCTAAGAATATATTAAAAAAACTCACAATTCAGTTTCATTTAGCACTCACATATTTCACAAATACGCCCTCTTTAATTTTGACTTCAATAATTTTTGGAAATTTTTGTTTGGATACAAGAACCCTCCTCCATCTGATCCATTGCTTTAAAAAATTCTTCATCAATCCAATTTGAATTAACTAATGATCATTAATAATAGCATTTGCTATCTATACCACAGTTGCATTCCAAGGAGATAAGCTTATCACATTTAAATCGTCACTTATGATCCACCTTTATTCAGTATAGCGAATATATTCTACATTAAAGAGTCCTATGTTTTTGTCTGGATACAAATGGATGTTTATTACCCATGTCAACTAATATCACCTTTAAACTAAGTGCAGAAAAATCAAATGATAGGCGCCAATCATCTTTATTATGTTTTTGTTCTAATACGTTAAAAAAATCATTGGCGGTACATCAAATCCCCTTCTTATAGAAAGTAATGAGAGTGTTTTTTATCATTTTCTGAAAAGTAATGTTAATGTCACAATGGAGAAATTCCACCATTTAAAGTGGATGCTGAATGTTATAACTACGAATATAGTAGTAGTTTATTAACAAAAAGTTATATACAAATAAAAAAAAATAAACATAAATCACCATCAATTCTGATACTTACAAAGAACAATTACAAGAGTCACAAAAAACAAAACAAATTGCATCCATCAAAAATTACATATAAAGAACCATAAGGTCATTTCTACCTCCCTTTAAACCCGCTCCAATGCAAATCACTTCCCAGTAATCCCCAATATAATTATTTAATTATTTTCTATAAAGGCTTTACAACCCAACTGGGTCTTTTCTTAAAACTCCCCTTCTCTGTTACTTCATTTTCACCGCTTCCTTCTTCACAAAATTTCCTTTAATACGCTCCTTACTTCCTTCCTCATTCAACTATTCCACATATTCTTCCATTGACCGTCTTCCTTAATCTCCCCCCTTTCCCTTCTCTTAAATATCCCGGCACCCTATCCCCTTGCCATTCTTACCATAGAAACTCCCTTATGAGAGTTTCGTTCTCTTTCTAGTTATTATTTGTTTCTCATATTTTTTATCTCTTTTAGTCTATTATTTTTAATAATACTTCCTTTTAGCATTTCCTTACATTCATCTACTGTTTTATTCATATTACATTCACCCAAAACATGTGATATAGATTCCCTTTCCCTCCCACATATTCTGCACAACCTATCCTCCTCTTTCAACCAATACTTACATTCATTACACTCATTACCCATTCTAAATCTTGCATAAAGACTTATCTCCTTTCTATTTACCAAATATTCAGGAACCCAGTCGCTCTGGCACTCATCCCATAAAATTATGTTCAAACCTCTGGCGTACTCCGAATTATGAATACTTCTAAGATCCTCCCCCCTTATTTTATCTCTGCATCTTTCTCTCACCATCATTCCAACGTTTAGTCCCATATCAGCCCAATCTTTCATTTGCTCCTGACTCAGACTCAATTGCTTTAAAGTCTCCCTCCTTTCTTTATCGTATTTTATTTCTCTCCCTATGCTAAATATTCTTTTCCTCCAAACTTCTTTTCTTATATCACCCTCTTTCAGCTTTCTTAACTTCTCTTCGTACATTACAGTTCTTTTTCTTGTTTCTTCAACCATCTTCCCACATTTTGTATCTCTTCTAATTATATAATCAGGCGCACACCTATCTAAATTTAAAATCCACTTTATGTATTTCCTATACAATATCTCCACCTGTTTTTTCTTTTTCCACCCCCATACTTCGACCCCATAAAGTATAATACTCCTAACTACAGCATTGAATAAACTTATTCTCTTATTGAAATCGTCCCTACATAGCTTTTTTCCTATATACCATATACGCCCCATTATCGCATTAGCTTTAGCTACCTGATTATCAATATGTACTTTATCTCTATTACTTTCCTCCAAAACGTACCCTAAATATGTATAAGTTTTAAGTTTTTCAATTACCTTTCCAAATTACTTCCTTTTTTTTCCTTACCCTTTCTTCCCCTAGTTTCCCCAAATTCCATATATTTAGTTTTTTCACTGTTTAACTGTAAACCCTTTCTGCCTAGAAATTTTTCCAGAACTTTCACCATGTCTTTTAGCGCTTCACTGCTTGTTGCCACCATTGCTATATCATCGGCATATGAAATTGTCCAGAATTTCTTTCTACCTACAACTAGCCCCCCTTCAACTACTTTACTTATTTCATTCTCTAAATCACTTAAATATATATTAAATAGCTGTGCACTAATTTTACAACCCTGTCTCACACCTTTCCCCAGCCAGAATTTCCTTGACTCCCTTCCATCTACCCTTACGACTCCAGCTGTCTCTCCATATAACCCCATTATCCTACTTATTAATACTTCATCTATTCTACTAATTCTAAGCATATTTAACATTTCATCCCTTTTAACTGAGTCATATGCACCTTTTAGGTCTACAAATAAAACAAAAACTTTTCTTTTCATTTCTATATGCATTTGTATTGCATTTTTCAAAAGAAATATAGCATCCATGGCACCTCTTCCCTTTCTAAACCCAAACTGCATTTCACTTAAAATACCTCCTTCATTTACCTGCACTTCTAATCTATTCTTTATTATCTCCGCATAAATTTTATAACCTGTATCCATAATTGTAATCCCTCTGTAGTTTTCGACACTATCTTCTCCACCTCTTTTATATATAGGCACAATTGCTCCACATTTCCATTCGTATGGTATCTGATTCTTCCTCCAAAATTCATTCAGAATACTACTTAGTTTATCTAATATAATATCCCCTACTTCTATCCACGCCTCCCCTGGTATCCCATCCCTTCCAGATGCTCTTTTCCTTGACAGTGAATTTATCCCCTTTAAAACCTCATCCATTTTCAAATAATTATCCTTTCCCATATCATCATTGTTTCTGACTAAATTTGTGTATTCCAGATCAATCTTTTCCTCACTTCCTTCTAAACTTTTAATGAAGTGGTTATACCATTCTTCCTTACTTATCTTATTACTTATTTCTGATCTTTTATTTCCCCTGTATGTATTAACAATTTTCCAATATTCATCTGTTCCATTTGCCATTCTGAACATTCTTACTATTTCCTCACTATATTCTTCCTTACATTTTTTAATTTGTTCTCTATACTCGTACCTTTTTCTTTTAAAAAAATGTTCTTCACATTCGTCCCTCCTCCATCTACTCAAAGCTGCCTTGTATTCCTTCTTTTTAATCCAACAAGCTTTATTCCACCATTTTTCACTGGTTCTTCTTATCTTGATTTTTTTTTTACCATGCTACTAGTTATCATTTCTTTCATATCTTTCCAACAATTCACTCCTTCAACCTTTTCTTTAATTTTACTTCTATAAACATCTATGGCCTCACGAGACCAGTCACATATTTCCTTACACTCCACCTTAGGTTTTAAGTACCTCTCCTTTCCTTTAAATTCCACCTCCAGCGGTAAATGATCAGACCCAATAAATTCTCCAACTCTGAAACTTTCAATTCCGTTCCAAGCCCTCCCATTTACAAGTGCATAATCAATTACAGATTTTCCTTTACCAATAAAGGTGTATTCCCCTTCCTCATCCCCATTACTATCCCCATTTAAAATACACATTCAATTATTTCTACACCATTGTAAAAACATCTTTCCTTCTCTACTTATATATTCATCTTTCGAATTTCTCCTCTCCCTACCATCCACAACAGAAGCTCCTCTCTTCCTACCCACTCTAGTATTAAAGTCCCCAATTACTAGTATGTTATCGTCTTTATAAACCTCACACTGCCTTTCTATTTGTTTAAACTTCTCTTCCTTCCCTTCATTTAGATAAACAAATATTACTATCCACCTTATTTCTTTTTTTTGTCTTCTATTATTACACCTTTACTTATTTCCTCTACTTTTGCCTCAATCCTTTTGTCGATTCCCACAATCATCCCTCCCTTTGCCCTACCCTTATTGCTACATTTTTCTGCATTGTACATATTCCAATTAAACCTAGAACTTAAATTATTATTAAGAGAAATTAAATCCTTACTCTCTAGCCACGTTTCACATAATAAAATTAAATCATACTTTTCTAAACAATTCCAAAACCATTTTTCTTTATTTTTTATACCTGCCACGTTCCATGTCAATATCTTTGTGTTTTTGTACCCATTTGCCCTGTCGCTTCCATTGTCATTCTTACCAAATGCTCCATACTTAAACCCTTCCTTCCATATTTTCTTTTCGAAACCACCTTTCTCCACGCTCATTCCAAAAGTAAATGGCATCTTCAGTTACCACTTTATTAAATCCCAATTTACAAATAATATTTTTTGCCTCGAGTTCCTTCATCTTTTTCAAAACTTCTTTTTTATTTCTTCTTTCAATCCATGTACAATCATTATTTATATATACTTTCTCTTGCTTATACTTTAGCTTGCTCTTATTTTTCATTATCAGCTCCTTCTGTTCGTCGTTTTCCAGTTGCACACCTAACATATTATCATTTCCTCTTATCAACCACCATTTCTTGATTACAACTTTAACCCCTACATTTTCCAAAAACCATATTTCTAATGCTTTCTTATCCTCTACTTTCATTCCCGTTACCACTATATTTTTCTTTTTTCTTTCTCTTTGCTTATCTTCAATTATCCATTTCAATTCTTTATTACTTTTTTCAACTTCACTGTAGTTGTCCCCATTGTATTGCTCTTGAGTTATGATACTACTGATCCTTTTTATTTCCTTTTGCATTAATTCCATACTTTCCTCCAATTTAATCATCTTTTCTACATTTATTATTTCTTCTTTGTGTTCGCATCCCTTCTCTAAATGTCTATCAAATTCCTGAAATTTTCCTCTCACTTCTTTCTCTAACTTTTTCATTTTATCCTTTAACCCCTTATTTTCTTCCTGTATTTCGAAGTTTTTTATTCAAGAATTCCCATCTCACTTTTTCTTCTTCATCCCTTCTTTCCTGTTTTTCAAAGCTTTCTTCCCATTTTTTCTTGAAATCACATTTCATTTCTTCCAAAACATTCATAACAGACTCAATCATTTTGCCTTCCTTATTGCAATTTTCCAAATTTTTCTTTTTTAATCTACCTTCCTGCTGCTCCACGTCGTTGGCCTTTCTTTTCTTTGTTTCTTCTTCCTTCTTCTTATTTACTATCCAGTATTTTAATGTTCCACTCTTTTCTTCACCACTTATACTATCTCTATCCATCAGATTTCTACTGTTAAGGTAGAACCACAAGAAATGGCGCAAAAAGTTATCTGCGATAAGAACCAGACCTCGAGTCGACCTCTCGAAAGGCTGGCTCTTCTCAGAACTACTTTTCGCCTTAGCAACAGTCCAAAACCATAAAAAACTTAACTAACCAACGAAAGACAACTCAAATAAACTAACCTTGCACTTTTACTCTTTCCAGACTATCAAAAACTCTTATCAAAATGATTATCAGATCAATTGAACCCACTAATTTAACTATTTAAACATCTAGCACCTCTACACACAACCTCACGTTACGGGGTCAAGCATATTGTTCATGTTATAATAATAATAATGTTATAACTACGATTTTGGTATATTTAAATCTGGAACTAAGTTGTTAAATTCGCCCTGAAAGAGATTACCATGCCACATATCCCGTGTTTATCAGTGAATTTACCAAGACCTGTTGTAGTTTTGGCATACCTAATTTAAAAAAAATAGATTAAAAATGAAAATTACACAAATTCTTGTAACTTAAGATGTAAATTTATTAATAGCGGGGAAGATGTCCTGAATGATCCAATGGATGTTGAAAATCAACAGTTGGTCCTAGATGTAGTCAATGGTAAACAAGTGATATTGAATCGCAAAATTCCCGGCCAGCGTTCACAGTTGTGGCGTATGACAGCATCAGGCGAATTGCAGCATGAGGGTAGCAGTCCTCCGTCCCATCCGCAACAACCCAGATCCGAGAATGTGTTGGTCTTAGACATTGAAGGGCCAGCTCCGCAACCAAATACATACAACAGATTAATGTTGCGCAAACCTGATCCGAGACGACGATCAACCCAAACATGGCGATTCACCGATGATGGACGTTTATGTTGTGCCCATTATAGAATGTGCGTACAAGCCCAGGATGGATTCTTTGGATTAAGACCAGGTATGTTTAATAAGTGTATGATAAGCATAGGACTGTTTTATTTATTAATGCAAGTAGTCTTTTTTAGAAGAATGTAACCAACATTTATTAAAATAGTTGTTTTAAAATTTTAAATTAGTTATCTTAAAAAAAATAAAGTGTTAACTTTTCAGGGAAGGGGGGCGAAAATGTTGGAAACTGGACAAGGTGTATGTATATTCATAATTGTCAGATGTTTATTCATATTAGTACCCGCTTCAAATAACAATAAATGATGAATGAATAATTAGAAAGAGACGTAATTAAAGGCGATAAATTAGTAATCACTATGGCCTAGGATACAGTAATTATGAAAACACACACCTTATAGATGGATGAAACATTTTTTTAAATAGTACATCAAATAACTAGTTCTTTTGTTTTTTTTTTATGTTCATCTTATATCACTCATTATATAATAATGTCTCCATTCTATAAAGACTTATGGGACGATAACTATAGTGAATCGACTCCAAAGAGATACCTAAATGATTTTTTCAGGATATGTTGGTACTAATGTAATTTTGTGACCTCTATTTGGTTTCTAAATAAATTAAAAAAATCAGGTCGTTTTTTCTTAAAACGGCTTACATTTGGTAAGTTCGAATGAAATTTTGATACAATATAGAGGTACCAAAGGATATTTACTGGGACAAAAAATTATTCATAATAATCATGAGAAAGTAATTTTTTTTGTATTAAAAATTGAATATACAATACAATGAGTGTCAGACAATCTCTCGGTCGGTCGGCGCAATGGTTGCAAGGCCTCTTACTATACCACAGTTAAGTGTAAATAAACACTTAGAAGGTTATCCTTTATTTTAGTTATTAAACTGCATTGCGTCTAATAATAATAACACTTGCCATATTTGCTTGTTTATATATTTAAATTATTTGTTACCTGAGTTTGTTTATTGTCCCTGTTTGGTGTAATTAATGCAAATTCTTGAATAAAAAGACGTTTAAGATTTAGAGAACATTATTTAAGTAGTATGTACGCGTATAAAGAAATTATAACTTAAATATCCTATTTACAATTGGAAATAAGAATTAAATAATCGTTTCCCTGATGTAAGATGCCAACATTGAAAATATGAAGATAATGAATTGCCCAATTGCCATTAGTGGAAATGGAAAAGAACGAGCTTTATCTTAAGAAATAAAGTAAAATATTTCAAAAGGTGAAAAACAAGCTAAAAATTGTGAAATATAACTTTTCAATATTCAGTTTGATCATTGGAAATTTATTTATTTTGCGGGTATTTGTATTTTCCTTATTTAGGTATCACTAATAGCAAACAAATAAATACCAAAAATCAGAACCACGAGCTGAGTCTTATTTTTCCAACACGTCAATATCAAAAAATAAAAATCAAATAAGCCAATTCTGTCTTTCAATTTTTTCTTTCTAAATTTCCGAATAATTGACCTTTTCGTTACACTCATAAATATGGGATCCTTTATTCATTTTCAAAAGTAAAAAGATTCAAATTTTTTAAGTTTTTAAGATTTATTCAAATGTCGAACAAGGCAGAGGCTTGAAACTGGTAAGATAAACGTGACCTCATTAGTACCAGTATAAATGATTGATTGTCTCTAAGGTCAATTTACTATGGTTATCATCCTATGGTATTTCTTTTTGGGTCGCTAATTCATTTTCTTCCAAGTCTAACTGAAACTTATCTACTAACTTACAATTTGAAAAATATACTAATATTTCAAACCGGTATTTATGGATTACAAACGCTATATTAAATCCAAAACAAAACCTTCTGTTACTAATAAATTTGAGCTAGTTGTATGGTAATATTTATTGCAGTTTAAATAATGTCTATATGATTTATGTGTACATCTGTATACATGAACTAAAATCTCAATTTGAACATTTATAATAGAAACTCGATCTACATTTTCATGATTTTAATAGGGAACGCAGCAATACTAGGACTTCCTCAGCCAATATGTCATCGCACAACCGAAACAGGTATTCCTCTGGAACAAGCTGTCACTCGCCAAAGGTTAAGACCAGGTTCGGGTATATTATCGGTTGAAATATCAACTGATGGTCCCACACGTGTCCTTAATATCAGGGATATGCATGAAAAAAGCGTTTATGCTGTACCAGATGAGCGTGAATGGAATAAAATTGTTAAAAAACAAAGACCAAAGTTTAGACGTCCTAGTAATGAAGATGATGATGATGATGTGAAAAGAAGAGAGTATCAATGCATCCTTAAATTAAGTGGAGTCGGAGTCAGTGTTGTTACTAGAAAACCATTTGAAGAGCTTTTATATGCCAAGTTTGAAACAATTGTGGGGGACACTGTACTTACAAGAACTGCTAGAACATTTTGCGTCAGTGTAAGAGATATTCAGATCGATAATCAGGTAGTTAGATATTTAACATATTAGAAAGACATCTTTCCATTTATATATATTTTTTTATTTAAGCTGTTAGATACTACAGTGCCTGTTCTGCTATACGTAACACCTCCAAAAACTAATAGAAATGACGATGAATATTATAAGCTTCCAGCACTGGATATTTCAACAGAAATTCAACCTACCCCTAACGAAAATGCCGTAATTTTCAAAGTATGCATTATAAATGGGAAATGAATTATTCTTGTTAATGTTTATATTTTTTAGCATCTAATTGTAAATTTGAAAAAGCTAACAATTAATCTAGAAGAAAAGTTCATTTTGAAACTTTTGAGTTTTATTGAGGTAGGATCAAAAGAAGAAGAAACAATACCAGACTCTACAAGTGAATATGATTATGACATGCAAAGGATGTTATCAGAAGTATCAGCTTCTTATGCTAAAAGGTAAACCTTTGTGTGCGATATTACTGTTATTTATTTTGTTTCTCAAATGCAATTGTTTCCAGGTATTACTTTGGTGTAATACATTTAATCCCTAATCAAATAAAGCTTAGCATGAAAACTGCAAGTAAACTGCCTCCAGAGTTAAAAGCTGTTAAAAAAAAGTTGGATATTCCATTTATTAAATTCGAAGATGCTTTAGTAGATCTGGAACCATTTGTGAGAAGACATCCTTTTGAGACTGCTCAATTTTTACTCAACTCAATAAAAAAGCATTTCAAAGATGTAAGTGTAAAAGAAATATTTATTTAAGTCCTATTGCATTTTATTTGTTTAGGAACTGATTTGGCAAGCAGCAATAATTTTGGGTTCAGTTGATGTGTTGGGTAACCCAGTAGGATTTATGAACGACGTATCCGAGGGAGTATCCGGCTTTTTTACGGAAGGTTCCGTACGTACTTTAGTCAAAAACGTCACCCACGGTCTTTCTAATTCCGCAGCTAAAGTGACTGAATCTATTTCGGATGGGTTAGGACGCGTTACCATGGACGACGAACACGAAGAAATGCGTCAACGGATTCGGCAAGTGGAGTCCGGGAAGAGTGGTGATCACTTATTAGCCGGAATCAAAGGGCTGAGTTTTGGGATCTTGGGTGGAGCAACAAGTATATTTAAACACGTATATGAGGGTGCTGCAAACGAAGGTATTCAAGGGGTGTTTTCGGGACTTGGTAAGGGACTGGTTGGAACTGTAACAAAACCAGTAGTAGGAATGTTGGATTTAGCATCTGAAACTGCAAGGGCTGTTAGAGAAACTAGCAGAAGGTAAAAATAATACATATTTGTCAGTTAGATCGTTTTTAACCACTAATATTTTCTGTTAAAGCCGAATCAGCCCTGAAAGATCAAGATTGCCCCGATGTGTATGGGGGACAGGTGGCTTACTGCTTCCTTATAGTAAAAAGCAAAGTAAAGCGCAACAACTTTTGTACACCGTTAGTGACAGGTTAGTATTTTTGTTAAAAGATCAATTTAAATAAAAATTGATTAAATATTCTTAGGAATTTTTCTGAACACCTGGTGGCTTTCGAACGATTACGTGGCAATTCTGAAGACTTAAAAATACTTGTTTCAAATCAAAAAATATGGATAGTAGGCCTCACAACCGTCTTGGAAGTTCATTTAAGGTAAGGCATGTTTTTTATCTCTAAATAGCACTAGCCATATCTCGAAAACTACTGGGTATAGAAATTAAGAAAAATAAAATATTAAAATTGCCATGAGAAAACCTTGGAAACTATTCATCATTCATTAAAGTTATAGCTTAATATGAGAATTCTCGGAAAAACTTTGAATGTTATGATTCACCCTATCAACTGTATTCTCTTGCGAAGAAATACAGAATTTAAAAATAGTAACCAAAATTTTTTCATGGCCATTTTAGTATTAAAAATTTTCTTTGAATTTCTATATTCGGTAATTTCCAAGATTAACGAAACACGTAGTATTATATAGATAGTTATACTTTTTTAATGTTTCTAAAATACAAAATCAATAATTCTAAATACTGGTTAAAAACTGATAAAGTAAATTTTTGTGTAGCGATTTACAACAGTGTCAACCCGTGACTGTAACAGAAGGCTCTGATAATCGCTATTATATAGAAATAACAATGAAAGTATCGAATACAAACAGTACTGTCCTTTACCAAGAGGCCATAAAAAGGCCAAGAATTCGCTGCGATTCGTACGATTTAGCTCGGTGGGTATCACAGCAAGTCAACTATGCCAAACGTTTATATGACGAAAGACTGCATACTCTAACTAGTGACGTTTTGCAAGTCGAAGAATAAAAGACTGCAGATTTCAACAATAAAAAATGTAAATAAATAAATTATCATGCGTAAATAATCTCAGATGATTCATTTTAGTTTTTAAAAGGATCTTTCTGTTACCAAAGTTATTTATATTTGTTGTTTTTATAGTAATAGAAAAATTTAAATGTTAATTCCCGAATTCAATATGATTGATTGATTGGTGCCTTAACTTACGTAGCTGTTATTTTGTTACTTACTATTAGCCGTTTTTAATACTTTTCATAATGGTATTATTATTCGTCATTTTGTTGTTATTATTTATTAAAACACTTATCAGAGTATAATCTTATTATTATTTAAGGTTCTTTCGTCCTGTCTCTGTTGTTAAAGTATAGAAATATGCAATAAGCTTAAATATTTAAATATATTTCAAAAAAATTAATAAACATTAAATAACATATTCAAACAGTAGGTATTACTCATATCATTTAACCAGTCTTTCTGTTGCTCTTCGTCCCGCCAGTTTTTGTAAAGCTATTCGAAGAACAACCTGCACAGCCGCACTCTGTAGCAACAGCTATCTGTTTCTTGTATTTGTAACCATCTTCACACTCTAATTCAACAATTAGTGGTTCATATTTGGTTGCTTGACAACATTCGCATTTCGATTCATGTGAGCCGATTTCTATAAAGAAAAAAATATAAAATTACAATTTTCAAGTTATAAAATAATGCAAAAATAATAAAACGTCCTTTTTTAGGATTTTACGTTAATTTAGTGTATTATCTGTGATCATCTGACGATGTGTAACATTAAATTTAAAATAGATATATACCTACTTAAGATTAAAATCGTTCCACGCTGTATAATTTTTTTAGAAATCTACGAATAAGACTTACTTGAATTGAATACAGTTGATGAATGACACCTTCCACTACATTCTTTAAAATTCTTCAATTCATAATTATTAATGCAATTACCATGTGAGGAGCGGTAAACTTTCACCAAACCAACAGTTTCTTTTGGCTGTATCTCTTTTGATTCACAACTCACTATAATTTTGTTAAGTTAAGTAAATATAAAAGCAAAGCACCATAATCATTAAATAAATTAATTGTTTTTTACCTTGAGAATCACCATTTGTGATATTGCAATGTTTGCAACAATTCTTTACATAAATATTATTAGGAGGACAATTGTCAATATTTGGACAAGATTCTTCTGATCTGGTTACAGCCAATTGATCATTGAAAATTTCACACCTAAAAGTAATGCAACCATCCTCAGATTTCCATTCTTCATTTGCATATTTCATGGTATCATTTAGAACACAAGCAATTGGCTCACATATTCCACAACAAGATGTAGCTGACTCTTTGTATTCCCATCCCTATAAAAATTTTGTCGTATATTCCTTTTGTATAATTTTCAAAAATGGTTTTAGTATATGTCTTTACCTTGGAACAATTCTTTTGGCATGATTCTATTGATTCTTGCTTAATAATCTCCCCATTATCATTTTTGATACAATTATACGATTTACATTTATCGCCATCAGGAGAAGTCCATATTTCTCCAACCTAAAGTGATGTTCCCAATAAAAAAGTATATATTAACTATTTTGAATTCATACCTTGTACTCTTTATTATCCATTTTACAACCAGTAATTTTCTGTTTTTTACAACATTCTCCTTCTACATTTTCTGATTCATAAACATATTCATTGAGAAGTTCGTCAGGTATAGTTGGACAATTAAGTTCTGTAGCTTGAACTTGCAACTGAAAATTTTTAACAATATTAGAGCTAAGGAACAAATTATTTTGGTTTTTAAAAACTTACTGAACCATTCAAATATGCGCAATTGTATTTTATGCAATAATTATCAGAAGTCCACTTTTCATTAATTTTATGTTCAACTCCGTCCACTACACAAGCTACAGCTACACAGGAACCACAGCATTGCCATGAATTTTTGGGTTGTTGATATTCCCATCCCAAATCACAATCCTTATCACATTCAATAGTACGTTTTTCTTTCTGAATGCTACCGTTTGTTTTGACACATTCTACCATATTGCAAAAGTCATTTTCACTGGAAAGCCATTTTTCACCTGGTTGGTATACCTTTTCTTCGAATTTACAAGCAGAACGAACGAATGTAGGACAACAGTGGCCTTCTGAAGGTGGAACTGCTTCCAAGAAATATTCTGAATAATCTGGTGAATCGTTAAGTACGGGACATTCTTTGGTGCTACATTCCTGCAAAAGTCTATCGGATGACAATAAAACACACTTGCATTCCTTGCATGGACCGTCTTTCCAAACATCGCCAGGATACTTTAAAGTTTCATTAACGACACATGCAGTTTGTTCACACGTACCGCAACACGAAGAGTCTGATTCTTTATATTCCCAACCCAACTGAAATTAAAAAAAAAAAAATTAGTAATTGATTAAAGGCGTTTATCATTATAATATTACCTTTGAACAGTTCTTATCACAAGGCTCGATTATTTCTTGTTTAGTAACCTCGCCGAGGCTGTTAATGGTACACTTGAAGGATTTACATTTGTCTCCATCAGAAGATGGCCAAGTATCACCGATCTTGTACTTGGTACCATTTACTTTACACCCAACAATCGAATTTTTCTTACAACATTCTCCTTTCTGCTCTGTAGATTCATAAACGTATTCTTCTAAAAGATTGTCTGGTATTTCTGGGCAATTTACCACTTTTGCTTTAACGTACAACTAAAAGGATAGTTAAAAAAAGAAGATACAATAACTGATAATGTTTTATAGGGTAAAACAATTATTCTCAAAATTACTCACTGACTCGTTAATATTAGAGCAAATATATTTGGTGCAAAAGTCTTCCGAAGTCCATTCTTCGTCTACATTATGCACAACATCTTCAACCACGCAAGCAATTGGTATACAGTTTCCACAACATTCTCTAGAATCGAGAGTTGGTGTACGATATTCCCATCCCAAATCACATTTATCAGAACACGCAATTGTCTGTTTTATTTTTAGTATACTTCCATTAGTATTGACACATTCCATCATGTTGCAAAAGTCGTTTTCAAGAGCTGGCCACTTTTCCCCTGGTAGATATGTTTTATTGTAATGTTTACAAGCCGTTCGAACTACATTTGAACAACACTGATCTTCTAGAGGTATACTTTCTTCCAAAACATAATCTATATAATCTGGGGAATCTTTAAGTGGAGGACATTCTGTCGTAGTACAATCTTGCGCTAGCTTAGAAGATGATGACAAGACACACTTGCATTCCTTACAAGGACCTTCTTGCCATATTTCGCTGGGATATTTTAAAGTTTCATTTATAACACATGCCACTTGTTCACATGTACCACAACAAGAGGTGTTAGATTCTTTATATTCCCAACCCTAAAGGTAAGAGAATTGTTATGACTTATGACCACTTGAATATTTCTAAACTCATTTTAATTTACCTTACTACAGTTTCTGTTACACGTTTCCACTGTCTCTTGTTTTATTATTTCTCCCAAACTGTTCTTCGTGCATGTAATTGACTTACATTTGTCACCATCAGGCGAAGGCCAAGTTTCACCAACCTAAAATTAAAATTTTATTTTCCCAAACAATCAGTTATTTACTTAATTAATAATTCAATAGAGTAACCTTATACTTCTGTCCATCGGCAATACAACCAATAATGGTATGCACTGGGCAACATTCTCCTTCAATTTTCTTCACTTCGTAGTCATACCCTTTTAGAAGTTCTTCAGATATTTGGGAACAATTGCTCAACGACGATTGAACTTGCAACTAAAACCAAATAAGTTCTGTTGAATAAACATTAAAAAATATTGTATTGATTAGAACTTACCGAATCGTTTACATGATTACATATGTATTTCGTACAAAAATCTTCAGACGTCCATTCCTCTCCTGCATTGCGGACAGTTCCATCTACTACACAAGCTACAGGTATACAAGAACCACAACACAATTTAGCCTCAGACTTTGGTGGCCGATATTCCCATCCTAAGTCGCAATTAGTATCACATGTGATTATTTCCTTTTCTTTCTGAACATTTTCATTAGCCTTAACACATTTCAACACAGTACAAAAGTCGTTTTTAGAGGCAGACCATTTCTCTCCTGGTCCATATGTTTTATTATCGTGTTTACATGCTGTGCGAATAATAGCCGGACAACATTGATCTTCCACTAATATTTCATCAAGTACATAATCTGCGATATCGGAAGAGCCATGTACTGAAGGACAATCAGTAATGGTACATTCATAGGATGGTTTTTTAGTTGAGGAAAGAATACATTGACACTGTCTACAAGGCCCATCATTCCAATAATCTCCGATCTGAAATACACAAATCAATTGTGTTAAATTTACGGATGATAAAACAATATTAGCATCTAGCAATGTAAAAATAAAGGAAACTGTTAATAAAGTGGAAAAAAAATTAAAAGAAAAGTCTGGATTGAAAATATATTATAAAAATAATTAAATACGTAGGGAAAGTGAAAGTACACTCGGAGGCGTTGGGAGAAGGTTGAAAACCCTTAGATAGAAAAATGTTGAAAATGACGATGTATTAAAATATGTGGAAGAACAAAAGACCTTATGTAAGTCAATAAATAAAATGAGAGGTCAGAAGATAGAATATGGAAAAATGAAGATCTAGGTATATGAAATTATTGTTTGGAAATAATTAGAGGCATGGAATGTTCTGATTTCGAGAAAATGTGAAAATTTATTAAATATAAAAAGAAAAAGTAGCATCTGTGGGATGGCAAAATGAAGAAATGTAAAGATTGGTTGAGTATAGAATGAGAAAGCAGTTCATGTGCTTACTAATCTACAATGATGTGTTATAATAGAATTATCCCGTTCGAAACAATTAAATTAAACCATTACAAAAATATTACTCTTGTAAATTATACAAATACTCACCTCCTTCAAGATTTGTTGTTTTTCATATTGATTTCTTGGCCTTTCTCCCCCTTTTTCTCCATTGGTGTATATGAGATCAACAATACATTTGTCTGGAGGTGGAACACAATCATACAATGGACAGCATTTACCAGGAACTGTGGTATTTTTAACACTATAATATTTAGGGCAATCCGGACTAGATGGACATTTTTCAATCTTGCAAATTTTCTCCGCTACAGGGCAACATCCGCTTATGTTCATCTTCATAACAACACCTGGTTCAGGAGAAGTGAGATCGACAGGTTCACAATCTTCACTAGGTTTACATTGACAAATAAATTGTTGACATCCATCAGGATTTGTAATAAGCTTCATGTCCTGGTCTTGTGCGCAATTTAATTTTTGCGGGGGTGCGCAAGTGTAGCTTGGTGTCACAGCAACTGTAAAGATTTATGAAGTTTCTTAGAATATTATTAAAATTTAAAAAACATTTACTTACCACAGATATATTTGTCACAACATTCATTATTCTCGTTCTGTAGTTTAACAGAACTATAACCCTGATCACAAATGGTATCAACAGAGGGACAAGTTTGTGTTTCACATTTGATATTAGTATCGACACAGGAGCAGCTTGTACACTTGTCCTTTTGCCATACGTCTCCAGGATGATGCCCTTCATCGTCACAAACTTTGCACGTTTTTTCTTCCACGCAAGTATCGTTCAAAAGAACCTTAAAATTTTTAATATTTATCGATTCATGATTAGTTAAAAAAATGTATGTGTGTGTTCTTACTCGTCCTTCGGGACAGAAACATCCTTCTGTGGGTAAACCTTTTTTTAAACATTGGCGATTATCTTTAACATCTTCGCAAGTTTTAATACATTCGGGACCGCAGGGTCTATATTCAAAACCATTAGGACATTGTTTTGCTGGACATAGACTATTCCGCCAATCCACACAAATACCAAGTTGACCACATTCTCGGGCATATGCTTCTAAGGCCTCGCAGGAGTGTTGTGGTTTTCCATCACAAGTATCTTCTTTACACCATTCAATGTATAACATTGGGTCCAACAACGGGTGACACTATTAGAAAATAGACGATATTAATTTAATATCCAGAATATTGCCATTTTATAATTATAGTTGGACAAAAAAAATAGTTTTGACTATTTTCTAATCAATAAGTACTCTTTTATAAATTAGTATTGTTTAAACCTTTTGTTAAAAAGTCGTGCATTAGAGTTTGAGTTTTTTTATTTTTAACAGATTTTAGAAGTTTAAATGAAAATGTTCACTTACAGCATAAAATATAGAAATAATTACAAAGTAAACAAGTATGTATATAACTAGTATATACATATTAAACTAAAGAAAAATTAATTAGGAATAAAATAACTTATTATTTAATTGAAACCATATTGCAATTTGCAATAACTAAAATCAAATATTTTTATTTAGTACTTTTATAATTTTTTAATTAAGTACCTGGTGAAAGTTAGGTTAGGTTAATATAAGTGGAATACTAGATGGCGGGAACTTAATAAAATAAAACTATGTGTGATGCAAAACAACTAGGTACGAATAATTTTTACAAAGTTTACACTATTGTTTATTTATTAATATAAGCGTAGTTATAAATTAATTTTTTTTTAAACAAGATGACTAAATTAATTATTGAATTGTTTGCCTTTTTAAATTATAGCAAATAACAAAGAACAGCTACTAACAATATGTAGCTTTCAGTAGATAACAATTAATTATCTACTATTTATCATTCCATTCTTAATTGGTAAATAATTTGTGACAGGCTGTAAAGTACGCTATCATAATAACATCTACTTTATATTTCTATGTCTGTAGGTATCTGTATTTTCGCATCGTAAAGATATGAAAGTTTTTTGTACAGTTATTTTGTGAACTAAGTAATAGGACGACTTAGGCCATAGGTAAAAAAGATGATAAACATGTCGCATTCACAAAATATTAATTTAGTGTTAAACCTAACGTTGAAGTGGACTGTTCGTAACATAATTTGTGGTTTCGGTCAGTGAATACGATAAATTGATAAATAATTGTTTGGTATAAATTGTGCATTTTGTGTTTGTGCAAAAATTGGAAATAATGAAAAGCTTCATAAAATTAGAGGTAGGTTTGTTATATACCTGCTTAATATGTAAAACCTTAGTAAGTATAATACTTTTTTATATAAAGATATTGTTTTAAGAAAGTTATGATTCTCAAAGGGCTCTTTTGTAAACCTTGTTTATTGCTATAATATATATTTATATATATATGTTTTATGTTTGATAATTTTTGTTATTTCAGGTAAGTGGTTAATTTAAGAGACAATGTGGACATTCGTTGCATCGAAATGATTTAAAAATGTAATTTAATATTTCAAAAATAAAAACTTATTGACATTATTTAGGTATTATCTAAGCACAAAATTATCAATTACAATTGAAATTTTTATTAATTTTTGACATCATCATATTTCTCTAAAACACTCTTATTTGATTGATAACCAATAAATAATTAATAAAGGCAAAACTGATTAATTTAGAAAGTCATAAAGCACTGGATTTAGGGCTTCAAAAATATTATTTTTTTAAAATACTCAATTGCTGTTTATATAAAGGTTTTTAATATTTTTTTCTTAAAATAATGCAGGGCGTATTATTTAAATTTGAAATACTGTACCTTTCCAAAAATCTCAATATCTACTAGAAGTAAACAGGGATCAGATTCAATAGGCAAAGATGTGCATTCTTTTTCGGGCTTGTTGAGGCATTTTTCTATAGATTGACCGCTAGACAACCAAGCAAGGGCAAATTCGTCAGAATTGTTAGTTATCGTTCCATTAGATATTCGAATATCATTTTCAATGTCTCCATCACAATCACCACACAGTCCTTCTAGTTTGCCCCCATATTTCATAGACGGTGCCTTTACCGATATTCCAAGAGAAGGAAAATAAATGAAAATCTAAATAAACAAAATAGTTTATTATATTACAGAAAAATATGAAGCTATTTAAAATAAAAAAAATTAAAAATAAAAAAAAAACAGTTACCTCTACTTGTTCGTCTTTAAGTAGAATTAGAAGATGTTTTGTTATCCCTTCCAGTACATCTAACCAGTCGTTCATATTTCCATAATGAATTATTTGTTTCGAATTTAAGGTGACTTTAAAATTGTTATTTTCGTTATCCTTTGTTATAACTATAACATGATTGTTGTGGAAAATAGTAACTTTATTAACACACGTTTTTTTCTTATTGTCTTCACATGGTCCATTAGTAACGATTACCTGTAGGAGAAAAGTCACATTCGGTTGAAAATAATTCTTTTAATGAATCATGGTATGTTAAATTGATATATTTCTTTTTTCTTTCAATTCATCTTTGTTAATTATAAGCTAGTTTATTTCTCACTCACTGATAACCTTTTTTTATAGATGAATATTGTTTTTTTTTTTCCGTTTTCACGACACGTGTTTCGCCTCTCGGCATTGTCAAGCGACTGATGATGTGTTTGGATTTCGTCGTTTATATATGTTCTGTAGTGGTTGGAAGATTGCTTCGGATTGGTTATTTAGTTGTATGTTGATAATGTTGTTGTTGACTTTTTCTTTATAGATTTCTAGGTTTTCTAAAACGTTCATTTTCTTGCTTTTTGGAATTGTATGAAGAACTTGGACTGTTTTTTCAATGGGGCCTGGTTTATGGTTATTATTGGTTAGGTGTTCAGCATAATTGGAGTCTGTTTTGTTATGTTTGTATGATTTAATATGTTCTTTGTATCGCTGCTTAATTTTCCTTCCTGTTTGTCCGATGTATTTTTTGTTGCATGTTGTGCATGTTAGTTTGTATATTCCTGATTTTTCAAATTTATCTTCTTTTTCTATGTTATTGGGTAGTTTGGTCTTTAAGTTATTGTTGGTTCTATAAGCTATGTTGATTTTATGTTTTTTGAAAATATTGGTGATTTTGTATGTTATTTTGCCGACGTAAGTGAAAGTTGCCCATTTTGTTGATGTGTTATTGTTATTATAATTTTTTGTTATTTGTTCTTAGTTTTTGTTTCTTTTCTTGTGGATTGAGTTAATTATTTGTTTGTGTATGGTATTGATGGTTTTTTCGTTGTATCCGTTTTCGATGGCTATTTGTTTGATGGTTTCTTTTTCTTTTTTGTATTGAACCTTGTTGAGTGGTGTTGTTTCTAGTCTGTAGTATAGGCTTCTAAAGGCTGCATATTTATGTTGTTTTGGGTGATTTGATTCGGCATGAATGATCGTGCTTGTTTGCGTCGGTTTTCGATATATTTCGAACTGCAGTTTTTTATCTTTTCTAATTATGGTCAAATCCAAAAAGTTAATTTTCTTGTCTTGTTCTACTTCTATTGTGAACTGTATGTTGTTGTGTATGTTGTTTAAATAGTTTTAAAGCTCTATGTGTTTATTGTTGTTGATTATGCAGAATATGTCGTCAACATATCTTATGTTGTTGTGTTGAACTTGTTTTTAATTGTATCTTGTATTTTATTTTCGAAATTTTGTAGGTATATTTCAGCCATAATACCTGATAGTGGACTTCCCATTGCGAGGCCCTTGTTTTGTATGTAATAGTTGTTGTTGAATTTAAAGTAGTTTTGTTTGAGTAAAACTTGCAGTGCTGTTGTTATTTCGTTTATTACTGGTGGTTGTACCTTATTTTTGGTTAATATGTTTTTAGCTATTTGTATTGTTTCTTCGATTGGTATATTTGTGTATAGATTTGATATGTCATAGGAGATGAGTTTTGAGTCTTTTTCTGTTTTAACTTCTTTTATTCTGTTTATTAATTCATTCCGGTTTTTCAAAAATAAACTAAATCTTGATTATAAATATGCAATAAAAAACCGGATATATCAAATCTATACACAAACATACCAATCGAAGAAACAATACAAATAGCTAAAAACATATTAACCAAAAATAAGGTACAACCACCAGTAATAAACGAAATAACAACAGCACTGCAAGTTTTACTCAAACAAAACTACTATTCAACACAACATTACATACAACGCTGCAATGCAATCCAACAATACTGAAGAATACCTACAAAATTATGAAAATAAAATACAAGATACAATAAAAACGAAATTCAAACAACAACATAAATAAGTACGACATATTCATAATCAACAACAATAAACACATAGAGCTTTAAAACTATTTAAACAACATACACAACAACATACAGTTCACAATAGAAGTAGAACAAGACAAGAAAATTAACTTTTTGGATTTGACCATAATTAGAAAAGATAAAAAACTGCAGTTCGAAATATATCGAAAACCGACGCAAACAAGCACGATCATTCATGCCGAATCAAATCACCCAAAACAACATAAATATGCAGCCTTTAGAAGCCTATACTACAGACTAGAAACAACACCACTCAACAAGGTTCAATACAAAAAAGAAAAAGAAACCATCAAACAAATAGCCATCGAAAACGGATACAACGAAAAAACCATCAATACCATACACAAACAAATAATTAACTCAATCCACAAGAAAAGAAACAAAAACTAAGAACAAATAACAAAAAATTATAATAACAATAACACATCAACAAAATGGGCAACTTTCACTTACGTCGGCAAAATAACATACAAAATCACCAATATTTTCAAAAAACATAAAATCAACATAGCTTATAGAACCAACAATAACTTAAAGACCAAACTACCCAATAACATAGAAAAAGAAGATAAATTTGAAAAATCAGGAATATACAAACTAACATGCACAACATGCAACAAAAAATACATCGGACAAACAGGAAGGAAAATTAAGCAGCGATACAAAGAACATATTAAATCATACAAACATAACAAAACAGACTCCAATTATGCTGAACACCTAACCAATAATAACCATAAACCAGGCCCCATTGAAAAAACAGTCCAAGTTCTTCATACAATTCCAAAAAGCAAGAAAATGAACGTTTTAGAAAACCTAGAAATCTATAAAGAAAAAGTCAACAACAACATTATCAACATACAACTAAATAACCAATCCGAAGCAATCTTCCAACCACTACAGAACATATATAAACGACGAAATCCAAACACATCATCAGTCGCTTGACAATGCCGAGAGGCGAAACACGTGTCGTGAAAACGGAAAAAAAAAAACAATATTCATCTATAAAAAAAGGTTATCAGTGAGTGAAAAATAAACTAGCTTATAATCATGGTATGGATTGCGAATCAGTATTAATCTTTCACTTCTACGAGTTATAAACTCATTTGTAAATGGTAGGATTTAATTAATATTCTTAAGACTATTAAGGATCTAGATTGATTGATTAATAAATAATATTATTGTTTTACGCAACTTTTCCCAAATATATTTTTCCTTCATCAGGCGATCACAATATCAATATTAACAACGGGTACTGTGATCGCCTGATGAAGTAAAATTAATTTGCAAAACGTTGCGTAAAACAATAAATATTTATTAACCCAACCTAGCTCTTTAATAGTCCTCGGAATCTTAATTGTACCGGAACGGAATTTACAATATGACGTGGAAGGATTGAATAATTAATATTCTTATATTTTGCACTTCGCACGAAAATTTAGAAAACTAAATATTAAAAAAATTGTCTAGTATCAATAATGTGTTTGTCACAGAAATAACGCTGAGAATTATTTCGTTTAATATTTACCTACAAAAATATGAAAGAAAACGTTTTAGAAAAACTAATTTTGCTCCATAAAAAATGAAAATAAAAAGATATTTATAAATATGTAATTGTTAGTATTAAGCATTTTATATAACTTAAGATGAGGTTTACTAAATCCGGGTACCCACCCTAAAACGAGGGAGAGGTGGGGATAGGGTTGAACTTATATAACACTATTAAAGGGTTTTTAGGCGGCAGTGGACTCGTATAGACACGAGGGTTGGGGTTGAAAATTTTAAATAGTTCTCTGTTGGAAGGTACAGAAGTGAAAGGGGGTAATAATGACCTTGTAAAACATTAAAAAGGAGATTTTAGGTAGGTGCAGAGAGTTGGCGACTAAAGGGGTGAAAATAAGAAATACTCGAAACTGTAAACCAAGCCAATTTACCCATTAAATTGACGTTTCATTCATATTGAGATATCTGGGTTATATTATGGTATATAAAAGTCTCCCCCACTCCCCCCGAGCATCAAAACCAAGACAACCTTTTACCAAATTAATGTTTCATGCATTTTGTGGTATGTGGGCTGGTTTGTGATATATAAAGCCCAACCCCTTCTTTTACCCTTTGCCCCAACCCACGCTGTTTTTTCAAATAACGTCGGTTGAGGGAGGGGGAAGGGGGAACCTATACATACCGTAACCTAACCCAGATGTCGTGAAGTGAATGAAACATCAATTTACTAAAAAAATGATTTTCCGAAATTATCTTTACGATTTCTTATTTCCATCCCCCCGCTTACAACCCTCCGCCCTAGGCTCAAAACTTCCTTTTAGTGCTCTACAAAGACATTAATACCCCTCTCCATTCCCTTGCTCCTCCCTGATCGACAGCAATGTCGTATACATTTTTTTTCAAATAACGTCGGTAGAGGGAGGGGGAAGGGGGAACCTATACATACCGTAACCTAACCCAGATGTCGTGAAGTGAATGAAACATCAATTTACTAAAAAAATGATTTTCCTAAATTATCTTTATGATTTCTTATTTCCATCCCCCCACTTACAACCCTCCGCCCTAGGCTCAAAACTTCCTTTTAGTGCTCTACAAAGACATTAATACCCCTCTCCATTCCCTTGCTCCTCCCTGATCGACAGCAATGTCGTATACATGGTTACAATTTACCTCATTTTAAATTTTCAGCTCCACCCCATGTGGTTATGAGTGGTTGATTGGTGTTCTACAGGATAAAATGACAATTTAAATAAAAAGTGGGATATACATTTTATACATTACTGTTAATTACAAATGTAAAAAAAAAACTAAAAGTCCGATAGAACCCCTCATTTGTTCCCTTATTATGCACTTTAATCACAACGATTGTTAAATTGGCGAAATTATTCCAAAGGTTCCTTCATGTTTTTATTAGTGAAAATAGCTCAGACCATGGCGATTCAATTTTTATTTTAAAACTCTTGCATTTCTGTACATATTTTGTTGGGCCTTTTTTGATGTTTTATCCTTGAAATCTACTTAACATTGTAGCAAACTGGTTGTTAAAAGGATCTAGCCGGTTAAACATATGAAAACTGCACTCGCGTCTGATGAAGGGTTCTTACCTTGTTTATATTGTTTTTCATCTAAAATAGCCATACATTTAATCTCACACCCCTAACCCCTATGGTAAGGGAGTAATAGGAGTAACAACCCTGAACGTAATATTTTTTTTTCTCAGTACCTATTAAAGATATATTCATGAAATTGAAACTGTAGATGACTATCGATAAACCAATTATAATATATTTTTTTTAGGTGGTTTTTTCTACCAACCCACAAAGTGACACCTAACAAAAAAATATATCTTATTTGTTAATTACTTAGCTATTACATGTTAAAGTCACAAAAGGGTCGAATTGGTGGAACATAGCTAAATAAAAAAAAATACAGATTTGTAGTTATATGAAAAGTATATTATATATTTACCTATAATTCAATCATACAAACGAAAATAGTGACTATTTTCTTCAACAGTAGTAGTTATACCAGTCGCATCAAACATGGAAGTCAATATTTCAGTGGTTTTATAATTTTTGATTTGTAACGAGCATGCGATAAGTAGTAACTAACAGTCGCTACATGAGAGCAACAGCCCACTGTTCTGTTCCCATTTGCACAATCACAAACATATCTTCGAATTCCTCTATAGGTGTTTGAATTTGGCTCATACTCGATAATATGCCTTGATCGTACCCTTACTCTTATAATATTTTCGCGATCTTTTAAAAATTCAAGGTTTAATTCGTTGTCAGTTATTATTTCAGCAGGATAACATACTGCTTGTGATAATTGATAAGTGCCAGTAAATAATATTTTAAGATCAGTTCACTAAATCCTGGAAAATCCATTAGACTGCTTGAAGATAATTTCGTATAGTTTTCTTTTTCGATTTAAGTTCTCATTTTTAACCAATTCTTGCATTCACTGTAGCGCACTATAACATTGTAGGTACGGAGTCTACAACACGCTGTTCGAAATTCGCGCAGTCAAATGCCGTCAAATCGCATATTGTTTATAGTTAATTTGTAGGTATACATATTTTGTTGACATTTACAATTTATAAGAATGTATTTATGATAATCGTTTATATAGTTTTTGGTAAAAATTGATATGTAATATATGCATGCCCGTATCTGTAATTAATTTTTATTTTTTTGGGCTATGTTCCACCAATTCGACCCTTTTGTGGCTTTAACATGTAATAGCTAAGTAATTAACAAATAAGATATATTTTTTTGTTAGGTGTCACTTTGGGGGTTGGTAAAAAAAACCACCCCTAAAAAGTATACTTCTCGTTATCTACAGTTGCAAAAATTCTAAAAAAAAATATATTATAATTGGTTTATCGATAGTCATCTACAGTTTCAATTTCATGAATATATCTTTAATAGGTACTGAGAAAAAAAATATTACGTTCAGGGTTGTTACCCCTATTACTCCCTTACCATAGGGGTTAGGGGCGTGAGATTAAATGTATGGCTATTTTAGATGAAAAACAATATAAACAAGGTAAGAACCCTTCATCAGACGTGAGTGCAGTTTTCATATGTTTAACCGGCTAGATCCTTTGTTACAAAAAATCGCGAATTACTGGCCTAATTGACCTACCAACCGAATGGTATATGTGGTAGCTTGCATTTTCAAAAATTTAATTTAGAAAACTTTGATACACTGAGTATAATATTACAATAAGATATGAGGAAATGAAGTAAAATAAGAAAGTCGGTATAAAAAAATATCAGTAGGGAGGCATATGTTGTAGTAAAATAATAATTATATGTGAAAATTAAATCCAATCCTTTCTTTAATTCTTTTAAACATGTTTTACTTCACGTTATGAACATTTTTAGTGTAATACCAAATAACACTGTAGTAACGTACCTGAAATCGGTGTTGTCCATTTTCCTTCTGAGTTGTATCTCTCGTCATTATGTAATCGCAATTTCCGCTAACGCTAACATTGTTACCATCGTAACTGATATACTGTAGATGGGGTAAAACTGTACACTCACAGTCCCTACAAGCTGTTGGAAGAACGCAATCGCCCCCTTTACGTACATACCCGGGTGGGCAATAACATCCTGGGAAGCACACGTGAGACAATTGGGGACACGCATTAGGATCCGACAAAGATTCACAACTCGGTTCGCAACGTCTTCTGTAGCAGTCGTAATGTACTAGGGGTGCATCACAAACAGCCGCTAAAACAAACAGGAAATTTATTGAAACTTGAATAAATCAAAAATTATGAAATCTAAATTTAATCTTATTGGTCTTTACATAAAATCACTTACGACAGTCTTGTTGCATTCTCCAATCCGACAACTCCAAATTTGAATCGGAAGTCATGCAGTCAACAACGAATGACTGTAGCACTCCACATCTGCATTGTTCTTCTCTTTTTTTATCGTTTTTAGCTTCTTGCAAACAGTTGCATGTTGTTTCTAAACAACGAGATATAAATGCTTCCACATCAATGGCTAAGTTACACCTGGCTAAAGTTCCATCCCTAAAACGAGTTATTTTTGCTTGTTAACATTTTCTTTTAATCAACAAAATAATCAGAGTAAAATAGGGATACCAAAAAATATTTTATGTTATTTTGAAAACGAACCCAATGTTTCGCCTCCTATTTTTTGAGACTTTACTAAGATAGTTTTTATAAGTCGATGAAAACTAATACATGAACCCTGCCGTAAAGAACAAACCCCAGAAGGCAGAGTTCATGTATTAGTTTTCATCAACCTACAAAAACTACCTTGATAAAGCCTCAAAAAATGGGAGGCGAAACGGTGGGTTCGTCTTTAAAATAAAAATAACTTTTGGTACGCCTATTTTGCTCTGATTATTTTGTTGATTCCAATCAGGGGAAGAATTATGCAATATAATTTTCTTTTAATATTGAACACTTGAATGACAACTTACTTGACCTTTTGACACATTTCCCAAGCTTTGTTTTGAATGTGGATAGGACACGCTTTCGCTTCACAAATCAGTGGACGATTTATTGACCCCCAACTGTCCCCAAATTCAACTGTGGTCTTAGCTAACGACCCATCTGGTTTTCGTTTATCGTCCCAACGGCGATAATTGAAATATCCACATAAACCGTCGACTTTCCTTGATAATTCTCCAGCCACGCCGATTTTTACGTTTGCATTCTTATCCCAAATTATCCAAAATCGATAACGGTGTGATATAAAGAGTAACACATCACCCAAACGCGATACCATAAATGACTGGGATTGTGACCCAATTTTCTTTGTCTGATCAACGGTGTATTTGTAATTATCGAATTCAACTGACAAGTCAGGATGAAGTATGAATAAGTGTTCGTCGTAGTAGATGACCAGATCACGAGAACACGTTGTAGTGCAGGTTTTTCTAACTGGAAATTAAATAAACTCAACTTAGTTCTTCCACATGTTATCCATTAAAACAGGAGAAAACATAAAAAATGTCACAATGGACATAATTTTTTGTCCCAGGAAATTGTCAGGTGAAAACAAGTCTCATTATACTCGTTCATAAAAAAAAGAAATTAAATGATTATATACTTACAAACTATTTCCCATAAATCTGCCTCAACATCTCTTACTAGTACGTGCTCACAAATATCGTATTTGAACTCGGTGTTGTCAAAGGTTATAAATGTCCGTCCTGTAACATTGCACACTGCATCCGGAAGTGGTGGCTGTTGGCATGTGTACCTAAAAACGACGATTAAAACACTAAAGTTTTCAACTGCAGGGGTTGGTTTCAAAAGGGTATCAACCCGGAGGATTTCGTATGAGAGAAAAAGGCTCTGGAATTGCCAGAAAGTTCGAGAATATTCTTGAATTTTTCAGAAGATTCGAGAATATTGTAAAATTACCGGAAAGTTTAATAATATTTTACAATTTTCTAGAATTGTCTAGAGATTTCAAGAATATTCTAGAATTTTCCAAAGGATTCAGGACTGTTTTAAAATTTTCCAGAAGTTTCTCGAATCTAAAAAATTTCAAGAAAATTTCATAATGCTCTAAAACATTATAAAATCGACCACTCATAGAAATAATTTTTATGAAAATAATATTTTCTTGATGTAAATTTTGGCAATCGAATTTTCTATTATTAAATGTAATAATAACTGTGCAAGAATATTATGTATTAAGTGCGTAACGAAGCCAAGGTAATTTGATTAGAGTTATAAACACGTAATAAATATAATTAACTCTAAAATTACATAAATCACCTGGGACAATTTAAATTGCCGGTTTTAATTTCTTCCTGATGGTACTGTGGTGTATACCCTGCAGGGCAAACTGCTGGAGGACAATGATACTCTGACCCATTCACCCATTTTGGAGGAGGGGGTTCACAAGTAAATTGCGGACAAGCCTCTTCATTTTCCAGACTCTCTTCAACAGTTTCCTTCAAATGCTGTTTAAAGGCGACCGGTTTTTTAAGATTTATGGTGGTTTTTGATTTCGTTACTTAAAAAAAGGGATGAAAACAATACTCAAAAGATAAAATGTGAATTGATACCTTTCTTTGTGAAGCCCTTGACAGATCTATAATTTCTCTTAGTAGACGCCTTCCTTCCAAAATATGAAAACATGGGGGACAAATTGGAATGTAACTTTTCTGCTTTGGACATTCTTTTGATTTTGAGTTTATATCCAGGGGGACAAGATGGGGTCGAACACGTAAGGTGCGATACTATCCATACACAATTATGCAATTAATTTTACACTAAATAATTTAAGTTTTACTTACCCTTATCAGTAACACTTGTTGGTTCAGTTGTTGGAACTGTAGTGATAGTAGTGACAGTTGTGGTGCAAGAAAGTTCGTCATCTGAACAATCTTCGATCCCGTTACACCAAAGAGTGCTATTAATGCAAATATTATTTGTAGGACATAATATTGTTCCTTCGCTACAGGGTTGGCAAATACATCCACAAGTACTGGTCACCACTTTTCTTAAACCCTAAAAAATATTAAGTTCTTTTCAGTAAAAGGTGTTAAAGGAATTTAATTTAATAAATGCAATTGATTATAATAAAATAAAATATATCAGTTGCCTCTATTTATAATGCAAAAAATGTTAACTTATCGTCAAAATTTTTATATTTAATTTGAAAATTATGTTTTGTTCTCACCTCTTCGCATTTTTCACATTCCTTGGGAGTGCAGTGTTCAATGCCTCCAAGTTTGCAAATACATTGCGAGCAATCTTCCTTTTCAAATACTGTTCCAACTGCGTAACTGCAAATAAGAAAATTATTTTGATGGTGATCAAAAAGCACTTTTGACAGTTTTAGTTTTTTTTAACTTACGAAATGTGTCCTACCATACAAGGACATTGGGACCTTTGAACACAGTTTTCACCATCCCACCATAAACCTTGATCACATTTGCAAATTTCAAATTCGTTTTCGGTAGTTGTAACACCAGGACAAAGGTCACAATTCTTAGGAACAGGCGGGATTTCAGTTATTGTTGCTAAAGTAACAAAAACAATTAATATGATAAAATTATATAAGAATTAATTAAATATTTAGATGCAGGTATAAATTAACTGGAAATTAAATAATTTATAATTGTTTATGGAAGTTTCTATTTTGGACCAGTTACTTAACTACTTATCTACATTAATAGTAACAAAAGCTACACCAATCACAGATTAAAATACAGTCATATTTTGAATCGGTTCTGAAAACCACATACTTTTAACAAAAGTAGTTTAGTATAGTAATAATAATGTTTTTTCTAAAGGAAACTTACGATATGGTTTGTAACATCCCAACACTTCAGCTCTCAATTGAATTTTACGATGCCACATGACAGGAAGTAGTTTAAGAAGGCGTGCTTGTAAGGGTAAATCAAAATAGTTGGTTTGTTCTGAATTTTCATCATAATTTCCCAGGAATTCTTTTTCGTTTCGCGAACCATCTAGGATAGCATACCAAACTTTTCCGTCGTCAGAGAATTTAACTTTGAACTTCGTTACCCATCCATTAGGACCTCCTTTGCTCACAAAACCAGTTATGTTACGAGGTTCCAGAAAATCAAACTATAAAACAAATAGAATAAAAAAAATAGATTTAATATTCTTTTTGAGGACATTAATAAAATATGTTACACTAAATTTGGCCAAAGTTGACCCCTTTGTTACATTTTTTGCGACCCCCTGTAATATTACATCCTCAAAGCTAGACGCCCCTTAAATAGCTAATTTCGACTAATAGACACAAATTTTGATGTTAAAGTTTATTATTTCAAAGAAGTAAAAAATATTGAAAATTAAAAGCGAATAAATATGTTGTATTTGAATTGTTTGATGAAGTACGAACGTTACGTTTCCTTAGATCCTCCGCCTTCCAGTGTTACATTAAGCGATACCCCTCTGCACCTACTATGCGGACGTTTTTTGGCTGTCGGCTTAAATATTTCTAAGAATTTGCAAATATTCGTTGTTTAACAAAAATTATCTTTTTTGTGACATAACGAAACAAGGCCTTTTTCATGTAAAACTCGCCGGAAATAGGCTTTAGATTTTTTATATCACCCATAGTTTTTTTTAGCTATAAGGCATTATTATTTTCTAACACGACAATTAAACAATAGCTGCTTTATTAGGTATTAATCTTAAATGTGCCTTGAAAATTCATTGTCATATTTTATGACTATATTTTATTTCTGTAGTATCCTTTAACAATGTTCAGTAAGTAATAATCAGCAATCCGATTAGAACCACAGGCTCACAAATACTCCGTATTTAATTTTTACTTCATAAATTCTGGTAAATTTTTGTTTTGATACAAGAACCTTTTTCCACTCGATCCATTGGTTTAACAAAATTCTCCTTCACTCAAATTGGAATTAATTAGTGATTATTAGCAACATCTTTTTGGTTCCAAAGGAAATAATAGTATTTGGCATTTGTAGGTTAATTGAATTTTCAAGTTGATATGTGGATCACTTTTAAATCGTCACTTATGACCACCAATCCTGAAAGCTCCGTGATTAAGCTTACCAAAATTTTTAATAAAAAATAAAAGTTAATACCTAGACAAATATGATTTGCTTGGTCGGCGTGGATTTAATTGGCCGGAAATATTTTAAATAAATTATATTATATCTATTATTAAATTTCCATATTTTTTTTGTCACGGAAACTTTTTTTTTTTTTAATTTCACGCGTTTTAATGTTACATACATAATTATCTTGGTATGCGTGCTTACAAACTGCCGGAAGTATCGCGCATACCAGATTTTAGTATGTAGTTGAGGATTATACTGTCATAGATTTTACTTTTACTTGAAGACATTTCTTTTGGAGTCTTTCTTCTACCTCTGCTCTCTTACTTACGTTTTAAGCTATTTAATATACAAATTATTATGGAAAAATGGAAATACCGAAAAAATTTCATTTGAGTTAATCATATAAATTATTATTTTATAAATTATATTTTTTTTCTTTTTTCGACTTCGCTTTCTAACGGTTTTTTATATTTCTCCAAAGAGTGAGTGAGAGAGATTTTTGGTTCAGGTTAAAACCTTGCATGAGTTCGTTTTTTTCTATTTTCTACAAATGTAAAATCTCTCACTCCGGTTTTTTTTCAGGTCCATAGGATTGCCCTAAGAGTAAGTGAGAGCAACATCGAGTTTATGTTAACTTTCTATAGGTCTTTTTCTCTTACTCCTAAAAGGTCACAGCTTATCTAACGTTGTCCTACAGCGTTTTGGGGGTTCAGATTATTTCGACATTTCAGTCTGCTGTTTTCCTAGCTGTCAAAAGTGTCGTTATTTTGTATAGCTTACTACGCATCAGCATTCTAAACACATTTATTAATTTAACAAAATTCGCTGTTTAATATTTTTAAAAAAACACGCCACTGAAGAAGATTCCATCCTTTTAATGTGGATGCAAAAAGTTCTGACTACGATTTTTGTCGATTTAAATCTCGAACTAAGTAATTGTATAAAAACGAAATTAAAACACTTGGTACATTTTTGTTTCACAATTTTATTAAGGAAAACTCTAATAATTGTTTCGGTGAAACAAAAGTGTACCAAGTGTTTTAATTTCGTTGTTATATTCAGCATGTTTCACCAAGTGCCTAGCCAAGATTCAATTTCGTATATAAGCCATTGTGTTAGCCTTGTGACATCAGGGGGGGTGAGTCCGTGTTGCAGGGTAACTATAGGTGATAGATTTGATTTCAAAATACCAAAATACATTAAAATCATTAACAGTGAGCCACAAGCATTACAATTTTCAATCTTCCTGGATTTTTTGCATAGCGTTGGGATAACCGAAACGGAAGGAAATATAACAAGGGTTAAATTAGAAAAAAGTCGCGTTTGTGTTTGTCTTTCAAGGGTCTGAAAGGAAATCTAAGATAATTCAACTCGTTATCGAGTTATCTCAAAAACACTGAAATTTGTCATTTCTTTCATAACTTTTTTATGTAGTTGAAACTTACTACATTTGCATTATTGACAATGGGTTTTCCAATTAAGTTATCAAAAATTGTACAGGCCTACTAGAAATCTTATTTTTTAATTCGGATATCCTATGGTATGCACTGTAGGAGTAACCACCTTGTATACTCAAAATAAATAAGTAAAATCTAATACTTATATCAAATTCTCATGTCACAATGTTAGTTACTATACTCCTCCGAAACGGCTTGACCGATTTTTATGAAATTTTATATGCATATTTAATAGGTCTGAGAATCGGGAACTATCTATTTTTCATACCCCTTAGTGATAAGGATTGTCCACCCCTAACTTTTTTATTTTTTGGACAAAATTTTTTTTTTTTTTAGAATATTACAGGGAGTTCAAATATGTTCTAAGAAGTAAAAGAATGTTTTATTATAACATTTCAGAATGATGTTCCAGAATCTTTAATATCATTCAAGAATGTTCCAGAGTGTTAAAAAAAGTTAGAGAATGCTTTGAATCATTATGGGATGTTCTGGATAGTTCTAAATTCGCGAATATTCTAGAATGTTCCGTCAAACGTGTAATATATTCTTACCCGAGCAAGGCCGGGTATTGCTGCTAGTAGTTATATAAAATTATACCATACATACTTGAACCCACTCCAGTGGAGAATCAGTGAGAGGTTGCCAGTAAGAAATCCCATTAATTTTCAATTGTGTTTTGTCGTGGTCTTTGTACAGTTCTGAACTAACAGAAATTTGTTCATCTGACATTAAACCATTATCGACCCCCATTATTTCAGTACACAAGGGTGGAGGAGGTTTTGTCGACAATTTGAGGGAAGTCTAAAATCAAACCGGTAATTTTTCGTTTTTGATTTTTTACACTCTTTTCATACGGTTTCGATTTGTGTCACTGTTGTTGGAGCTTCAGTGGTAACTGATTCTTCTCCACATCCAATAAGTTCAACCCTTACTGCAATTGTATCATGCCAAGTGATGGGAAGTATTTTGATTAGTTTTGCCTCAACAGGAATAGGGAATAACTGTTTGACTGCTGCTTTATTGTCAGTTGGGCCTCTGAATATCTAAAAAAAATGTATATCAGCAATTTTTTAATCAATTGGCATTCAAGTGATATTACTTTTGGTTGGTCATTTTTATCTGTAACATATCGGAAGGTGAAACCGTCTGGACTGTAGGTCACCTTATAACTTGTTACAAAGTTGTTGTATAAAGGACTTCCTCTTAGTATGATGCCATACACTGGTTCTTGTATTCCTAGATCAATTTGTAAGTACTGACTTTGGTCCGAAGACTTAGGGATCCAACTACCTCCTAGAATTTTAAGTGGAATGTTTTACGTATTAACCTACCAACAAATCCAAAATCGGTAATAGATTAGATTGTACCTGAACCGTCAGTTACTTCGTTGTTTAATCTGGCGTATTTTGGAGCAAAATACTGACCCAGTTCGCTACTAGCACTAAAAGCCTCATCAGGAAGAGGAATATTGCCATCAATTAAATTAATGAACCTGTAAATATAATTAATGACAATTAACAGAAAGCAAATTAAAAACAAACAGTTTTTTTTTACCTGTTACCGTCACATTCGGGTGGTGGAGTTTCCGTACTTTTAGTGGTGAACACTTGAGTAGCAGTGGATGATGGTACAGTACTAGTGATTTCTAAATCAGATGATGTAGTTTCTGTATATTTTGTGCTAAAAGCTTGAGTGTTAGTAGAAGGTGGGGTACTAGTTTCGAATTTGATGGTCGTTTCTTTAGTAACACATGCTGACTCGTCACAAGTATAAAAGTTGTCAATACATTGACAAACTACGCAGTCAGACTCTTTAACGACATTGCCTGGCTAAAATGCAAAATAAAATTAATTAAGGAAATTATATCAAGAAACGATATAATATTGGAAACTAATTTTGGAAAATAATTTTTAAAAGGAGTGGTATGAAATGCAAAAAGTTGCTTCAATATTCTTATCTAACTTTATATTGATTAAAAATTTTGCATGTTCATTAATATGAAATTTTTAAGTTTTAAGTGGACAATCGAGGGAAATCGTTGCGAATTTTTTACATTTTATGCTGCAAGAATCCAACACAAATTAACAATTATAGACTTTAAAAAAGTGCTAGAACGTGTTTCACAAGTTGCCGGAGTAATTTTAAGAACTATCAAACGGATTTCGCAAGAGATGGCTTCAATTCAAGAAGGTGAATCCTATTAATTTTCTTGTCCTAATAAAAAGAGAAGAATAACATCAAAAATGGATCTAGATGATTTTGTTATAAATGTTTTAAGATGGACGATAGCTAGGTTAACTCCCACTAATAAAGAAAGTCCCAACTTTAAAAAGTATTCTCAAAAAATTTGCAGAAGATAACAGTTACAAAGTAAGTTGTGAGAGTTTAAGAAAAGTGATGAGGATAATAGGCTTTAGACGACGAAGAACGTAAACGAACAAAAATTTATTAATGGAAGAGACTCATATTAAACAGCAGCGATTGAATTTATTACGAAACATGATACAATATATGGTAGAAAAGCGCTTTATCACACTAATATTATAAAGGCGAAAGTTTGTGAGTGTGTGAGTGTATATGTTTGTTACTTCTTCACGTTTAAACGCCTGGAGCGATTTTAATAAAATTTGAAATGGAATTAGCTGACACCCTGGATTAACACATACGCTACGTTTTACTATGGGAAAACATCTTATTCCCATGGAAACATCGATAAAAATGAATTCGCGAAATATTATAAATGCGAAAGTAACTCTGTCTGTATGCTATACAATCTCGCCTAAAATTTACTGAACCGAATTAAATGAAATTTGGTATTGAGATAGTCTAGAGCCTGAGAAAGGACATAGGCTACTCTTTAATGCGAAAAAAGGGTTGTAAGGGGTTGAAATAGGAAAGTTTGTACGGAAATTCCGTAGTTTTTAAAGATAGAAGCTTGAAACTTATTTTTTAGGCTTTAAATTAGATATAAATAAATACGACATTCAATGTTTGTAAAAATTTTATCCTAAAGGGGATAAAATTAGTCGATGAAAGTTTTTGTGTAATGACGTCGTCCAAAAAGCTTACGGCCCAGAAAATTAAAATATTAAGTGTAAAAAGTTATAGAGGTTTTGTTTATTTGGATCAATAAAAGTAGTTGAATACTAAGCTATATAAACTATTTTTAACTATAATTAAACTATATTAATCTATAATATTATTATAAATGCGAAAGTAACTCTGTCTGTCTGTGTATTACGCAATCACGGCCAAACTACTGAACCGATTTAAATGAGAATTTGGTACAGAGACAGATAAGTAGATATAAAGCTAGAGGCTTGAAACTTATTTTTTAGGCTTTTGATTAGATATACATACGACATTTAATGTTTGTAAAAAATTTACCCTAAAGGGGGCAAAAATAAGGAATGAAAGTTTTTGTGTAATGACGTCGGCAAAAAAGCTTATGGCCCAGAAAATAAAAATATAGAAGAAAAAAATTTTAAATGCTGCCGAAAGTCACGATTCCACGCGGACGAAGTCGCGGGCATAGCTAGTTATTTATATGGATGAAACACATATTCATTCGGGTTTAGGAAAAAAATTCACCGGAAAAAAATCCCTGAAAAAATTTTTTTCTAATTCTAGATAAATTTCAATTATATAAACTGTACCATCTAAATTTAACAATCAAAATAAAGTAATTCTATTTAGGGTAGAAATATTACTTCATATCTTGTTGTTTTATAATTGGGTTCTAACTATACGAAACATCAAATAAAGCAAATGCAATTTGAAAATTTTGCTTATAATGTCTAAAGAAATTATTTACCTCTCATCGGGAGCCCAAATTTATATTGAAATTCAAAGTAATTTTGGTTCAAAATAAGAATTATGAATATTTGTTGGGTTTTCACCCCGAACTAGGAGGTTTTTCATTTTCACTGCAAGCAAGCACAACAATTTAAATACTAGACAACAGTACCTACCTACTCTCTAATCGTTGTACAAAAGTGTTAACTAAACTAAAGGCGTGAAATTCATATAAAGATTACAACATTACAATAATGGAGTAGAATAACAACTTAAGCACATGTTATTCAATCGCTACTACTAAGCAACCTAATTTTTACTAATCCTACCTACAAAGCTACAAAACTACAACAATCATTTTTTTTTTTTTAATGAAAGTGCTAAAAAGTATTGATTTATTGGCACTAATTCTGAAATTGATGAATATATCAGACTACGGTTGTTCGTTTTATCTTTACAAAAATGTACTTTTCGATTATTATATTTCAAAACTGTACCATAAAAAACAGTTATTATAGCGAATTGCATCCTCTAACAAACTATCGCGGGCCAGTCGATATGGCATTTGAAAACACTTATCTACATTTCTCAGTCAAACAAGAATGAATTTGCTAAAATATGATTAGTCGTTTAGAAGATACAGCGTTCTAAATAATTATATACTCAGGGACTTCCCCCTCGCTTATTAAGGTCGGTACTCTAATAAGCCTGAGATAGAATTTAACGCGAAAAATTTCAGGCTTTCTAATATAAAAATTTTCGGGTAAATCTTAAATTTTATGATTCACCCTATTATTCGGGGTGAAATAAAGAATTTAAAATCAAGTTTCGCATGGGGGCTGTTCATAAAATACGTCACGCTAAAATTAGCTTTTTTTGACCCCCTACCACACTTTCTGTGACCCCCTGTAAGTATTACGTCACAAAAACTAACCCCCCCTGAACATGATAAATTTTGATTCACAATAATTTTGATAGTCAAAAATATTTTTTTTAAATAAAATTAAAATAAATTAAATATCTTGTAACGAACAAATAATTAATATTTCTATTTATCAGAAGTCCAAGGATTCTGTAAAAATTCAGTAAAATTTTTTGATGAACGGCGAACGTCACGTTGCCGTAGACTTCCCCCCCTTGTTACATCTTGTCACACTCAGCAAGACCCGCCCCTGGTATGCGAACGCATTTTATGAACGGCCCCATGGCCGTTTTCTGAATTTCCATACTGAGTAGTTTCCGAGACACGGCCGGTGGCCACCCAGTATATAATATCTTTTGAAATAATTGATAGTATAAAATATTTATTAATCAGTCGATTTCTTCAATTATTTAAATAGTAAGACATACCTTAACTGGTTTTCCTTCATCAGTTACACACATGCAGTCTTGCTTTTGAACACATGTTTGATTGCTTGACCACAACATACCATTCGGACAAGAAGGTTCTTTAAGTTCCGAAACGCAGCCTTTTACACAATCCTCGTAATTGTTGCAAAAACCATTCTGTTTCATTAAATATTTGTAGTACATGCACATATTATTGCAGTCTACAGCACACGAGTCGAATTTCTCCCCAGGTGGACAGGGTGATTCTTAAATATTTTTTAGTAAATACAATTCAAAATTAAAAGGATTACGGAAATGCAAAGAGAAAATTAAAAACCCTTATATATTTTAATGAGACAGCTGTAAAAAATAGGCGTATTTACCTTCCCCACATTTGGGTTTGATGCCAATAACAGTTGCCGGCCAGTCACATACATACGTTTTTGGATTGTATAAAGTACCAGGACTGCAGCTTTTTTGTACCAATTCTGCTTGACCAAATATATTTGTAACGCACTCGTAAAACAAATGACAATCGGTGGGATGTTCTTGATTAGGGGTGGTTAAATCACAAGGGGAATCTGTAATCACCGTAGCTGCGGTAGTTACTAGTGGAATGGTTGCAGTGGAAGAAGTTGTCTCTTCTATAATTAAAAAAAAAGGAATAATTAATTGTCAGACTTAAAACAAAGATGCTCATTTTTCTAGGGTGCCCTTGTTTGGTAATTTTTCAATTTCTGCGAGTTCACTCCAAAAATATATTCATATTATAAAAAAACCCGCCCAGTTTCAATTCTACGGAGCGATTGAAAATTTAAATGTAATCGAGATTTTCCAGGTTTTTACGTTTTTCTTCGTCACCCAAAGTCAGTTTAAAAGGCATTTCAAAGCAATAGTTTAAAGTCTATAGCTTTTATAAAACATAAAAAAATATAAAAAACATTGTTAGTGAAATTATAGATAAGTGACGAATGTATCGGTACAAAATTTGACATTTTTGAATTTATTGCATTAGTTATCTAACATACGTTAGTTATTTAATAAAAATTAGATATTATAACGTACTATGGGTATACAAAAATTCTAGAAATAAATTTCAAATAATTATACTATTATTTGCAAAATTTTTTGTTTCAATTTTGTAGACTATCTCATCAAGACTAAACGGATTATCTATTTATATTACCAATATATAATTTATTACACTCAAAATATTGATAAATATACCGTCATAAATTATATAACAAAAAAATAAAATGAGATAAGCAAGAAGCTAAAAACATTAAAAAAAGTTTTATTATCTTATGGAGTGAGCGGTCCATTAAAAGCGTGCCACAAGGGGATAACTTTTGACCCCTTAAGTGGGGGGTGTCATTTTCTTTTTATTTTTGTTATTTATTGCTTTATTGAAATTTTATTTTTGAAGTACTAATTATTTTAAATCAGTATTTGTGTACTATTAATCGAAATTAATTATTTATGGGGTGAGAAGTAGCTTTTCGAAATGGTCTAAAACTTTCCATCGATTATCTAATATAATACTATGATAAAAGGTTATCTTATCTACTAAAGAATTAAGATTATAAGTGGACGGAAATAATACAGTAATTGATGTAAAAAACGAGAAGAATATCTAATATATAAAATTCTCGTGTCACAATGTTAGTTACCATACTCCTCCGAAACGGCTTGACCGATTTTTATGAAATTTTTTTTGAACAAAATTTTTTATTCTAATTTTTTTATGGTTTGACATTAAAAAATTCATATAACCCTTAATTTTCACCCTTCTACCACCAACCCCCATTTTTTAATAGCGATATGAGTACTGTAATAATCTTCAACTCTTAATGGTCGATAACTGATCAATTATTATCAATCGATTAGTCATCTCCGCCAGGCGTCTACTGATGTCACTACTCACCCAGCAAACAGCACGGAGTGGGGATAAGAATGAAGCAGATTTTTTTAGAATGTTACAAGGAGTTCAAATATGTTCTAAGAAGTAAAAGAATTTTTTATTATAACATTTCAGAATGATTTCGTAATGTTCAAGAATGTTCCAGAATATTTATGATTATTCAAGAATGTTCCAGAGTGTTAAAAAAATTAGAGAATTCTTTGAATCAATATGGGATATTTTGGATAGTTCTAAATTCGCGAATATTTTAGAATGTTCCATCAAACGTGTGATATATTCTTACCCGAGCAACGCCGGGTATTGCTGCTAGTTTTGATATAATATGAACATATTTTTGGTGAAATTGAGGAAATTTGAAAATGGTCAAAATAATGATCATCTTAAGACCACGAAACTAGTAATTATTATTCAGAGAATATATTAGGAACAAGCTAAACTTCAAGACAAAACACGACACTAAATGACTGACGAAACGATCGTAACTAAAAAATACTTCGGACGTTTAGTGTTGTGTTTTAATTGAGACATTTAATTATTGAGTGTTTTCTAATACCACCAAAAGTTTTCTGAATTCAAAAAATATCGAAATAAAATTTAAAACCTACCACATTGGCATTTAACTCGAATTTCAAAATCATCACATGGTTTGTCCCCTTCCTTTGATTTACATACGAGACCTCTTTCTAAACTACATTCTACATCTAGACCCATTTGTTTTGGATCTTTGTGGCCCTTGACGGTGCGACATTCTATGTCCGTCATTTCACCTACAGAACACCTTCCTGCTCCTTTCATTTGATTCTAAAATGTTCAAAACAAATTTCTTAATCAAAATGTCGCACTTACAAATATTTCAAGTTTTTTACCATCAAAAGTTGTGATGGCAATGGTTCAATATCTGTTAATTTCTTCTGACCAACTTTTGCTTTTCTTCCTGCTACTCTATCCTGATTTAACCATTTTGTCCAACCGTTTACGCACTTAAGGCGTTGGTCTTTCTGAGGTTCTGTAGTGGCGGTACATGGATGCCCTTTACAAAACTTTTGACCTCTTGAACAGAAACATATGTGACATTCGTCCTCCTCAATGATATCCCCTTCATTGTAAATAGTATCGCCTATTTTCAAACAGACGGGCTTGCAGACATTTATTGGAACACAGTCGAGTGCCGAGGAGTTCAAAAAAACATGTCCAGGGGAGCACGGTTTCATCTGACAACCCTCAATGCAAGAACTTTCGGTGCACAACTTGCTCAATTTGCTTTGGACGGGGAGATTGTCGCAAGTTTCGAGCGGACAAGTTGATATACATGGACTGTATTTTGAACAACGTTGATCGCACTGAATAGCTAATAAAAATCAGTAGAAATATATAAAATGGACGTGTTTGTAATTTTTGAGTACTTTTTAAATGTAATTTCGACAAGACTTTAGAAGTTTACAGACTCTTCGATTAATTTTTAATTTTTAGTCATTAAACAAATTAAAGTAAATAGTGTTTCCTTTTTCTGATTTTTTAAATGATCAATTTATGTTTCACCAAAAGATAGCAACAAATACTTATATATTGAGAAGTAATGTAAGAAAAACTCACGACATAATTCCTGACTTCTCCATTTCACTGGAACGCCTTTATTGTTACACTCTTGAGCATAAGCGGCCAGTGCTGTGCATAAACATTCACAATCGCCGCCTTGATCACAAGCGCAAGTATCGAAAATACAACGATTCAAATAATCATCTACAGAAACTTCAGAATGACAAGGTGCAAACAAGGAAGACTTCAAAATGCTACACTTTTTAACTGCCCAAATTTTCCTGTCTGGTCTTTGTTCACATGTGTCCTAGAATGTTAAAATCAATAAGAAAGGAAAATAATCAATATACATCATAAAAGTAAGTGTGTAATGTGCGTTTTGATAAAGGTCTGCAACCGAACCTGATTGCATCATGAGAGTAATATGGTATGGTAACTTTTTATTCCCGTTTATGAAGAGGGTTTCGATATTCAGCTGCAGGCAGGGCCGGATCTACCATTTGGCTTTAGCCCAGGGCCCCGTGGCTTCAAGGGGCCCCCAGCTCAGTCAAGTCAAAGTCACAAATAGACGATAATGCGAAAGAATCCATAATATATTATAATATAAATCAAATATTTTACTCACGTTTTTTTCTATACTTTGAGTAATTAGGTGGACCCTAAGGAGTATTAACCCAGGGCCCCCTAAACTCACAGTCCGGCCCTGGCTGCAGGGGTTGGTTTCGAAAATATGAGAGGCAAAAGAGTCTCTCCCCTACTTTATTTGAGAAAATGAAATGAAAATTTTTAGAAGGTTCAGGAATGTTCTAGAAATTTCCAGAACGTTGGAGAATGTTCCAGGATTTTGTAGATATTCGACATTTCCAGACGGTTCGAGAATGTATTACAATTCTCCAAAAACGTTCTAGCAGAAAGTTTCGCGAAACTACTAGAATTGTTCAGAAGGTTCGTGAATCTTCTAGAAGATTCGAAAGTATTCTAGAAATTTTCAGAAACTTCGAGAATCTTATAAGCCTTCAGAAGGTTCGAGAATCATATAATTATCCTGGAAGTCCGAGAATGTTTCAAATAGTTCGAAAATGTTTTATAAATTTCTAAAGGGCTCTAGAATTTCCAGAAGGTGCGAGAATAAAATAGAATTTTTGAGAACGTTTGAGAATATGATGGAATCCTAAAGAATGTTATAGAATTTACATAAAAAAATTTGCACGTTCCAGAACTTTTTGAAAATGTCATAAAATCTAACACACTAAAAAAGTAACTTTTATGAAAATAATTTTTTTCATAATGATGGTTTTCTGTTATTTAATTCAGTGGATTTCTATTAGATAAGTATTTAATAGACCAGTGCTGAAGCCTACAAAAATAGTAAAAAGTGAAAAAAAGTTATAGTAGGATGAAACTCATTGGAAATGGAAAAGAATATAAGAGGAATGAAAGGAAAAATAATTTACGGCGTTCTGAGGTCAAGAAGGGAAGGGGATGAGTTTTTAAGGGTCAAAAACGGTTTTCCTTGATTTCCGGAAAAACTACAAGTCTTATGGAAAAAAGGTAAATAGCAAAATTGTAGGTAATAAAAATATCTACAACTTTTATAATTACACTTTTTTCACATAACCCCAAAATTTATGTGAAAAATTTAAATAATCAACTTTTTAGTTTTTTATTTTTATCTTTTACAAAAAAACTTTTTTTCAGGAAATTTGGTGAAAAGTTACCTATTTATGTCTCAAACACGCTGTAATTGTTTTGCTTTCAATTATTTATTTTTTCACCTTAATTTTACTTAATATCAGAAAAGCACCCTAATTTTCAATCGAAAATTCTCACGTCAAAATATCTGCTTTTTAAAAACGTTCGTGGGTTTTTTCTTTGTTGAAATCTCTACTTTTTGATGCTATGTATTTCCTGAGAAAACGCCATAGTATGATGTATATTTTTCTTCACACCATCAGAAAGTAGAGATTTCAACGAAGAAAAAGCCCACCAACGTTTTTAAAAAGCAGATATTTTGACGTGAGAATTTTCGATTGAAAATTAGGGTGCTTTTCCGATTTTAAGTAAAAATAAGGTGAAAAAATAAATAATTCAAAGCAAAACAATTACAGCGTGTTTCGGGCATAAATAGGTAAGTTTTCACCAAATTTCGTGAAAAAAAAAATTTTTTCGTAAAAGATAAAAATTAATAACTAAAAAGTTGGTTATTTGAATTTTTCACATAAATTTTGAGGTTATGTGAAAAAAGTGTGAATACAAAAGTCGTAGGTGTTTTTATTACCTACAATTTGCCATTTAACTTTTTTCCATAAGACTTGTAGTTTTTCCGGAAATCAAGGAAAACCGTTTTTTACCCTTAAAAACTCACCCCCTTCCCCTTTCCGACCTCATATCGCCCGTAAATTATTTTTCTATTTATTTCTGTTATATTCTCTTCCTTTTCCAATGGGTTTCATCTTACTAAAATTTTTTTTGGTTTCAAAAATTATCGACCCTGGTCTGTAAGGGTATAATCCTGTCGTTGCTTTTTCTGAGCGAAGCCAAGGTAGTTTGGCTACTAAAAATAACTAAAGCAAAAAAAAAGAAGGATTTAAAATGTGGGTGATGGAAATAAATTAAATAGAGGTAAGATTAGAAATGAGATAGTACTAGGAGTCGAACAGATGTCGTCAAGAGTCAATAAGGATTTGGAGAGAAAGGATGGTAATAAGACACCTTCTGGTATACCAAGGAGTAATTACAGACACTCTAAAAGCATAGATATGAATAGATGGTGGTAGAAAAAGGGATGTAATAATTTTTGAGAAATCGGAAAATACAAAGATTTTCTAAAGACAAAACGAAGTATAAGTGCATGTATAATAAGTCTGTAAACTATTAATCGTAATGTAATGAAATAAAAAGACTTAATTGATGGATACGTACAGTTATTTCTACAGTTTCAGGACAATAAGATTGCAACTTCCAAGAATCCCCGAAAAGCTGAGCGGAAACTTCTGTAATACCTCCTGAAGGTGTTTGAAAATCGTCATTCTCGTTGTCATTGTAATTACCACATAATCCTTTCACCTGTAAAATGTTTTAAAAATAATGATTACTTCTAACCAATTTATCCTTTTTAGAGTGTACTTTATCTTTCCACCGTGGGTCCAACTTAACGTAAACTCTCGTCCCCTTGTCCCAAAGTACGACCAAACCCAGTTCTGCAGCTTCTACAATAACAAATAACCCTTTTTGTCGAATAGTCATTCTCTTCAGGGCAGTTCCAACAGGAATATTCGACTCTCTTGTCAATGTAACCTTTTCCATTTGAGATCCATGACCCACCTTTATTGTAATAGATTTGGAACAAGAAACTCCCAGAGAACCACAAGGTACATTCTAGAACATATTTAAATACAGTATATAAACAGAATTATTATGGTCATAAATCTCCCTACTTGTATGGAAATATCAAACGATTCGTCAGCATCTAAAACTCCTTTTGCTAAAACATAGTCACATTGTCCCTGGTAATCGTACATTTTTCCATCAAACGTTTTGTAATGAGAATCGCCCCAAGTGCTGCATTCTGCTGCACATTGACGTTCAGTGCATGACCATTTTCCACCATTGCAAGTGCTGTAATACAATTTATTTATCGAAAAATATAAATAACTAAATTATCATCATCATATCAATATTGCAGATAAAAAATAAGTATAAAAAATATAAATAGAGTTAGAGATTTTTTATACCAAGTGTTGCAGTCACTCTGAACGATTGCATTTTCACCGTAACTTCGTCCTCCATGGTGGCAAGGACACTCAGTAGGACGTATGCATTCGTTACTGTGACTATCTAGGACGTATCCATCCTTACATTGGCATCCAGGATGACATTCTGAACCAGTGGTTTGTTCGATAGAATGCATATTCTAAAAAATAAAAGAAAATTATTGTGTATCCTAATAAGTAAATAATAGTTTACTTTGCACGTTATAGGCCTTTCTGGTTCACACGTAGTAAACTCCCAATTTTTAGATGAATCACACATTGTCTTTAAATCACCTGCATTGGGATATTTCTTCACTTCTTCTTCTGTTGCTGGTTGACAACTCCATTGAGCATTTACACAAGTACTATAATAAAATAAAAAAATAGAATAGCAGGTAGTCTTGCCTTTTTTTTTAATTACTGGGAGGAAAAAAGAAAGGAATCTATCACCAAAAGTAATTGTTTAATAAAATATTCTGAGACTAATTTTTCTTATTTCTTGAAGGATATAAAGCAGGTCATTTTGCTTTATAGCACTTGCAATTAGAGCACTTGAGATTGTTTAAAATTATTAAACGCCCAAATATACCAAAACATCAGGAATTCCAAACAAAATAAATTGCCTCAGAGATTAGATATAATGAATAAAACCATTTTATTTTCTCACCATAATTCTAGACCTTTGCTAGCAGGTCTAACTTCCTTATATCCTGCTCGAAATTCTAGCCCTTCATACTGACAGCTGCACTGTCCAATTGGAATGCACTCTCCATATTCATCCAAAGCTTCCCCTTCGGGACAGTTGCATCCTTCAATACACACACGATCACAATCGGGATGAAGGGACACTTCCGAGCACGTTCTAGTACATGAATTGCCACATATTTGGTATTTTTGTCCACCAGAGCAATGGATTCCGCACTCTCGAACATTATTTCTCCAATCCAATTTTATTCCTTTTAGAGCACACTCTTGAGCATAAGCTGATATCATGGGACATAAACAATTAGATAACTGGAAAGTAAAAAAATATTTCTAACAATAAATATTTTTAAATCGTTTTTTTATTTACCTGTTTAGTTTCACAAGCACAAACATCATACAGACAATCTTGGTAGAATGGTTCAGGATCGACATACCAATGACAATCTAGGGATAAATATGTCAAATTAATTGTTTTCAAACGTGTTACATTTTCAATATTTATAATTTCATCCTCAAAAAGGTTTGAAAAGTTAATAAATGTTACCTTCAAACTCTTTAGACTTAATAATGCTGCAATGTTCTTCAGCGGTTGCCTTATTTTGAATATTTGCCTCACAAGGATGAGTTACCACTTTTTCACTGACGTCGTTGCATTTTTCGGCTGTTTTCCATTTGTTCGCAAACGCTTCCGGGGTTTTCTCAATATCCCCTTCAGGGGTATGAAAGTCGTCTTTTTGATTATCAGTAAATGTTCCACAAAGTCCCTTAAAATTATATGAGTTTAAAAATCTGCAAATCTACTGAGCTATTTTAAATTATTACTCCTGTTTGTCGTTTAAAAACTGCTGGAAGATCCACGTATACCCTTGACAATCCATCCCACCATACTTCTACTTTATCAGGGAGCTCAACTATAAAAAATCACAAATATATGAAAAAGTTAGTCATTCAGCCTGACAAGTGTAAAATATATAAATACTTTTAAAAATCTGTTGAATGTTTCAGTATTTGAATTACATCTTCCAAATAATAATTTCTGCTCATTCCTTTTATCAAATTATTTAAAAAATTTTACTTAAATAAGCTGGCTAATGAATTGTTCATACGTAAAAATCATTGAATTCTACACAAGTCCATCTGCAGATAAATAAGGAACTTCGAAATCTAGCACAATACATAAGAGTAACAAAAAATAAATTAAGAGGTCACATTAACCTACCGAGTAAGAAAATTGAAGATACGCTTCTTATATTAGTATCAGCTATTTTATAGGGGATTCGAGTTATTTCCTGCCCATTGACAGTAACTTCATGATTTTGTTTAAGTTTAATAATTTGACCTGAAATCCTGATAGTAACAGTTTTTGTACAAGATGGTAAACCAGATGTTACTGTTGAAGGAAGATTCATAGCCTGGAATTATTATTTAGAGTAATTTAATATATCAGGTAGCAAAGTTTTTGTATAGTATACCTGTGAAATTGCCCCACTGCATGGTACATTTTCAGCTTCGATTGAAAAATTGCTGTGTTTAACTAGATAGTAAGAACACTGTCCCATAAAGTCGTAACGTTTTCCATCAAACGTTATATAATGGGGATCTCCTATAGCTGAACATCTTCTCCCACATGCTACCTTTTAATATTAAGCAATACAATTAAACAAAAATTCAAAGCGAAAATAGTATGTAACAAACTAACTTGAGTGCAAACCCATTTTCCACTTAAACAGGTGCAAGTGTTACAATCTTTAGGGACAGAAGAACCTGGTGGAAAATCTTTTCCTCGTAAACGGCAAGGGCACTTTTCTTTTACAATACATTCTGAATTATGCAAAACCGTTCCATCGGGGCAGTAACAGCCTTCTTCGCATGTTCCATCCTCGTTAGTTTTTTCGTATACGTCACCACAGACTTCTTGGCCCTCTGGTGGTGCGCATGGCATGTAAATTCTGTTACCGGAACACTGCATAGCTGAAAAATATTTTCAAATGCGCCTAAATTAAATAAGTAAAATAAAAATTGTAAGTCTTCAATTATTTCGTGATCGTACAACTACCAAAATTTATTTCATCTTATGATAGTATACAAATTTCAATCCCATAGGTAAATACAGAGTGCGCCAATAGTGCGTAACTTCAGAATATAAATTAGTTCATTTTGTGAAACTTTTACTTAAATCATGGCCATTTTTTTTGTGCCTTCCAAAAATACTTACGACAAAATTCCTGATCTCTCCATTTGGTTAAGGTGGTAACTCCTTTATGGGCACATTCTCTAACGTACACATTAAGAGTCTGACACGCACATTTTTCGGGGAAATCCTCACAGTTACAATAATCCCATCGACACGCGTCTAACAACATAAATACGTCCATAATAGATTGGCAAGGTTTAAAACGATTATCAGCGAGTAATTTTTGACAAAATTCCATTGCCTTATGTCCTTCGGAGTTTTTGTCGTTGCTATCATGACAAGCATGCTCTTCTTTGGGAATGCTGTTACACGTATCTTTAACAGTGGAGAAAATTAATTGTGTATATGAATCTAGAAAAATTAGTTGAAGTTTACCTTCAACGCTGTCAACTTGCCAACTGGTGGCAAGAGTTACCACACTTTTTGGTACCATTCCGCTTTTAGATATCATATCATTATGAGGATTTCCATCAATCCTACCGCAAAGACCTTCTGTACGATTCCACATGTTTTCTTTAACTTCTACTTGCACTAATTGCTAAAATCCACACAAAAAAGTGTTATAATACTGTCACACAGTGCTCATATCTTATACAAAATCATCATCATTACAAAAAAAATTGAGTCCTAAATATTCAATTAAGCGAGTCAGAAAGGTTAAGGTAGTGTAATTATTAGTCCCTATAGACCAGGGTCGATAATTTTTGAAACCAAAAAAAAATTATAGTAGGATGAAACCCATTGGAAAAGGAAGAGAATATAACAGAAATGAAAGGAAAAATAATTTACGGGCGATCTGAGGTCGGGAAGGGGGTGAGTTTCTAAGGGTAAAAAAACGGTTTTCCTTGATTTCCGGAAAAACTACAAGTCTTATGGAAAAAAGTTAAATGGCAAATTGTAGGTAATAAAAACACCTACGACTTTTGTATTCACACTTTTTTCACATAACCTCAAAATTTATGTGAAAAATTCAAATAACCAACTTTTTAGTTTTTGATTTTTATTTTTTACAAAAAAAAATTTTTTTTTCACGAAATTTAGTGAAAACTTACCTATTTCTGTCTCAAACACGCTGTAATTTTTTTGTTTTGAAATATTTATTTTTTCAGCTTATTTTAACTTAATATCGAAAAAGCACCCTAATTTTCAATCGAATGTTCTCACGTCAAAATATCTGCTTTTTAAAAACGTTGGTGGGCTTTTTCTTCGTTGAAATCTCTACTTTCTGATGGTGTGAACAAAAATATACATTACTTTGGTAAGTTTTCTCAGGAAATGCAAAAAAACGAAGGGAATTTAATCTAAAAAATGTGACCGCTGCTATTTTTTTCAGTAACTACATTTATGTCGTGGAAAATCTCATAATATATAAATATAGATGTAAATCGTACTATTGAATTCACATACTTTATACTGATTACGTTATTCATTATAATATTTAAAAAAATTTATTTAGTGTTTTTTCGTTTTTTGTATTTCCTGAGAAAACTTACCATAGTAATGTATATTTTTGTTTCACACCATCAGAAAGTAGAGGTTTCAACGAAGAAAAAGCCCACCAACGTTTTTAAAAAAGCAGATATTTTGACGTAAGAATTTTCGATTGAAAATTAGGGTGCTTTTTCGAAATTAAGTAAAACTAAGGTGAAAAAATAAATATTTCAAATCAAAAAAATTACAACGTATTTGGGACATAAATAGGTAACAAATTTCGTTAAAAAAAAACTTTTTTTTGTAAAAGAAAAAAATTAGAAACCAAAAACTTGGTTATTTAAATTTTTCACATAAATTTTGAGGTTATATGAAAAAAGTGTAAATACAAAAGTTCTAGATCTTTTTATTACCTACAACTTTGCTGTATTACTTTTTTCCATAAGACTTGTAGTTTTTCCGGAAATCAAGGAAACCCGTTTTTTACCCTTAAAAACTCACCCCCTTCCCCTTCCCGACCTCAGATCGCCCGTAAATTATTTTTCCTTTCATTTCTGTTATATTCTCTTCCTTTTCCAATGAGTTTCATCCTACTATGATGTTTTTTTCACTTTTTACTATTTTTGAAGGCTTCAGCACTGATCTACTACTGTTTTCAGTGCCTCAAGCAAAATATAAAGTAGGTAAGTAGATTTGTACTTTTAATTGGTTTTAAGTGTTATTTATCTTGTAAATATTTACCTGTCCGTCCCATTTGATTGTAACTCCCACAGAATCGATTATAACTACAAAGTAATGCGCTGACATTTCTGCCCTTATTCCTGGCAAGCGTACAGGAACTGGAAAAATCTTTTTTGGAGATGCAAAAACTGGAACTCCATTTTCTGCAAACATGAAATTAACATTAATGTAGATACATGAATAGCACAAACTTTTGTAGTTTGTACTTACTTCTTTTAAGAATATACTCCTTATCCTGTAGATAAATGTAAACAATCCTGTAACATTCTTCCATATTTATTTCACATTCTTTGTTGTTTCTTACAATTACACTGAAAGTGTGGTCTTCCAAGTCACGAACCAGAACATGTGCACAAAAGGATTCAAAACTAAAACGCATTATTTGATGATTTGATATTTGCACCGTACTATATAATAAAAAAGAACCTGAAAACTTTTCCATCGAATGTCTTATAATGAGTTCCACCCCATGTGAAACACATGCCCGGTTGCGGCACTTTAGTTTCAACAATTGAATATTCGCCACTAACAGAATTTGGATTTTGAATAAATTGAATGTTAGTTGCGTTGATTAACTTTTCTGGTGGAGGATTCGGCTATAAAAAATATCTTGTATGAGAAAAATAAACATTTTTGCTTTTCAAAAGTACCTTTGGAATGTTCATTTCTGGAATGAACCAGTTTTGTGAATTGAAATTGAATTTTCCTACTCTTTGAAGCTGATTATCATCCATAAATGACCCACCAAATGAAAACGAGGAGTTGAATTCATTATAGTACATGTTATTACCATGAACGGGAATTAAATGGCCTACAAGCAACAAAAACGTATTGATAAACTTCCTTGTAAGAGACCATAAACTACTATATTACATACCATAGACGCATTGAGGAATGGGAAAGGGAACAAATGTCCCTGTATCATAACTGCATGTATAAACTGAAGCTGGAGGAAATTCGAAATCTACTCCTTCAGGGCAGGACAAAGCACAACTGAAATATTCTCCCGTAATGGAACAATTGTATCCTCCATTGAATTGAAGTTTTGTTGAAGTACATGCATCCGCCCCTAATTTTTTATAAAACAATGTAGAAAGTATAAAAAGATGCGTAATGTACAGGGTGTCTTAAAACTTCATGTACATGGAAGAAATGCACGTTCCTCTGATCAAAATAAGTCGATCTAATCCCACTTATCTATATATCAAGTTGCTTCGTTTACCGAGTATCAATTTTCTTAAAGAGCGACAAGGGTGAAAACTACCCCTACCCTTAGATACCATTGTCAGAACTTTTTTGGAGGTTTTAAGGAATGGATTTTTTATTTCTTTTTAGGGGGCACATATGTTAGCTTCCTCTTTTGTCTTTTACAGAAAAAGCATATTTACAACAATTTCGGAGGAAAAAATGTTTTTACCAACTATGATTTTCGATAAAAATATTTAGAAAACATTTAAATAAATCGATGGCGGTTAATGCTATTTGAATATTTAATTGAGTTTAAATGAATTTATTAAAGACAAGAAAAACTCACAATATGGAGAGGGAGAACAGAATTTTTACGTGGTCGCATATCGATAGTTGTAATTGGTGAATATGATGTCATAACACTACTAGTGATGAGCAAAATTGGTCTTGGTCTTGCAGTCTTGGTCTTGGTCTTTCGAAAAAGCAAGACCGAGACCAGACGAATTTAAGCAAGACCAAAACCAAGACTGCGTAAACAAGACCGAGACCAAGCTCAAGACCATCCGAGTCTTGGTCTTGGTCTTGCTTTGCTCATCAGTAAAGTACTCCATAAATTAATAATTCATTTTAGACTTTTCATGATTGAATAATAATAAGCAATAACATCTTAATGAACTTTTTTTCAATTTGTGAATAGTGAATTTAGGTATGCCAAATGAAAACATATTTACAAAATGTTTTGAAAAATGTTCTTAAGACCTTATTGCAAGACCAACACTAAAACAAAGACCAGACGAAATTCATCAAGACCAAGACCAATACCGAGACCAGACGAATTTGAGCAAGACCAAGACCAATACTATCCGAGTCTTGGTCTTGCTTTGCTCATCACTAAACATTACGAATATAATCAGATGATTAAATAAAGAAAACACCAAATTATAGTTATGAGCTTTTTGAATGTGAACAGTGTTAAATGCATGATACTCCTGTTTTCGTAAATGTAACAAAATTTAAAAGAAAAATTACAACCATGCCCATTTTGTACAATCTACCTTACACGTAAAACCGTATTTTTTTAAGGTAATTTTATAACCCTTAAAATAAAACGTCGAAATCTCGTGAGAAATTTTTTTATAATTTTAATCAGAAAAAAATATCCAATATCCAATGTGCAGTTACCGGTTTGAAATTGAATATCGTACATTGAAGTAAAAATTTTCGGATATTAGCGAATATTTCAAATAAATATTTCATATAAAAAATTAATAAAAAAATTGTAGGCAATCCAGTTAAAACCTCAGAAAAAGAATAGCATTTATAGTAATTATTGCAAAACCGGAAAGAAAATCTAATACATATATAAAATTCTCGTTTCACGGTGTTTGTAATTAAACTCCTCCGAAATGGCTCCACCGATTTTCCTGAAATTTGGTCTGCATATCGGTTAGGTCTGCGAATCGGCCAACATTTCTTTTTTATCCCCCTAAATGTTAAGGGTGGTCCACTGCTAAATTTTTTTTTAATTCTTTAAACAACATTTATTTTTTTATTTTTTTATGATTTGGCATTAAAAATACATATAACCCTTAATTTTCACCCTTCTACCCCCAAACCCTCCCATTTTTTAATAGCGATATTAGTACTGTAATAATCTTCAACTCTGTGGTCGATAACTGATCAATTATTATCAATCGATAAGTCATCCCCACAAGGCGTCTACTACTCACCCAAAGCAAACAGCACGGAGTGGGGGTGAGAATGAAGCAGATTTTTTTAGTTATGTTACAGGGAGTTCAAATATGTTCTAAGAAGTAAAAGAAAGTTTTATTATAACATTTCGGAATGATTTAGGGAATGTTCAAGAATGTTCCAGAGTGTTAAAAAAAGTTAGAAAATGTTTTGAATCATTATGGGATGTTCTGGATAGTTCTAAATTCGCGAATATTCTAGAATGTTCCATCAAACGTGTGATATATTCTTACCCAGCAACGCCGGGTATTACTGCTAGTATAATATAAAATACAGCAAATTTTACTTTTGTAGTCAGATAAAATTTCCTATGCATTTTAGTAATTTTTACCATAACGATGAGTTGACACCCGATTGCTTAATGCATAGTAATTTTTACCCAAAATTTGTTTGGTAAAAATTAATATCTAAATTTCTCCATGTAGCAATTTGCAGTTTTCCCTGCTTTTTCACATTTATCTCAAAAACTATTGGATTAGTCGTAATGCTTCAGTGAAACAATATGTTAAAATTTGCAAGAGCTTTAAAATACAATTTGAATCGTCACTGTCGCAGCTATTTTTACCAAGAAAATGTGAAAATCTCTTGAAGAGGGTATTTTATTTAAATCATAACGATTGTAGAGTCGGTTTTCCGGGAAAAGATTGTGATTATAATGCATAATAAGGCGGCAAATGAGGGGTTCTGTGGGACTAATATGTTTGGTACAATTGCAATAAACAGTACTTAATCTAGCAAATAATTTTTACGAAAATGTTCTTTTTCCAAAGGTTTTTCACATTTTTGTCGGTGAAAATAGCTCCAACCGTTACGATTCAATTTTTGTTTTAAAGCTCTTGCAATCCTTTACATATTGTCTCACTTGAACATTACATAATACAAAATACGAAAAAGCCGACATAATTGAAAATTGCAGGGTTTAAACATCGATAAGAAAAGAGCGGTCAACTTTTGTTGGGGTCATTTTTGGTATTTTATTCCTCCAAACTTATGTTACATTACACATAAACTCAGATTGCTATTAAAAAATTTTACACCAAAACAATTATTTCATTTGGTCTATAAGGACATGGTGAATAGTAGTTTTAGTCTAATTTTTGAAAACAATATTGTATATATTATAAGATATCAGTAGACAAAACACCTTTTTCTCCAACGACGTCATAGATACGGTATTTTACTAACAAACAAAACTTGTAGGTATAATAAAAGCAGCTTTCCGAGAAAAAAAAAGGCATTTGATGAAATAAATCGCGATAAAATTTATTTCATGATAGGGGAAGTTTCTACCTTTTATTATTTAGTTACATTAATTTTAATAAATACCTACCTACATTTTATCTTGGTAGCTCTTTAGGAAAGTTTACATACCAAGTTTTATTCAAATCGCGCTAACCATTATCGAAATTATTCAAAAAATTTCTAGAAATTTCAAGAATTTTTTTCAGAAAACATCGTTGGAGGAAACCTCTTTTTTTCCGAAAGTGTTGCAGATGTGATTTTTCTACAAAGGACAATAAATGAAGCTAAGATATGTACCTAATGAATCAATTTAATATTCCAAAAAAATTCTAAACTATTCCATCTAAGGGTTGGGACAGTTTTTAACCTGGTTGTTCTTTAAGTAAATTTTACAATGTCCCAAGTTTCATTGAAACCGTATTAAGCAGATTTGAGAAATTGATGGAAAATGTTTTTTCTTGTTCCCTTTAGCCCTCTTTTACGGAGAAACAAAGCGATTATATTTATACAGGGTTATTAACGCTATACGGCACGGAATATTATGGCCAAAATATGAAAATTTCAAAAACTTTAACTTTTGGGTTAGCTTATGAACACCCTTATACAAATGGATAGGTAATTAAAAAATACGTCTCCTCAAATGTTAAAAAATATGACGTTCCATTTAAATGAATCAAGTTACAACCTCTTAAAGTTCTTACTTAAGTAATATTAATTTTTAGACACCCTGTATAAGATGACGAGTTTATTATAATTGGGATATAAAATATTATCTAATATTGTTACACTTCATTGTAAATTTCGCTTACATAACTTAAATACTTCTTTAGTATTTGAAGCGTGAAAATTAGGTTAGAGTTTGATAAAATTCAAATTATTTAGAAAACCTTAAGGTTTAGGTATTATAAACCTTATCGAAACAGACATACATATAAAGGGGACTCCATTTAAAAAAACATAACTTTGATACTTACAGGGCATTTGGAACACCCTGTATAATATGAAAATAATTTTAAAAGGTAACCATAATAGGTCCCTATAAAACCCAAAAGTTAAAGTTTTTGAAATTTTCATATTTTGGCCATAATATTCCGTGCCGTATAGCGTAAATAACCCTGTATATATATATATATATATTGACTGATTTTGATCCCAGGAACCTATGTTTATTCTATGTCAACGGAATTTTGGAACACCCTATGTTGTAAAAATAAATAATTTAGAAGTAGAACGTACTGTATTGACATTGTGGCCCCCTGTACTCTTGTGGACATTGACAGACGTTGAACGATAAACAATTGCCCCCGTTTTGGCAAGGTGGAGAACAAACAGCTATAAATATAAATAAAAAAATAAATACTTTAACTTCTCAATAATACTATTACAATATTTTTACGCTCGCAATCAGGAACAGCAACCCAATTCTGCCTTGTCGGTATCCATAAGCCGTTTTCACACATTAAGTTGGTTACCTGGGATCCATCAGGAAATTGATGTCCTTCCAAACAAGATATGACACAGGATCTGTAAAATTTTATCGCATTAAGGACGCATAAATGAATTAATTCTCATTTGGATTGTATACGCACTTTGATGTGCAAGTTCTTCTAGAATTAATCGGCATCGGGGGTGGATTTAAACAGGGGATGTTCTGAAATTGACATTGAGGACCGGAGTAATTTTCAGGGCAGTTACATTCATTAGGTGCTATACATATACCATTGTTGATACAGGGTGGCATACAAATAGCTAAAATTTAAAAATTATAATAAAATAGGTATATTCCAAAAAATGCGAATATATTACGTTCGCAAGCTGGTATGGTGCTCCATTCGGTTCCTTCGATTTCCCATTCACCATCTCGACAAGTAATGAAAAGTTGAGTTTCACCATTAGGGAATTGATAGTTTGCTATACAATTAGCTTTACAACCATTGTATATTGAACACTTAATCCCTGCGTTCATCGGAGCAGCCGGTATATCCTTGCACCCTTAATATTTCAAAAATAATTTATAAAAGGTAGTCATACTAATAATCGATTTTTAATTATATTTATATATTATTACATTTTTTTCATTAAGTAAATAACATTTATCGTGTTTAATTAAATACAGGAAGTAATTAAGCAAAATTATAGCCGACAAACATTACCTTAAATGATAAGCCACCTACTAGTAACAAACGTTATACATAATTAAAACCGGTTCTATTTAAAAATAAATATTATACCTTTTTAAACTAAAATATTTTTATTAAAAACTTGAAACGATTATAACCATAAGAAGGCTACTTGATTGATCTAAAGTGGCGACCAGAATATAAGAAGATTGATTTTTTTTCGACTGATGAGTCGTTGTTAAAAAATCAATTAGGTCACGTATTAGGTCAAAATATGGTTTTATAAGGGGTTATTTCCGACTCAAGTGATCGTCCGAAATAACCATGTGACAGTATTAGAAAAGGTATCAGTAAAAAAGCTTTTTTTCTCATCCAAAAAAATTTTTTTTGTGAAAATTGAGATACGTGTTCTAGTATTACTCAATAATTTTAGTAAAAACCAAACTAGATGGTTCCTTATTATTATTATTATTATTCTACAGTTATTTTTATAATGAGGACAGAACAGAAAAAAAGATAAACAAAACGCAAATAATCTTAATTATCTCGATATTGTCGTCAAATATCTTTTCTTCTAGTTTATTAAAAAAATAGTTTGCATAAAACGGAGAAATAGTTGAGCCCAAAGGTAGATACACCATCGTTTTGTATATAAATATTATTATTGAAAATGAAATAATTTTGGATTTTGAATTTATATTCGTTTAAATATTGTGCTTCTAAGTCACAGTTGTTTAATTCTTGGAATGAATATTTTTTTTTAATTCATTAATGGGGACAGACGGAAACAAGTTGACAATATCAAAGAATATAAGTTTAACATTATGAGGTAAAATGCAATCCTTTAGTTGATTAGCTGGTTCTACACTATTTTTTATTGAAATAATAAGATGACTGGCAAACCTTACACCCTTCATAAAAGAGGAGTTCATGAAATCAATTGTACTGAATGCTCCGCTATTTACATTGGGAAAACCAAAAGAGATAACGAACACGAGAATTATGTAAAATTCAATAAAAATGCTTCAGGTTTAGCCACTCATCTAATCGAAAATACTCACAGCATAGGTAAAAATAATATTAAATTACTACACAATTTAAAAGGAGGTCCTATACTAGAGAGGTATAAAATATTAGAAATTCAAAAAGCTAAAAAAGAAAATAAAAATATTACCAACGAGCAAATAGAATTTGGTAACAATCCCTTATGGGACCCAAACATTGTTTATCCCCCACCCTCTTACTATGTACTATAAATTAATTTATTTGCTGATTGTTACTTATTGTTAGTATAATCTTGTTACTCCTGAAGATGTCCTTATAAAGCGAAATGCGCATCGAGTAGTTAATAAAGTTTTAGTGAAATTCCTCAGTTTTTCATTTTTAATATATTTTGAAAGTTTCGATCCTCACCACGCCACTGAATAAGGACTAACAAACGTGACTATAATCCAGTGTTTCTTAAGTGACGTATTTTATGTTTTAGGCAATAATGCCAGTATCTTAAAAACTAAAAAATAAAAAAACTTTGATGTTTTGTATTATTGCAAGAGTTATCTTTTAAAATAAAAATGATAACAAAAAATGTGTGCTTAATGTACTTGATTTCGAATAAATTAATACTTTTTGAAAATATTTTCTTTTTTCGTTCACTTTTTTCTCTGTTCTATTCGCATTATAAAAACAATGGTAGAAGGTTTTGCAAATTTTAACATAAAATCAATAAAGGTACGAAGGTAAAATAAAAAAGGAAACCACCTTAATAGTTTGGTTTTTAATAAAGTTATTAAACAAAATCCAAGATACGTACGTATCGCCATCCTCACAAAAAAAAACAAATACCCATACTTTTTTTTTCAATGAGATGACCCCCTTTAAAAGGTCTTATCGATAGAAATCCATGAAATATAGTTTTCCTTTAAACCATATTTTGGATTGTTACATTTTTATCTTAGAGGGATCATTTTAGGACACCTTCCCTTAACCTCAGAAAATGATCCAAAAAAGAATGTTTCAAATTTTTTTTGATTACCAAAATAACTTTTTTTTACCAATCGTTCTTCTTGAATATAACTTAATAAATATTAACTTTCACTTTCAAAAGTTAACTTAAGTTTGATAAGTAGACCAGTGCTGAAGCCTTCAAAAATAGTAAAAAGTGAAAAAAAATGTAGTAGGATGAAACCCATTGGAAAAGGAAGAGAATATAACAGAAATGAAAAGAGAAATAATTTACGGGCGATCTGAGGTCGGGAAGGGCAAGGGGGTGAGTTTTTAAGGGTAAAAAACGGTTTTCCTTGATTTCCGGAAAAAAAGTTGAATGTCAAAGTTGTAAGTAATCAAAAGATCTACAACTTTTGTATTTACACTTTTGTCACATAACCTCAAAATTTGTGTGAAAATTTCAAATAACCAACTTTTTGGTTTTTTATTTTTATCTTATAAAAAAAACTTTTTTTCAGGAAATTTGGTGAAAACTTACCTATTTATGTTCCAAACACGCTGTAATTTTTTTGATTTGAAATATTTATTTTTTCACCTCATTTTTACTTAATATCGAAAAGGCACCCTCATTTTCAATCTAAAATTCTCACGTCAAAATATCTGCTTTTTTAAAAACGTTGGTGGGCTTTTTCTTCGTTGAAATCTCTACTTTTTGATGGTGAAAAAAAAAATATACATTACTTTGGTAGATTTTCTCAGGAAATCAAGGAAAACCGTTTTTTACCCTTAAAAACTCACCCCCTTCCCCTTCCCGACCTCAGATCGCCCATAAATTATTTTTCTTTTCATTTCTGTTATATTCTCTTCCTTTTCCAATGGGTTTCATGCTACTATAATTTTTGTTGGTTTCAAAAATTATTGACCCTGGTCTAAAGGTACAAATCTATATAAAAATAAAAACATTTGGTCGTTCTAATTAAAATATTGGTGTATAATGGCACACTTCCAGTAGAACAGAAAATACCGCAATTCCAGAAATATATTTCGTAAGCATACTCGTTAATTTGTAAAAAACAAAACTAGTTTCAGATTGATCTAACTAAATAATTTTTACATGAGAAAGATTTTGTCAATTTAAAAAGTAATTTACTTACCTCCTCTATATTCCACATTGTTTGGAAATGAATGGGATATTCCCGACGATGTTTTTGTAAATGATTTGGTTTTGACTCCACTAAAACGGTATTATGATAAAAAAAACGGAAACTTTCAATAAACGAGGCAATTAGTGTTACCTAGAACTTGAATAAGAGGATTTCACGGTTCCAAGTAAATCTTGCAAAAAAGTTGGAGACTGCATGTATTGATAAGGCTCAGGATTTAGATAAGCTTTGCTACAAATCATATTTGTTAATATAATATAGTTTTTATAGACATTCTTATTAATTATGAGTGAAAATTGGACAGTTGTCATTTATTATACTTTCCAAAATTTAGTTCCTGTGTAGGTACCAGGTGTTACTTCTTTTGGTCACATCGACACTCACGCTTTGTCAAATCTTAACTTTGCGTATATTTGTGATCTTACGTAAGAAATATCAAGAATCCCTCCCACACCCTTGTAAGAAAAAATAAAACATGGTCGACCCCCATCCCTCCCTAAATCGTCTTACGTAATAAATGAATGGCCCCTTAGGTAATACGTAAAATTAAACAATATTAATTAAAGAAATTGTTGGAATCAGTATCTATTTACTACCAAAGTTTTTAGAACAGCCAATAGCACCCTTAAGAGTGACATTTCATTTCAACAAGAAACGGAAAAAAAATGATAACAATGAAGTAACTCAAAAACTGTAGAGAAGTAGGGTTGTATTATCAATATGATGAGGATTCCGAAAATGTTTAAAATAACGAAGTTGACGTTAACTTTTGGTATAACAGGAAGTGCTAAAAAATCAAAAATATTTTAGAACGGTAGGCCCACTTCTTAAAACCCAATCGACCAAAATTTTAAAACGATTTTCCAATTCAGTCTGTAGATGCGTCTAAGGGGTAGGCTGAGAACGATTATCTTGAATGTACTTTCTATTTTTCGTTTTGCTTACAGTAGAGTGATGCCACAAACAAAGAATGAAGGTCTATTGTCTTTAGAATAATAAAATGTATTTTTAAAATTGACGAAAAATAAAACGAGTGCAACTATATCTCCTTAATGTTTTCATTAGTATTTTTTTTTTCATAATAGTGGTGACTGATATTTCGTTGGGCTCTTTGTTTAAATAATCAAAAGGAAAAATAAATAAAAACACTTGGTTTGTTTCACAAAATTTAATTGAACATCGTGTTTCGGTTGTTACACTATTATCGAAGAGTCCTAGAGTAAAGGTACATTTGGTAAAAATTCTATTTATGTTGTTTAGTATACGTCGATTGTGTCGTTTTTAATAAAGGAGAAACCCCAAAATCTGTTTGGTCGTTTGTGAAGGGTAGGTCATTTAAGAGGGCTAGATTTATTTCTGAAATTTCTAGGTAGTTTAGCCTTTATAGTAGTTTAACAAATGTACCTTTAGTCTAAGACTCTTCGATAATGGTGTAACAACCGAAACACGTGTCAGAGATGTTCAATTAAATTTTGTGAAACAACCCAAGTATTTTTATTTATTTTTCCTTTTGATTATGTTTTTTTTTTATTCTATCAATAATCAGGTTTAACGTGACCGTTATTTTCTTAATTTTTTACTGTACTGGGTGTACAAGATAACGATGGAATAACATTAGAATTTTATAAACTGTAAGAGATACGGAGTCGATTGAATCAGATAAAAGTTGCGTATTTCTGTGTCTAACAATATGCCGGGTAGAAAATTTTAAATTTCCGAGCAATTCCGGAGATATTCAGAAAAATTTGAAGTTTTTCATAATCGTTTACTTTTCTTTTTATTTTTTTGGTTTTATTTGAGAACGGGTATCAAAATAAATTGCACTTTTGCGTTGCCACTTTATTCACGCTATCCAATGGTGGTGACACTTTTGATGTCCGAAGTTTCGTTTTCGGTAGGTCATCATCAGTTTAATTTTTTCTAATACGGCCCTGTTATTTTTACGACAAAATCTTAAGTCATTTTTAATCCTTAATTAAATGTTATTACAGACAAGTTTTTAGTTATCATTTAAATATTTTTTGGTACGGCTCTGAAAACTACCAAATTTGTCTATATTGGGAGAAATCATAACAGTATAAAAGTCAATAAACCACAAAATATCCAACAATTTTTTTGTCAGTAATTTAAAAACAAATAATAATAATAAAAGTAATATAAAGTAGCTATGGTTTTATTTCTTACATCTCATTATTAAAAAATTGTTGGATATTTTGTGCTTTATTTTAACATTTACATTATTATGACTTTCCCAACAGCAAATAACTTTGATAGTGTTCAGAGCCGTACTTACGAATAATTTTGAGTCATACCTAGAACAAGCTAAAAACATGTTTAGGCAATACAAGTGTAATGTCATCTAATTAAGAATTAAAAATGGCTTTACATTTTATCATAAAAATAACAAGGCAACTTTACAAAAAATTAAACTGATAAACGAAACGTCGTACTTCAAAAGTGTAGTTTATTTTGATATTCGTTCTCAAATAAAACTAGGAAGAAAATAAAACTATTTTAAAACTTTCTATATTATTAAGTAGGTACAAGAATGCGCAACTTTTCCCTATTTTAATCGACTCCTTTTCTCTTACCGTTTACGAGATACTAATGCTATCCCATAATTGTTCTAAGACCCGCCGTGTTTTGCACGAAAATACTTACTCTATATTGATAATTTAGAAAAAATATGAGCCTATATAGAATGAAAAAATTATTGATAGAAACATTGAGCGAGGAAATTCCAAAAGAAAAAAAGGATAGCCAGAATATAAGTTCACTAAGCACTCGTTTTATTTTTAGCCAATTTCCAGAACATTTTTTTACGTTATAGACTACTAATTAACTCAAATCACATAAAAATATAAAATTATATTTGAACTTACCAGTAACATGTCCATATTACAACTAATAACAGTATATTTGCCTTCATATTTCTAACTAATTAATTATAACGAATAACATAATATAGGCAATGATTGATATAAATGCAACTAATGCAAGGGTCAGTCTACAATAAACTGGGAGATTCGCGGTCGGATTAAACACTTTACACTTTGGCCCTGACACTTATAGTGAAATGTATTTTTTTTAAGTTCAGTGATACTCTAATTTAGTAGGTGTTTAATAGGAACAGGATGCTCATATCACAAATATGCATAAAGCCAAACAAAATGATAAATGTGCCAAGGCAGTTAAAAATGTGCCACAATTTTTGATAACCAACAAAAGGGAAAACCAACCAATTAGAGTAATTAATTTTAAATTTCCTTTTAAAATTTAAGAAAACGTTCTCATATATTTTGAATACTTAAGTGTTTATCCAACAATTTTTTAGTATTCATTATTTCATAAAAGAAAATAATGTGAAAGAGAAAAATAAATAAAAACTATTTCTTTTTTTTATTTAAGATATTTTAAGTCGCATTAACAGCTAAGGTCATGAGCGACTATACATGATTACATATTACTATTATTAGTGACTTGTAAAACTTAATCTATTGTTATAATTTATCATACATTTGGGTTTCTTGTAAAAATTTTAATACATTTTTGTATAGTCCTGGGTTATTTAAATTTTCATTAAATGACATAGAGAGGTTGTATTTCCTTCTTTGATTACTCAATCCTGGGCAGTTTGTGATGATGTGTTCTACTGATTGGAGAGTATTGGTGTTACATTTTACAACGTGGGCAGCTCGTTCTTCATTAAATGAACATGAGTTAAATTGGTATGGCCAATCCTGAGTCTGAATAATTACTTCTTCATTACGTTTGAGATCAGTGGCAGAGAATTTTTTGAAGACATCGTCTCTGACTTGTCGTAGCTTTTTTGGCGGATTTTTGTGCCAATCACTCTTTTGGCTTCTGATTTAGTTAGGGGGACTATTTCGGTAATTATTAGATCTGTAGCTCATCTGCTTTATCGTTTCCGCGAATACCAATATGGGATGGAATCCAAGCTAATATGATTTCTTTACCTAAGTCTTCAGCTTTTAACAGTTCATGTGTGATGTTTTTTATTTGTTGATTTGTTTTTATAGGGTTCTGGAGAGCTTTTAGTACGCTTAGTGAGTCGGTTAAAATTAAGGAAGATTCTGCTTTTTCAGTGTTTATTAATTCTATAGCCTTTCCTATGGCATAAGCTTCACATGAAAATATTGAGCACTCAGTTGGTAATTTGAAGTATTTTTCAATTTCTCCCATTATTATAGCACAACCTGCTCCCTCCTCAGTTTTGGAGGCATCAGTGAAGATGTTTCTAGATCGTTGATACTGGTCAGTAAATCCTAGAAATACATTTTTCGCTACAGTGTCTAGTAAATGGGTCGTTTTTTGATATATGTTGAGTTAATTTAAGGTTGATTTTTAGTGGTGGACACGTCCATGGTGGTATGGGATCCAGTGCTCTTTCTCTTATTTGAAGTGGAGGGAGATTAGTCATTTCTTGGTATTTTTTTATTTTTATATGCAATGGCTTAGGAATTCTTTTATTATTATATTTGTTTGTGTTAGGGTTCATTAGTGTGCTTGTATATGATGGGTTGTTGGGTTCTGAAGATATGTAGGCAGCGTACTTTAAACTCAGTTCAATTTTCTTGAACTTTAATGGTATTTCACCAAATTCAGCTAGTATGCTGTTTATTGGGCTTGATCTAAAAGCACCTGTAGCAAATCTTAATGCTGTGGATTGGATAACGTCAAGTGTTTTTAGTATATTATCATTTACTGAGTCATATATTATTGAGCCGGTCTATTTTTTGTTGGATAAAAGCTTGATATGTTTTGATGATGGTTTCTTTGTCTGCTCCCCATTTAATTGAAGAAATATACTTTATTATAATTTGTATATGTTGCCATTGAGGCACATAAAATTTAATTCACAAATTGAGATCCAAACAGGTATTGAATTTATAGGTTTATCACCATAAACGTAGGTAATTCATTGATTAGTAAAACTTTCCAAACTTTTTTAATATACCCAATACCCATGTAGCCCTTTTCTCTTTTTCAAATGTGATTAACAAAATCCTGTGTGTTTGGATTTAAATGCTTTTTATAATTAATGCTAAGTTGCTAACCAGGCGGTCCAGGATTGATTCTTAGCCGACGCAATGCTTTTTTCCATTGATCATATTTCAAGTTAGTGCAGGATATGTTACATTACAAAATCAATAAGTAAAAAACGTAATTCAGAAAAAATATAAGACAACATATTTACTTTTAACTATCAAATTTTATTTACAATGACGTTGAAATACTGTATAATACTTATATAAAAAGGAATGTTGCTACTTTATCACAATAAAATACGTATTTTAATATTCATAAATCTACATTAACAACCTATTGAGTTAATTGCACTTATAAAAAATTGAATAATAAGAATATATTTAACTAATCTTCATCAAGTACTTTATTATTTTTCTTTATTTTTTGAGCAAATATGTTTGGATCACTCACTAAATTTTCCCAAAACTTGTAATAATCTTCAGGACTTATATCATCCAAAAAGATGTTATTGTTCCTTAAAACAGACTGCCAAACCTATAAACAATTTTATTTATAATGAATAACATGCACAGTCTCTCAAATACAACATTTAATTCTATAATAAAAAAAAAACGTTTATATCTTGTAAACATATTCAAGTATTATGTAAGCAGACTTAGAAATTATATAAATAAATACTTTTCAAATTTAATATTAAAATACCTATTCTAAATTTTTTAAACAGATTCCTATTAAAATAAAAAACAATTTAAATTTCACCCGATTTGTTTATATTATAAGGTAACTAAAGTTTAAGGAAGAGCAGTTTTTTAACTTTATGAAAATTTAATGGTCATGTTTCCCAATTTCAATAAAATCTTAATAATCGGGAAAGGGGAAGGCCACAAATTTCTTTCTTTTTTTAAGGGAAGTGGACATATAAAATCAACAAAATTCTGTTTACATAATACTTGAACGCTCCCTGAATGTAAAACAAATGATACAGCAAAGATAAAAATACCTGTTTTTCAGATGATAAACTAGAGCTGGGTTTATTTCCCAAGTTGCCCCCATGAAATATTTGTAATTTGTGTAATAAATAGTAGAACGTATACATTTTATGTTCACTTGTAGTCTAGAACAAATAAAAGAAAGTTTTAATTACTAAAATAACCATTTCCATAAACACTTACTAATTAATATTTCTTCAAGTTAATAGTGGTACAGTTAAAAGAGGGTGGTTATATAATTTATTAATACTAATTGTATTGTCTTACAATTATTTTCATTCTTATTTAATTTAGGTTTTTATTAAAAATAACAAGAATTAAACTAAAAATTATAAAACTAAAAATGATAAATTGTCTCATGCAACAAATTTTAAATTCGATTAATTAGCAAAAATTTTAAATCAAGGATTTCGGAACACTTTCCAAATGTTAATTACGATATTATCCACGTTTTGGAAAAAAAATTGTAATAGTTTATTGTTAAATCTTCTGTTACATTTTACTGTTTTATAACTTTGTAATTTGTTATTGCACTTTTCTTTATCTTAATCTTTGTAATAGTTTTGTCATATTTTGAAGAAGTGTTTTGGTTAGATTTGTATTATGCTGAATAACTTTCACCAACTAAAAACAATTTATCGTTTTATCGTTTCATATTTAAAAACTTATTATACAGCTTATCAACTTTGTTATTTATTCGGACTTACTTTAAATGTAACTGAATGAGAACTACAACACTTAACAGGAAACAGGCTATTTTTATAATAATTTGAAAGTGTGGCAGAACCAGGAAAAAATAACTTTTGTAAATTAAAACCATGAAATGTAGAAAAACCTGCACAGTCTCTAGTATCAAAAGGTTGTATTCCCAATATAGTCAAAACTTTTCCTAAAAATATTAATAATAATAAGTATTAAGTTTTAAAGTAAAACTTCCAAAAAGAGACCAACTGAATTGAAAATCAAATGAAACCATATTAAAATAAGTCAAAGCTCAACTTATTCAGTCCTATTCAACCTAAGCTGACTCCCAAATGAGTAGATCCTACTAAGAAGCCTAGATCATTTTGTCTTTACCTAGGTAGTAATCTTCTTTGTTCATAAAAGTATTTCCTTCATAACATCGTTGGAATGATTTCATGTAACTTAGAAACTTTATTAAACTACCTTTACTCAAAATATAACCAGCATCTCCACTGTTATATTTAATGCCCCAGTTTGAGATTCCATGACCTAAATAATAACTATCCTTATAACTTAAGCTTGCTACCATAAAACGTAAATTTTCTACTACTGCAAATGTGTCATCTTTCACAATAAGTACCCAATTAAAATCCATATTACTTGAAATATTTAAAAGTGATTGGCACAGTAAAGACCATGAAGAATTTTCTTTAGTTCTTTTTACTGGTGTATTATTGTTGAAATTTTTAGTCATATTCAGAAACATAACCTTATTACAACTTTGTACCCAGGTTGCATTTAATGCATTTATATACCTTGGTTTATAAACAAGTATTATGCATGTTATCTTAATTTTCTGAAATAAATACTGTACTTCAAGGAAATGCTTTGCTGAACCATACCGCAGAGTATCCATACTGACAGGAGCATGCAAAAACGTTTGATTATTCATCCACACATCGTATCTATTTTCAAAACAGTTTCTGTCTATTGAACGGTGATCCGTTTTATGTGAAAGTTCTACTTTTATACATACAATTAGGACTCCTATTGAAAATCCGATTATAAACGCAAACTTTGATAATATATCCCACATTTTACAATTTTATTACAATATCTCTTTTGATTTTACTTTAGGGTATTATCAACATTGTAATTCATATCTGTATAACAAAAGTTGAATGTTTTTCCATGATTTCATAGGGCCTTTTAATTTTTAATACTATATGCAATGAACCATAGTAATAACAGTACATAAAAACAAACAACTTAAAGGTATGTGCTTAAAGCCTTTGAATATACAAGCACTTTAAGTCTGTTGAATGTGTCTAAATAGCAACTACTCGTTTTCAATCATTTTTTAAAAAACGAGGTAACCTGTTTAAAAAATATATTACACTTGACATTAGTTTTTATGTCATTTATTTATCTTGTTACTGTATAACATTTTAATAAAACTTATTTTTAGTGTATTTACTTATAATGTGCTGTTATTTACATTATAACATAATACCTTTTTATGCAAGTAAGGAAAAAATACTGAAATATAATAACATGTTTGTTTTAAGTTGTTTTTCAAGAAATAATTAAAAACGTCGTCTTGTTGGTAGTATTGAAATTAAAAGAGGATATGCGTTTTATAATACTCTGAAGTTTGCAACACTATCAAATTTTCACAATTTTACTTCATTTTTGACGGACATTATTTAATATTCTTCACTCTTGTGTTATAAAACTAAAAATGTAAGTTAGGTTATTATTAGGTTAAATAATTTTATTCTCCACGTTTTAATCCTTAGTGTCCTTTGTTCTTTCAGTTAGCATTGCAACATATCAACTTCAAGAAATGTGTTCTAAACTGTATTTTTATAACGAAAAAAAAAACTTTATTTCACATTTCAAAACCACTGTAAGCCTTTTGTAAAAATATTTTGGTAAAAACTTATTAAACTGTCGAAACAGTATTACAGAATTTATAATTAGTGACTAAAGCATTATTTAATTTATTTATTTAGATTTACAAAAATACATACGTTATTGGTATCTTTAGCCACGATCGTATATTTTGAAGTATTTGAAACGCATGCGCAAATTTGAATATTTGAATACAAAACGATTCGTTAACCATTCGTTGACAACTGGTTAACCGTTTTATCATGATTGGAAAAGGTTTGTGTTTTGAGAGTTATTAAAGTGATTATGAATGTGAATTGTTCTTAAACTTTGTAAAATAAAACGGTATACATAAACGACTACCTAGTTTATTGATGTGTTATGAAAATGGCTGCAAAAGAATTATTCGCTGAACTAAACAGAAATTTACTTCAACGCGTTACTGATGGCGTCCTAGCTTTTAGTTCTATACACGAAGTAAGTCTTCATATTTCTCAGTTTTATTTATCGTTAAAATACTCACTTAAAATATTAATATCAAGAAGTATGACATCTGTAATGATCATGACGCTATAAGGACTAAGTACTGAAGCTTTACATGTCCATAATGTTGGTTCAACTATTGTAGAATTTTTCATGAAATATGTTGAAATGGGGACAAAATCTACTAAATGTGCCACATTATAAAAATTATTCAGAAAATTTAATTTTCATGAGAAAGTTGTTTTTAGCCAGTTGAATTAGCCTCGTTACTTTACATCAATAATTCCCAACGGGGGCTGTATCGCCCCCAGTTTCAAAAAGTAAAGGCTTCTACAATCGAATAGTAAAAAGGTTTTTAATGGCATTTCCTTCATTCTATATAGCTGGGCGTGAATTCAGTGCAGTAGCTAATTCACTATTAAGGAAAAGAAACAAACTACACATCACTGAACGTGGTGATTTACGATTAATGTATTAATGAAAAATTGAACCTGAAATTAATAAATTCTTAAAATTCCATCAACCTTAACCATCATATTGATCTTATTCTATTTATTATAATTATTTTGCTCTTATGAAATTAATATATAACTAACTTCATTTTTTGTTTAGTACCTATGTTACCCTTCCGTCGTATTATTGAAGTAATGGTTTTGTTTATGTAAAGTAACGAAGTTAACTCAACTGGCTAAAAAGGACCTTCTCATAAAAACTAAAATTTCTGCATTTTTTTTTTAATGTGACCCGTGGTAACACTTGTGTACAATCCATTTCATTTATTGATATTAACTACAAAATATACAACATTAACGATAAAAGGAATAGCTTTGTTTAATTTTTAATTTTAAAAAATTCGATCTCAAAATATTGCCTTACTATCTACTAATATTAAAGGGTCTTCAATCATATTTTATTCTCTAGTTATTACAATATATACAATCATTAAATAACTTATTTAATTTATTTAATGACTTGCTTTTAGATTTATTCTAAGAGATTAGACGATATTAAAAAGAAAATTGAAAAGAATGGAATTATTGAACGGGAAAATTTAAAAAGCATTTCTGAGAATGTTGGTAAGGTTTATTGCAGTTTTTACACTTTTAACAACTACTTTTAATATTCATCTTTTATAGAGCCAGAACAATCCAAAAAGGTTGATTCTCATTTAGAAAAAAAATCCAGTCGTCCTTTGCGAAAAGTTTTGCAAGATTCGAATTTAAATAATCAACAAGTAAATATTGATTTAAATGATGCAAAACTTGTTGTAAAACTAGAAAAACTTTCTGATGAATATGTCGAATCTATTGCTGAAAAAAATCAACAACAAAATATTGTTATTAAACAAGAAAAGAAATCTTTTAATCCGATGCCACCACCAACTGAATTACCCAAGAGAACAAGAACTAAAAGAAATGTTCCTAATAAAAACAGTGATTCTAAAATTAGTAACTCAGTTAAAGGGTTAACCAGGTTTACCGAATGTGATTCTGATATTATGATTGAAAAAAAAAATATCTCAGTTATTACACTGTCAGATACATCAGCAACAGAAGAAGAGGAACAAAAACAATCTAAAGGAAAAGTTAAAAATCAAAGAAAAAAGAAAGACGCTGTCGTTTCAGGCAATGAAAATGGGCAATCAGTTAAATCTAAATCACAGTCCAAAATTAAAAAGGAAATTGACTCAGATCATTCTGAGACTGATAGTAAAAGTAAGACTGATAACGATGAAACTGTAAGAGTGACTCGTACTAAAACTAGAGCTAGGGCAAGGGAACAAGACAAAGTCGATTCAGAAATGAGTAAACAAAAGCCTCCTGAAGTATCTACCGAATTTCTTAAACCTGAAGAAGTGCGATCTACGAGGTCTAAAATGAAGGCAATGAAACCAAAAAAATCAAATGAAAGAAGCAAAGAGAGGCATGAAGAAAGTCTTAAACGTTTAAGAAGCCCTTCATCTGAAATCGACATAAAAAATGAAGAAAAACAAAAAACAAAACCCAGAAAACCCAAAAGAGTAAAATCCGACGAAAAACGTAATGACTCTAAAACATCTTCAGTTTCCCCAGATGCTCTTCAAGAAGATACTGTTGAAAATAATAAAGTAAATGCTAATAGAATGGACCAGACTTACAACGTTAATAATCAAACATTTAATGTTCAACAGCCAAGCAATGCTGTGGTTTCTGACAATGAAAAAATGAACATATGTAATGGAAATAATACAGTTGTACTAAACAAAGCAAATGAAACTATTGTTTTAAATAAAAACAACGCAACAGTAATTTTACAAAAACCAACTATCCTACAAAATCCCATTAATCCTGATGACCTAATTACTGATGATGAATCCATCGTTGAAGATACGCCCCCTGTATCAAAACAACCAATAAAAACTAAGAAACCTGTTAAAACAACCAAACAAATATTTAGTCCTTTTAGTAACAGCCCAGTTAAGAAAAGAGTTGAAGCTTTTGAAAAATTGGGAGCTGAATTAAACGGTTCTGAAATACCTGTTCGAATAACAAGAACCAAGAAGAAAGCAATTGAAAAAGAAGAGGTAAGATTATTAATAACTGTAAAGGGCCGTTCATACAATACGTCACGCTAAAATTAGCTTTTTTTGAACCAACCCTCCCGGTTGTCACGCTGTGTCACAAAAACTAAAACCCCTCCCTCCTGAACATGCTAAATTGTGATTGATAATATACAAATTTTGATAGTCAAAAATATTTATTTTATTTTTAAAATAAAATTTAAATAAATTAATAAATATCTTTTGTAACGAACAAATAAATAATATTTCTATATGTACATTTAAATGCCTGTATATTTACTAATACGAAATGAATGATATATCATGACAAAAATTTAAAAAAGAGCCGAGAAAATAAATACTACAGTAAAAATTTTTGATGAACGGCGAACGTCACGTTGCCGTAGACCCCCTGTCCCCCCTTGTCACATCTTGTCACACTCAGCAAGACCCCTCCCCCCCCCTTGTATGCGAACGTATTTTATGAACGACCCTAACAGGATAAAACAAAAAGTAATCTCTAAATTGTAATTTAATTATAGGTGGAAAAAAATAATCAAAAGGTTGAAGAAAACAAAACTACAAAAGAAAAATCAAAAATAACAACTCCGTTAGCGTCACATCGCTTTTTGCCTAAAACATTTAATTCTGTAAGCAAGATACAAAACAACATTTCGCAAAAGAATGCCTTTAACGAGTCATTAATTTCAACAAAATCGGCAAGTGCACTTAAAATTTCTCAAAATGAATACAAAGAACGTGAACTCAAAAGGCGCGAAAAAGAAGAAGAAGCATTGCGTAAACGTGAAGCCCTTCTCCAAGCTCAGATAGAGGAAAAGAGGCGCAAACGAGAAGAGAAGCAAATTAAAGCACAACAACAACGTGAGGCTCTCGAAAAAGACAAACAACGAATGCTGGAAGAAGCAGAACGTTTAAAAGAAGAAAAACACAAACAGCTCTTAGCCGAAAAAGAAGAGAAACAACAAAGATTAAAAGAAGAAGCTAATAGGAAACGCATGTTGGCTTTGCAGAAAGCGAAGGAGAAAAAGAAAGAAGAAGTAATGTGGAAAAAAATGGAAGAAGAAGAATACAAGCGAAAGCTAGAGGAAGAAAAGAAGAAATTGGAATGGAGGCCTATTAATGTTAGTAAACAAAATAATAACGACGACCAGCCTATTTATCTTATTCAGGAAGCGCCTTTGTTGCCCACTGATGACTGTTATGACTCAGATGATCCAAGAAGTAACTATAAGAAGAATGTTCCACAATGGGCAACAAGTAGGTGTTTATAAATATAAATCGATAACATCTAAATTGAAACAATAAAATAATGCATGCAGGCATTGAAATTTTTATTTTATTTTTCAGGGAACGAAATCCATAAAATGTGCCGGGCTATGTTCTATGCTGGTGATCAAATAAAGAATTCATTTTTCCGATGTAACGCACAGTCACCTGATTTACGACAAATATTCTATAAAATTGACTCACGGAAGTTAAAAAGAACGTCTAGTGCGGTATGGCACGAAGCACCACGGTACACCCAATTAGAAAAGCCTAAAGAGGTATAAGTATTATTTATCGTACATCTTAATCAATCTTTGCATTTTACGTATCTAGTTTATAATTTTCCCTTATTTTATATCAATATTAATTTAGTAAATACATCCGTTTTCTTTTAACTGAACTATTTTATAATACGTATTTCCTTCATTTTAAATAACATAACGACTAAACTAAAAACTGGAATTTGCAGTTGTATAAATTTGAGTGTATTTACTGACAGCATTTAGGTATTATTAAATTATATTATTGTGTTTTATATATTAACATACATTAGTACTGTTCAAATGTTTTGTTTTTTAGTCATATATTTCATGTACAATTATTAAAACGATACAATGAAAACCATTGGTGAGATTAACGATCAATTTATCAATTTACATAAATAAGATAGTAACATGGTAAATAATCTTCATCACTCTGTAATAAGTACAAATGAATAGTTACACCTTCTTGAAATAAGAAAAAAAAACATGTATGGGTGGGCTCCTTTGCTCTGCTCTAAAAAAGCAATAGAATCTTCAATTAAATAAAAACTTTAACACACATAAGCAGGCGAAAAAAACTTACTGAAACTCTTTGTAGTCTTAATAACTAAGCTCTTAAAGTTATGTTAATAATTAATTTTGTGCAAGCAAATTGATTGGGTACAGTTTTTTAAAGGAATTTAATGCTCTTTGTTGATTGCTTGGAGCGGCTCAAAATTAGTTATTTATGTTAATTTAGGAGCTTAGTTACTAACCCTAAAAAAGTTGGTATTTTTTATTGCTTTTCAGTTTCTGTTTTCGTAGGTTTGTTTTTTTAATCTTATCTATTTTCTTATTATTTTTTGTCGATACCAACTTCTACCTATAATATTTGATTTTTAATTACTATTACAATATGTAGCTTCTTTACATTAACTACCTGTTGACTTTATATAATTACCTGCTGTTTAACTGTTAGCAGTTGGATAATATAAACACTTAAACCTTCAAAAATGTTTCTAGAGTAAGAAAATAATATATAGAAGAAACTACTGGTAACTGAAAAAAATGAAAATTCAGTAAGCAGTAAAATAAATCATTAATTATTTTTAAGATATAGCCTACTCAATAAAGAAATATCGAAATTGGATAATCCAGTACAAATTTTATACTCAATGTGTAAACAATGTCAACTTTTTATCTTTGGGGGTAGATATTTTCCAAATTTAATTAGATCCAACTTCGAGGTAAAAACTAAATTGTTCTATAGTTATTCGAGGTCATACATAAAAAATTATACATGTCAACTTGAGAACCTCCCCTTTTTTCATCGGTTAAAAAGGTTAAAATCGCAAAAGGTGGTGTAGTAAGAATACTACAGTAAATTTAACAGACGTTCATATAAGATTAATACGAAACTGTAGGCCCAATAGGTAATTGCCCTTAATCGTAAAAAACGGATACGCGTGTTTTTAACGAAATATACCAGAAACCCCTGCCTGTGTTTTAAGTTTATTAAGTGATCAAGAAGAACCAAAACATTGAAGATTGTTAGGTTTCTATTTTTAAACATAATTATGACTTTACATTTACCTCTAAATGCCCACACGTTCTTATTAGATTTGTTGGCAAAAACCTCTCCCAGAGATTTCCACAAGCTTATTTCTTAATAATATATTTACAATTTTCCATTTTTTGCGATTGAAAGACAACAGATTTCGTTGTAGCCATAAACATATCAAATCAATCGTTTTTCTCATAAGGGGACAATCACTCATTTATTTAAATGAGAATAAATTAAAATTTGGATGCACAAAACCTTAATCTGACTAAATCATTGCAAATCTGTTTTAGAAATACATAGCAATATTAAATAATGTTTATTAACGAACTACTCATAAGTTATAATTCCTGCAGTCATAGTAAATATCTAAAAAAGGCAATGTTTAATGCATAAATATAAGTTAAGCAACATTAAAAACCCGCAGGAAATTGAGTAATAAACAAAACATCTGAAAATGTTATGTTGGTAACAAGTTTTCCACTAAAGTGCAGATGTTTTTTTAATTGTTGATACGCGATATAACCACTATACTTGGTTATCACATTCAAGTATAATTAAAAATTATTAAAATAAAATACGTTTTTTTCTAAAATGAGTTGGGGTAAGCTACTTTTGTTTTCTTCTTTTAGTAATTATTAATTAAAATAATTTTTATATAGAAACATGTTCCTCAAATGCATCTCAAAATTCGGTCGACTCTGATATGACATTTTGTGAAGAACTCGAGAAAACCAATCGTGTTTTAAGGAAACGAAATTCTATAAAGTATTCGGAATCCTATTTTAATTCGCAAGCGCAAATAAAAAAACTTTCATTAAAATATATAACTGATGAAAACAAAAATTATAAATATATATTACAAGATTGCATTTTTAAAATTCGCAATCATCTTAACAAGATACGAATAATGACTATGGATGAAATTCAGAGTTTAGTAAATGACCTTAATAAACTTAACACACCTAATAAGGAAAATACGGCGATGAAAGGGAAAGTTTTAAGTCAGTTAAGAAGCTTATTCGAAGAAACGGTCGAAATTGAGCAACGTTTCAGTTCCTTAAATATAAATAACTCGCAGGTGATTAATACTATACAAGATTATTGTTTAAAATCTCATCAGGATGTTGCGGTAAATGACACCCAAAATACAATCATAAGTAACAAAACCAACGGCGAACAGTTGGAAACTTCTTATTCTTATAATTTTATAAACACTGGCGAAGTTAATAATTGTACTCAGTCTTCTGTTATTGATACAATACAAAAAGATTTGAATAAATTAAAAGAAATAGAAAAATTTAAAAATCAGGATCCTATCGCAAAATATTTTGAAGAAATTCTTCAAAAATCTTCAACAGTTTCGTTTTCGTTTGACGAAAATATGCTTTCTAATGCGGATTTCAAGACACCATCTCTAAAGGCTCCATTGCATACACAAATTAAATCAGATGACATAATAATGAATTTCACGCAATCTGAAAAGTCAGAAATATTCCACGGAACGGACGATAATATTAATATTTTACCGAAGGATATGAGTTTCGATGATATAATCCCTTCATCTATTATAGAAAACAAGCATAAAAAGGTTCAAGTAAAAACTATGTTAACAACATTACCAAATAATAATGTGCCTTCAACTGGAACTTCTTGTGAGATAATATCTAAGAATACAATTCCTTCGACATTTTCTCAGGAATTAAAAGTTGATAATTGTTTAACAACCACAAATTATGATTCAAATGAATATGACCAATCATTTCCGATAGAAATGCTCACAAATAATTTATTTGAAAACCCTTCAGTAAAATTGTGTAAATCATTACAAATTTCCTGTAAAGACGAAAATTCAAAATTTTGCTCTGATGACTATCTGAAATTTGATTACAATTATTCCACAATTATGCCTATTTTGCCATGTTCAGATGAAAACAACGGAAATTTACTTTTAAAACTTGATGGTAATAATAACGAGCATTTAAAATCTAAAAATATCAGTTCACCAATATTAAGAAAAAAACTAAATTATAAAACGCAAAGTTACAAATATACAAAATATTCGAGAAAATATAAATCAAAAAATATTTCAAATAAAATAAAACGTTTAACACCCTCTAATAATATCAACACTGTGCAACAGATTTGTATAGTACCGTCTCAAATAAAAATTTATCCTCAAGCACAGCAATTTGATGACAGAAACGAATTTAATACAGTAAAAGGCAACGAAAACATTCAAAGTTTAAATTGTAATATTACTCCCAATTCAACAGATATTGATTTAATTAATAATAATGGATTAGCTGCAACTGCAAATCGCGGTACACTTGAATTTGCAACAAATGAAAATCCAACAAGCAGTGACATAAGCGAGGAACCAGAATTGCAAACCTTAAAGGTTGTTATTGAAAAAGTAGACAAATTTAAAAAAGAATTTGCAAAGTGGATATTGCAAATAGCAATGGATGAATGTTCAAGAAAAAGTAATAGTAATTACATAGCAGAAAATATACAAGAAGAAAAGGATATAACAGATTTAAATTTTCAATTAACAGCTCAAGAGAAAAATCAAAATTATTCTAAAATTAATGAAATAGCAAACTTTTACAGAGAAAAACTTAGAATCGAGGGACTTCCTAAATTTGATGATTTTCCTAAAAAGCCGTTTTGTGTCAATTTTGATGAAATTGATAAAAAATATCAACAACGAAAATAATTTAATTCCATAATTTTTTTGTTAAGTACTTCTTAATTTTCATTTATGAAAGTTGACAAACCTATTTTAGATAATCAAATGTATTAAATAATATTCATAAATTTATTAAATAGATATATAAAACTACATATTTTGTCATATGTATACAATAACGATAACTTACCCTCAAATTAATTAAGAATATATTCGACTAGAAATTTTGAACTTTATTATATAAATTATCACAGTAGAAAAAGTAATAGACCAAAAATGTAATACTTAAAACTGTTCGGTTGAAAATTCTGGTAACTAATAATTAAATTTATCAACTACTATTGTAAATCTAAAAGGAAAGATTAATTTAAATGAATACTTTTTATATCAAAGGCAAGCACCTTATTAATACACGAATCATTCAGATCATTATGCTGATGCACAGAATAAGCAATAATTATATTAATCTATCCCTCATATACAGATTTAAGAGATATTTTATTTTCAGTAAATTAAAAACCCTTTTTAATGGATTTTTACCATAATTAGTTCAGTTAAACATTGAATCAAAGTACTTTTTAAAAGCTTAACTTTCCTCTAACTTTAAAAAACCCTAAAGCATTTCGATTGTGAATAAGCGAGCCAAGTCCAACATAATTTTCAAGCATTATATCCTTATGAATTATAATACATTTTAGGCCCTCGTTTTCTCGTAGACTTGTAATGGCAGTGCATATCTCCTCAATAAAACTATCCACATCATACATTCTCCTTCGTTTTTCATCAGTACATTCTACAAAAAAAGTTTATAAAAAAAATAGGTACATATTTTCGTTTTTCTTATGCATACCTTTATATTTTAGTAATGGGTGAGATGTTAAAGTTACGAAAGGAACGTGATTATTTAAGGGATTCCATTTTTCAACAAAATTAACAGGTTTGCCTTTGTTCCACAAAAGACGTATTCCTCTCGAGTATCTCTTTCTATTAAAAAAGCAACGAACGCAAATAAACAATTTACATGACACAATTAACAAATACATAAAAATAAACAGTAATATTAATGACTGATGATTTTTTCTACAGAGAAAGATATATAACCATGCAACATTAATAATCTAATAAATAAATTATAATAGTCAAATGTCAAATAGTGTTTTAATAATTGGAATAAGTGCAATAACAAAAAATATGGTTTTGAAGCAATGAATAATAGCCCATGTACTTTTTAAAGCAAAAAGAAAACACATAACTACACCAACTGGCAATTAATACCTATATTGAAACATGTCGAATAATTTTGTGTCTTTTGGTTTGGAGCAATGTTCAAAGAATACTCTATGAATTATATTGGAAAATCCATCAACTAAACCTTGCAATTGCCTGCAGAAAAGATGTTAATTACTATATTGGTCTAATTTACTGATAATAAATACAACAGAACACAAGAGTAATTACTCTAGTTTAAATAGGTTTTTGTGATGTTAAAAGTTTTTACTACCAATCATGTAAAGCAGTAAAGAACACTATCAATTTATATTAAAGGTCTTGAATTTCTCTATGCTTCTTATTAGATTACTCTAATTTTTGAAATAAATACTTGATACAAGCTAAATTAAAAAATTTCAGTGTCTAATCAGTGTTAGAACAATTGTACTCTTTGAAACTTTTACATGGCAGTGTACTTAGGCTGTTGTTAAAACTTTTTACAATAATTTTTTTCTAAAAAAGTTATTTAACTAAAATACTTACGGAACTAAGGAAGTGGAGGGATATGTAAACTCTCCAATTTCTATAGTATCAATGTTGTTTAGAGAAACTTTCCTGCAATCTAATCTCTTTAGAGCGATAAAATCATATTTAACAATAGTAACTGCTTTTGTAGTAAGTAAAACCAAGCGTTCCTTGTCAGTATTCCATAAACTCACCCTGATTGGAAATAAATCAATAATAAATAACATCTGTAAATAGTGAACATAATTACTCTGTGATTAAATATGCTGAAACTAGTGTTCCATCACTTTTAACATCTAAAAATTGTTCCATACATTCATTAACAGCATGCTCAATAACACTTTCCCGAAAAGTAAAAAAATCAATTGCATTTCCTGATGTAGTAGGGGAGACTGGTTTGATTACACCATTGTTTTGCTTATCTTCTTTCGTTGTTCCAGAATTCCATAAAGCTTCCTTTACTAAAACAATAATTAAAAATAAACCTTCAACAAAAGAATATATAAATATATACTTAATTGAAGCACAGAAGGACATATTATGAGACCTGTGTGAATAGACATTTCTTAAATGTTGAACAGTTTAATAATTTATTACAGTTCTTATTAATTAAAATGTCAAGTGTAGTTATTATTATCTTATCTATTTGATGCTACAAATTACAAAGACAGGCAGATATGCTCACATTGTTTACTAATTGAGGTGACTGCAGGTGAGGCATTGCCTTCATCCTTTTCTTCATTAGAGTCTATTACAAAGACATTAGTTTTTGGCTGACTATTTCCCTTTTGAACATTTTTATCCTCTTCAGTTAACTGCAACGTTACTTGAATATCCTCACAAAGATCGTCTTCCAAGTCCATGTTTAAAAATTCTTTATTTAAATAAGTGTAGCCGACAATTAAAAAAAAGATTACACCTGTTGTTGCAACAAACACTAAAATGTAAAGAAAGGAATTGTTTATTAGTTTTATAACTATTTTATAACCTTCAAAAACTTGATTCATAGATCTAAAGATCTTGTGGAGGAGTGTTAGAACTTATCTATGATTTGAACCATTGAACTCAACTTTATTTTGTATCTATGTTCTCTGATTGGTTCACGCATATATCTATGAATATATCGATTAAAACGAAGAGTAAAGTTTCGCGCCAAATTGAGTCATCAACCGCATTAAGAGTAGTTCATCGATTTCAGCTTCCATCTTAAACTCTCGCAGTGCTCTCAACCGTTTTAACTTCGTTCTGTTCGTTCTGTTAATTAATAAAGTAATTCATGTTTGTGGTTTATATATTTAGTTGTTTTCTTATACTACAAGGACATTTAACTAAACCAACCGCAACATTTGGTGACCCCAACGAACACGCGCCCAACGAACACGCGCCCGACGAACACGCGCCCAACGAACACGCGCCCAACGAACACGCGCTCGACAACACACGTCCCATTCACTGGCGTCTAACGAGTCTTAAATCTCACCAACCATCATTGTGTCCTGTGAAGATGTCTAATCCATCTCAAGATACAACGCCATCAATCCAGGTTGACAGAGTTGCTGTGAAAGCACCACCTTTTTGGAAATCAGATCCCAAAGTCTGGTTCTTGCAATTGGAAGCTCAGTTTCAACTCGCAAATGTTACTGTTGATCAAACGAAATTCAACTACGTAGTCAGTGCCGTCGACACGGAGATCTTATCCCAGGTAACAGATATTTTAATTTCTCCTCCTTTGACCAACAAGTATACTGCAATTAAAGAGAGACTGACAAACATTTACTCTGACTCGCATGAACAACGTCTTCGTACATTATTATCAGGCGTTGAATTGGGCGATAAAAAGCCGTCACACCTACTCAACGAAATGAATAGATTAGGTGGCACAGCTCTACCAGAAGACCTTCTTAGAATTTTATGGATGCAACGTCTTCCCGCTCACATACAAACTGTATTAACTACCAGTTCTGATACAATTCAGCAATTAGCCAAAATGGCAGACAAGATTGCCGAAATCGAACCTCGTAGCGTCGCTTCCACAACTGCAAATAACAGCAATTTCGGTGATACAATACAAAAACTAGCTAATGAAATAGCAGAACTTAAATCAGAGTACCGTAGGAATTTTGAGCGTCTAACAAAAAACTTTAATCGGCAATACAGGGACAGCTCAAAAACTCCAAACTCACGTCTGACTAATAGTGATTTATGCTGGTATCACTGTCAGTTCAAAAGCAAGGCCAGGAAGTGTTGTGCTCCTTGCAAATACTTCAAATCGATCACAAATTCACATCCGGATACTCTTTGTCGCCTAGAATCTCTCAAAAACACCAGTCGTCGATTAATCATTTATGATCCTACAACTAAGATCAAATTTTTAATCGATTCAGGATCTGACGTTTCAATAATTCCACGTTCCTCAGCGAAACTCAAGCCTTCGGAATTTAAATTATATGCAGCCAACAACACTGTTATTGACACCTTTGGCACTAAAACAATAACAACTAGTCTTGGCTTACGTCGATCATTTTCATGGCCATTTATCATCGCCAACACAAAAAACGCTATCATCGGAGCTGATTTTCTTCATCACTTCAATCTTCTTATTGATCTTAGACAAGGTAAATTGATTGATACCTTAACCAAAATCTCTTCACCAGGTATCTCTGCACCTCCATCATTATCTTTATCTACTATTGCTCCAAATTCTAAATTCTCTGACATTCTTAGAGATTTTCCCGGGTTAACGACTTTTAACAAACCTCTTAAGCCCTCAACACGTCCATCTTCAATCAACACCACGCATTATATTGAAACCAATGGACCTCCTGTTTTTGCTAAAGCCCGTCGATTACCCCCTGACAAGCTTCGTATTGCTAAACAGGAATTTGAATATATGTTACAGCAGGGAATCTGCCGTCCCTCTAATAGCCCGTGGGCGAGTCCTCTTCATATGGTTTCTAAAAAGAATGGTCAATGGCGTACGGTAGGTGATTATCGTGCACTCAATAAAATTACCATTCCGGACCGTTATCCCAATCCCATAGATTACGAGCAACTTGCTCACCTTCAACAAGATGATACTGAATTACAACAACTTCTTCAAAATCCTAATTCTACTTCTCTTTTATTACGTCAAATCCAACTCCCGGACACCAATTTTCGCATTTACTGTGACATAAGTCAATCCCAAGTTCGTCCTTTCGTACCATCGCCTCTTCACAAGTCAATTTTTAACAATTTTCACAACTTGGCTCACCCAGGTATTCGTGCGACCACAAAACTTCTTACAACCAAATTCGTTTGGCCCTCCATTAATAAAGATATTACTCGCTGGACTCGTTCTTGCATAGGTTGCCAAAAAGCAAAAGTACAAAAGCATACTCGTTCTTCCCTACAACAATTGGATCCATCATCGTTTGTTCAACGACTTAAAGAAAAAATCAACCTCCTGCGACCTGTACCTCAACGTCAACGCAGCCAATCAAACAACTTCATCTCTCCAGATCTAAAAATCTGTACACATGTCTTTGTGCGTCGTGATGCGGTCAAGAAACCCCTTCAACCGCCGTTTGATGGTCCGTATCGCGTAGTTAACCGTTCTGAAAAATATTTTACAGTGCATGTTAACGGCAGCAACACAAACATTTCCATAGATCGCCTCAAACCGGCATTTTTACTTAATGATGACCCCATTGCTCACGATCATTCTTATGCTAAAGTGCAACAAGTGTTACAATACCGCAAGAAGCATGTGCAATTTATAAAACATTAAAAACATTGCTTTGTACCAACCAACACTTTTATAATACTCTATTTTTAGTATTCTTTTGTACACAATTTGTTGTTCATTGTTATATTTCTTGTACTCTTAGCTCTTACCTTTGGTAAACTGTTGTTTCGTGGCCTTGCCACTGGCGGGAGAGTACTGTGGAGGAGTGTTAGAACTTATCTATGATTTGAACCATTGAACTCAACTTTATTTTGTATCTATGTTCTCTGATTGGTTCACGCATATATCTATGAATATATCGATTAAAACGGAGAGTAAAGTTTCGCGCCAAATTGAGTCATCAACCGCATTAAGAGTAGTTCATCGATTTCAGCTTCCATCTTAAACTCTCGCAGTGCTCTCAACCGTTTTAACTTCGTTCTGTTCGTTCTGTTAATTAATAAAGTAATTCATGTTTGTGGTTTATATATTTAGTTGTTTTCTTATACTACAAGGACATTTAACTAAACCAACCGCAACAATCTACTAATAACAGACAACTATAAATTATGACGACAGACATCATAACAGACATGATGGACATGACCTAGCGTTGCCAAGTGATTTTATTCCCAAATTTTTATCAAAATTCCCCTATATTTCCCTAAATATCAAAATGCTTTTATTACAATTTTTGCAATATTTCGGTGGGGACAGTTTTCTACTAACATTTTTGGCAAAATTTAGACCAAAAATTGGGTCGGACTAGTATGTTGACCGTTAAAGCTAGTGACAATACATATACATAGTTGGATTGTTGGATAGCTGGATAGCTTGAGGTGTGAGGAGCACAAATATGCAAGTTACAAGTATCGCCGACTTACAGTTCGAGAGTTATCACTTGTTAACTTTTCAATATTATCAACCACAAATATACGGGTAAGTCTATCGGGGTAGGATACTGGGATAGTGGATAGTTACTATGCACCACCGAAAAGTGAGGAGAGCACGATTTCCATTGCGCCACGATTTGACAACGTTTCTAGGTTAATTAAACCAAAATAAAATGAAAATTAAGAAAAAAATTTTTCGATATCTCGCTTCGTTTTCGAGATATCGAAAATCTAGCAAGAGTTCGGCCGTTTCCATGGGCACACTCATATATCATATAGGCATTTAAAAATTTATTTATAATGGTCCTTCGAGCCGGATGAGTTTTCTACACAAGTAATTTTGCGAAGCAGCCGTCAACAATCAGCGGAACAGTGAAATTGCACAAGTAAAGATTCAACGGATTAACGGGTATTACTTCTAACTGTTAGTTATCCAGAGCAACTGTGTATGTCGAAAAAACTTATTCGTGAGTGTTATCAGTAAAAGTGCGTAATTTTACTGAGCGGAACTTAGTGTGCGTTTTCCGACAACTGTAAGTTTTGTGAAGCAGCCGATTAAACGTCGCTTAGCAGACATCGGAACAACAAAACAACGAGCAGATAGGATACACACATTCCACAGCAGGAGATCTAGGATTACAATCATCACGTTTATCAACGCCACCGTAGCCTATTTTGGGGTAAGCTTAAAACTATCAATAATCCTTTTCCCATTTTCTGGCGTATCTATATCCATTCTCCTTACAACATGACTAACGTAGAATTGCTGAAACGAAAACAAACCGACGTGAAAAAACGTCTAACCAGATTTCGCAATTATTTTGACCAAAATCAACAATCTCCAGATGTAGAGCTTCTTCAAATAAAACTCGAGGCGCTTAAAACACATTTCTCCAGTATGTACGAGATTTACGAGCAGACCCTAGGGTTAGATGATGCAGTACAAGAAGAACAGGATAACGAGGTCGAGACCATAGAAGAAAACCTTTTTAAATTAGTTGCAGATGTTACTCGTCTAACTCGGGGTAGAGCAGAATCAAAACTTTCTTCTACAGCTGTCCACAGTTCAACTCCTTCTCGTGCTTTTCTTAGTCATTTACCTGAAATAAAACTAAAAAAATTTTATGGGGCAATCGAGGATTGGCAGTCATTTTACAGTTTATTTGTAAGCAAAGTTCATTCTAACACACGGATTTCCGATATCGAGAAGTTCTATTATCTTCAAAATTCATTATCTGGTAGAGCGTCACAGCTAATCAACGCAATCGAATATACGGAGGAAAACTACCAAGAAGCATGGGAGATTTTATTAAGAAAACATGATAATTCTCGTCGCGCTATTCTGAAACATTGGGCTGTTCTGCACGAGTATCCACGCTTACAGCGAGATAATCCGTCGGCTTTGGACGATCTCAGCGTAACATTTCGTCAACATATTCGTTCTCTTAAGGGTCTAGGAGAACCGGTAGAGCATTTTAGTAGCGTGTTCATATTTCTATTGTTAAACAAAATAGGAGAAAATACCAGGTTTGCTTGGGGAACCACACTAACTGATAACAAGATGCCGAACTACGAGTCTCTGTTGCAGTTCTTAGAACGACGTGGAAGCTGTTCGGAAACTTCAACTAATCACAAAGTGGATGCTGATCGACACAGTCATGTGCAGTAGAAATCCAACAATAAATATAGCCAACACAAGGCAAAGGCTTTTCTTACTAAAACGGGCAAAAAACTTTTCATTATTTGTCCTATATGTCAACAATCGCATTCCATTTACAGATGTGATCGTTTTCTAGCAATGTCTTGTGAGGAACGCAAGGAAGCGACATACAAAAATAAATTATGTTGTAATTGTTTAAAATTAGGACACAGCGTAAACGATTGCAAAAGTGGCAATTGCAGATTCTGTGGGGGAAAACATAGCTCACTTCTACATCCAGACAAAAGGGCGTCCGCTGTCGTCATTTCCACACCATCAGCATCTCAAGGAACAGGTTCTTCTAGGGATGTCACGTCATCTTGACTAGTGGAAAAGTCAGCCAGATCATTTCTGTTGGAGTCGGTTGGCTGTGAGGACATTCTACCCACTGCGCTTCTCAACATTATTGATAACGATAATTATGCATTTTCCTGTCGTGCTATCATCGATACGGCGTCCAGCAGGAATTTTATAACATACGAATTGGCTGACAAACTACAATTAACAAAACACAGAAAAGCGGTTCCTATTGATGCATTGAACGAGATGACAACATTGTCCAAATACTCTGTGATGGCTACAATAAAATCCTTACACAACGGATATTATAAAACTTTGGAATTTTTAGCAATACCATCTATTGCGTCATTAGTCCCCAATCAGTTGATAAAGCGTAAATTGTTCAATTTGCCGAAAAACGTCCAGCTAGCAGATCCCTCGTTTTACAAACCCGCTCCTCTTCAGCTTCTCATAGGTTCAGGGCCGTCTTTATCTATCCTATGCATCGGACAGATCAAGTTATCATCCACAGAAAAACCCCAGATCTCGTGTTACAAAAAACACAACTGGGATGGATAATTGGTGGTAGTTTGCCTTTATATACAAAAGGGAACAGGGCCAAATGTCATTGAAGCTTGAAACTGATATATCCCGTTTTTGGGCCAATGGAAAGAATACTATCACCTGAAGAAGCTGCATGCGAAGAGCACTTTTCGAGGCATGTAACACGTCATACAAATGGACGGTACGAAGTTCCCTTACCATTCAACGAACAGAAACAACTGTTAGGCGAATCTTATACTATGGCGTTGAAGCGGCTACAATCACTAGAAAGATGATTTGCAAGATGTCCATCTCTTAAAGTTCAATATTCTTCTGTCATGAATGAATACCTCAATCTGGGTTATATGTTCAAAATTACAGATACCTCTGTCCAAGGCTATTATCTTCCACATCAAGCTGTCGTGAAAGAGAGCAGCATGACGACGAAAGTCCGCGTAGTATTCGATGCATCAGCATGTTCGAGTACTGGTATTTCATTGAACGACGCACTCTTAGGTGGTCCCACTATTCAGGACGATATCTTTTCGCTGCTTTTAAGATTTCGACTGTATAACTATGTACTAATTGGGGACATAGAAAAAATGTACCTACAGATAGCAATTCAAAAGGAAGATCAACCTTTTCTACGCATCCTATGGCGAGAAGAAGACAAATCTGTAGCGGTATATCAATTTAGTCGATTGATTTTCGGGCTCAAACCAGCTTCGTTTTTAGCGACCAGGTGTATACAGCAACTTGCGGATGATGAAGCTTACAAGTACCCAAAGGCTGCACAAATATTGAAACGAGACCTTTATGTAGATGATCTACTGACTGGCACCAACAGCATACAAGAGATGATACACCTGAGAAAAGAAATTACGGATCTTTTATCGTGTGGAGGTTTCAATCTTAGGCAGTGTGCTTCCAACTCCGACGAGGTGATTCGGACAATACCAAACAAGAACGTCAATTTAGCCCTGCAAGACAACGATCAGACACCCCTTAAAACTCTAGGAGTACATTGGAATTCACGACAAATAATCAAACATCACTTTTAATATTCACAACTATCATCGATTCATTGCTAACGGTTAAGTAATCTATCCGTATGTATTAAGTTTTTAGTGTTAAGTGTTATTTAATAAAAGTTCAAAAAGGCAATCGTCTTCTTTTATTTCAAATAATACAAAAGTTCGTCAAACTAGGCGTCAACATTAATATAATATATTAAATAGTATTTATTTAAATTTTATAAGTTCGGTTTCTTTTGGGACATACTGTGTATGTATATTAAATGACAATCGCACAAATGAATAAAAAGTTAGTGAAGTGGATTGATCCACCAGCCCACCACTTTGAATAATGCTTACATAAATTCAACAAGTCAATAAATACACAGCAGAAAAATGTTATTAGGAAAAACAAGACAAACCCAAAATACCTAGTCTTAGTTTATAAGTGTAGTTTCATCGTCTTTTTATCATTAATTTACAAAAGATGAGTTGATTAGCTCACTGGGTGTACTTTATTTCTGTAGGTAAATTTACTTATGTGTTATTATTATTATTTTAAAACTGGCTTTCAATTATAAATGAATACTTAATATCAGGCCTATTCTGTAACTCAATAGAAATGTAGGCATTGAATCGAGATGTGGAGAGATCGTAATGTACCCACTTCTACTGCGCCTTTCAACGTCGATTTTTGGTATTCTGTAACTAAAGTAGACGACGTGACAATCGAAATTTATGATTTCTACAAGACGTTAGGTGAAAAACGCGGCAACACTGCATTTTTCATGCGAATATGGGCCTTAGTAACCATCTGACAGTTGGTTATTTTAACCTAACCGAACTAATAAAGCAAATTTGTGTTGAATACCGAGAATTGAGAGTGACGTACCCAAGGGTAAACCAGATGTCCAGTGAAACCCTTAGCAGGTAGAGAAATTCACACTGCCTTAAGAACCACTTTAAGCAGTAGGCGCATGTGCGAAGAGCTTTCTACCATCGAAATAACGATTTCGACAGCTTCCATGCAGTCGAAATGTCATATTTCGATGGTCGACTTTACATTTCGATTCGAGGAGTTACAGAATACCGATTCCGTACAATTTCTATTCTACCCCACCACTTCTATTCGATTTCAAGCATCTCTATTCGATTTGGAGTTACAGAATAGGCCTGAATTTCTATTCTACCCCACCACTTCTATTCGATTTCAAGCATCTCTATTCGATTTGGAGTTACAGAATAGGCCTGAATAATATTATATTAAAAACATGGAATTATCGTTGTTATATTTTCATCTTTATTAAGTTTCAGTGAAGAGTGATAACGATGACTTTCTTTCCTAAAAAGAAGGTATGATGAAGATAACTAGAAATTCACTTCTAAAGCAATTTTGTGCATTAAATTGATTACTTTTTTTGGATAGGACGTTGGTCATTTCCAGGACAGATGGTAAGAAAAAATATTTAATACAATTTACGAAGAGCTTGAATTAATTTCGATCGACTTTATGAAAAATTACAGTTATCGATTTATTATAGATAAATTGATTGTGACGAATTCATTAATTATTTCGTACATTTACTTTATATTTCTACAAAGTTGGTTAGTATACCTTGTTTTGGTTTTTAGTGAAAAATTGATTTTTTTGTGTAATTATTGATGTTTTTTTTACAGATGCATTTGGGAATGCACTTATTTTCCTGCCTGTGAGATAATATTCTCTTAAACAGTTCCATTTACCTTCACTTCCTTCCTAAATGTTAAAGGGTTTTTTAAATATTAGAAGGTAAGATACCTTTGAAAATAAATGCATGAATATGTGAAGTTATTTGTGTGACTTTGAAACTGTGATAAGTGCATTGTAGACTGCATTACCTATGTATTTAAAGTGAAATAAGCACATACATGTTTGATGTAAGGTAATTAAAGAATTTTTTTTAGGCTTCACTATAAGGCAAGGGCACTACAGTCTTATGTGTAGAACATTACTAGGAAGTCTTATGACTATGAATACGTGTTCAGTCACGGAAAACACAATTAACAAAACAAAACAACGAATTTATTTAATTACTAAAGTTAATTTGACTACACTACGGTTATAAACAAGTCTACGCAATTTATTTCACTAAAAAGTCTATTTCCCCGCTCGCCTCTGGTGCAAACACTCACTATCGCTCTCTTTAATGGAGACAATACTTGTCGCTCGGTATGAATTCTATCGCCCGTGTTGCCTATCGATCGCTTCGCTTCCAAACATCAGCTGTTCACTGTCAACTAACTCGGTGTGAGTGTCTCGCTTTTATATAGTCTGTTCAGCCTTTTTCTAGGGAATTCTACAGCCGTCTAGTAATCCAATTGTTTTCCCATTGATCGTTGCTGGTGTTTTCTAGATGTTTCAGGAAAGCCGGGAATATTCCTTGTGTATTCAGGGAAGATGTTCACTAATTATGCTCACACCAACTTAATTGGCAAGTACTCGTAACACTGCCCCCTTCTTAGAATTGATCGTCCCGATCAATCTCTTGACCTTTGTAGGGCGCCAAGCGGTCCAAGTGTACAACTTTCATCTTGGCCTTTGGTCCTCTCTGAATACGGTAGACCACGTCATTCAGCCTTCTGACCACAGTGTAAGGTCCTTCCCAGGCTCGCTGTAGCTTTGGTGAGCGCCCTTTTCGACGGACAGGATTGTAAAGCCACACCTGGTCCCCTTCTCTGAATCCTGTGCTGTTGGCTCTCCGGTCGTACCTGGTCTTCATGCGGTCACTCCCTACTTGGATTTTGTTTCGAACGGCTCTATGGATGGTATCGAGTCGTTCCTCTAGCTGCTGTGCGTAGTCGGTAGCCGAAGGTCGCCGATCTTCTGGGTGTCCAAACCGGATGTCCATCGGTAACTTCAGCTCTCTTCCAAATAAAATGCTGGCTGGTGTTCTGCCGGTGGTCTCATGAACCGCACTTCGATAGGCCAACAGGAACAAAGGTATGTGGTGGTCCCAGTCTGTCTGGTGATCGTTGACAACCATTTTCAAATTGGTTTCCAGCGTCGCGTTAAATCGTTCGACCATTCCGTCAGATTGTGGATGTAATGGAGTGGTCCTAGTTTTCTGTACTCCTAGCAGCTCACAGACTTCCCGGAATACCGTGGATTCGAAGTTCCGTCCCTGGTCAGAGTGAATCTCCATCGGAACTCCATACCGACTGATCCATTGGTTCACCAGCATTCCAGCGACCGTAGTAGCTTCTTGATTTGGGATTGCGTACACTTCGGGCCATTTGCTAAAATAGTCCATCACTACCAAGATGTACTTATTGCCAGCAGCTGTTGTTGGGAATGGTCCTGCTACGTCCAGAGCTATTCTCTCAAATGGGGCACCAACATTGTACTGTTTCATTCGCCATGGCTTCGAGTCTGAAGTCCCTTGGCTGACGCACACCAATTTTCGAGGTCTCTTCTACACTTTAGCCAATAAAATCGCTCTCGCACCTTCTCCAACGTCTTTGTTACTCCGAAGTGTCCTCCATCAACACCTCCATGGACTTCTGTCAGCACCTCGTTGACTCTGTTCTTCGGGAGAACTACTTGATGTCGAATTTTAGTTCCGTCAGGGCTTTCCCACACTCGTTTTAGTACCCCATTCTCGATGATGAGCGAATCCCATAAGGCCCAATAGCTCTTCGTGATGGTACTCGTACTACTAACATCTGCCCAGGTAGGTCGTGCTGTTCCTGCCTTTTTCCACCGCAGTATCGGTTTAATGTCTTCGTCGTTATCTTGGTCTTTCGCCAGGTCTCCGTTCTGCCAGTGTTCTTCAGGTTCCACCATCGTCTGACAGATCCTTGCCAAGTTGACTGGTTCCTTCTTTTCGGCGGCCATGCAATGTTGGCAGTTCTTCGAGCATGGTCTTTGCGAGAGGGCATCAGCGCTACCATGTTGTTTTCCAGCACGATGCTCGATGCTGAAGTCGTATACTTGTAGCCGCTGTAGCCATCGAGCCAGTTGTCCCTCTGGGTTTTTAAATTGCAGCAGCCATATTAGGGACGCACGGTCTGTCCTTAACAAGAATTTTCGTCCGTAGAGATACTTATGGAAATGTTCGAGAGTTTTGACGACTGCCAGCAATTCTCTACGGGTCACGCAATAGTTTCGCTCCGGCTTTGACAGTGCCTTACTGAAGTAGCCAATGACTTTTTCTTTTCCTTCCTGCATCTGCGACAGTACACCACCAATTCCTACATTGCTGGCATCCGTATCGACAATGAAGTCTGTGTCGAACTGTGGGTACGTCAGTATTGGGGCTTGAGAAAGGGTAGACTTCAGTGTTTCAAAAGCTTGCTGACATCGTTCTGACCATTGAAAAGGGACACCATCCTCTGTTAACTTGTGGAGCGGTCGAGCTATATGTGCAAATCCCTTTACGAATCGTCGGTAATAGGAACACAGCCCCAAAAAGCTTCTCAAGTCGTGTTGGTTCTTCGGGACAGGCCAACTTCTCACAGCTTCAGTCTTGTCAGGATCAGTTCTTATTCCTTCTGAGGTGATAACGTGGCCAAGATATTTCACCTCCTTACAGAACAGATGGCATTTCTTGGGACTGAGTTTCAACTTGGCTGCTGAAAGCTTCTTGATCACTTCTTCGACATTCTGGAGGTGGTCTTCGAATGTCTTTCCCAGTACTATCACGTCGTCTAGGTACACCAGACAAACTTTCCAATTGAGCCCTTGTAGCACATTTTCCTTAAGTCGCTCGAAGGTGGCGGGAGCGTTACATAGTCCAAATGGCATAACGTTAAAGTGCCACAGCCCATAACCAGTCGTGAATGCGGTCTTCTGCTTGTCTTGTGGATCCAGTTCCACTTGCCAGTATCCACTCTTCAAATCTAACGTTGAAAACCATTTGGCACCAACCAAGCTGTCAAGGGTGTCGTCGATTCTGGGTAAGGGATAGCTGTCCTTTAAGGTTACGTCGTTGAGCTTCCTGTAGTCAACGCAGAACCTGGTCGATCCATCCTTCTTCCTAACCAACACTATCGGAGAAGCCCAAGCACTTTTCGATGGTTCGATTACCCCCTGTTCTTCCATGTTCTTAACCAGGTTGTTGACTTCTTCTTGCTTAGCCCATGGAACTCTTCTAGATGGTTGTTTAATAGGACGAGCTGATCCCGTGTCTATACGGTGGTATGTCAGATTCGTTCTCCAAAAGTCGTTGTCAGAGAGGGCGAAGACGTTTCGATACATGCTGAGCAGTTCTTCGAACTTTCTAATTTGTTCGCTGTTAAGGTTTGTGGCCGAACGCTGCACTAAGTCTCGAAGAACGGTTGGAAGCGGTTCGCTCTCTGCCATTGAGGGTTCAGCTTCAACTTCGCACTGGAGGATGGATACCACGGGTTCAAGGACTCCTACTTCCATTCCTTTACACACTTTTTGCTCGAAGTCCTTCAGATTGACCACTCTGACAGATGCGTTCGGCGTCCCAGTTCGAATTAATATTCGTCCTATCAGTATGGCTTTCTGTGTCAAGTCCGGGTTTTTGGCTTCTACTATCCCCACCAAACCATCCGCACCTTCGCCGTCGATGTTGATTTTGAGAACTACCTCGGATCTAGCAGGTAGTAATCGGTCTTCTGCTACGATGACCTTTCGAAGACCGTACTCTTTGGTGGGGTTTGTCATCACCAACTCTTCCTTGCCGATGCGTAAAATGCCGGAGCCCAAATCTAGATTAATTTTGTTTCGTTCAAGAAGATCCAATCCGATGATCACGTCGTCGGCGACATCGGCTACCAGTGCCCTGTGTCGAGGGCATACTTCTCCCAGTCTCAATTCGATGTCGCATTCTCCTCTAATCGGCGCTGTTTCTCCGGTAACCGTGGTCAAACGTAGCTTCCTCTGCAGGGGACGGATTCTCCCCTCGTTAACGATGTTCGGCCAGATTATGGTCTTTGAAGCTCCCGTATCGACCACCATTCTAATCTTCTTGTTGTTGATGTGACCTTCGACGAATAAGGACTTGCTTCCGTTTAGTTGGGAAACGACGATTTCTGCTGGGGCTTGGTGGGGAGAAGCCAACTTGCGCCCCTCAAAGTTGGCTGATCTTAGTTTCCCGACTGCTGTCGGTCCGCACGGCGTTCATCGGCCGGGCAGTCTTGCTGTAAATGTCCGTGCCTTCCATATTCCCAGCACCTTGGTCTTCCTTTGTTTTGGCCACAGTCTCGGGAAAAGTGACCGACCTTCCCGCATTCCCAACATTTGACCGATTCTCTCTTGTCGTTGATGGTCGTCCTCTTGACAGTTTCGACGCATTCCTTTATCAGTCTTGTGACTTCATCCTTGTATTCGTCGTGTTCAACAGCTGTTTGGCGTATGCAACCTTACTTACACATCCCTCTATCAATGCTTCGATATCATTAACCGTCGATGCTTCTAATGTTGCTATAGGCGCAGTCGTCGAACAATGGGAATCCAATGCTTGGAAACCATTAGGATTCTTTTCTAAAAAGCTGTCTTCTAGTCAAAAGAATTACAGCGCATATGACCGCGAACTTTTAGCTATATATTCAGCCATTAAATTTTTTCGCCACATTCTCGAATCTAGACCATTTCCGATCTTCACGGATCACAAACCCCTTACCTTCGCCTTTTCACAAAAAGAAGATAAAAGTTCTCCCAGACAATTTCGCCAATTAAACTTCATCAGCCAATTTTCGACTGTCATCAAACATATTAGTGGCAAAGATAACATCACGGCTGACACCTTATCTCGTTTAGAGACCATAGATTGTTTCCCCAATCCCATAGATTACGAGCAACTTGCTCACCTTCAACAAGATGATACTGAATTACAACAACTTCTTCAAAATCCTAATTCTACTTCTCTTTTATTACGTCAAATCCAACTCCCGGACACCAATTGTCGCATTTACTGTGACATAAGTCAATCCCAAGTTCGTCCTTTCGTACCATCGCCTCTTCGCAAGTCAATTTTTAACAATTTTCACAACTTGGCTCACCCAGGTATTCGTGCGACCACAAAACTTCTTACAACCAAATTCGTTTGGCCCTCCATTAATAAAGATATTACTCGCTGGACTCGTTCTTGCATAGGTTGCTAAAAAGCAAAAGTACAGAAGCATACTCGTTTACCATTTCACTCCATAGAAATTCCTTCTGAACGATTTCAATTTATTCACATGGATATAGTTGGTCCATTACCACCTTCACGAAATTTTACCTATTGTTTAACTATCATTGACCGATTTACATGTTGGGTTGAAGCCATACCGATTGCTGACATATCTGCTGCAACTGTGGCAGAAGCCTTCGTCACTCATTGGATTGCACGTTATGGTACTCCCTTGCGAATCATAACTGATCAAGGTCGTCAATTCGAAAGCTCCTTATACAAGTCTTTAGCAATATTGTTAGGCATTTAGAGATCACGTTCTTCTCCCTATCATCCAAAAACAAACGGGAAAATCGAACGTTGGCATCGTACATTCAAGAGCGCTATTAAAGCTTACGGTAACGAGAAGTGGACTGAAATTCTTCCTTTGATCCTTCTCGGCCTCCGTTCAGTATTACGCGATGACGCCGAAGCTACACCCGCAGAAATGGTTTATGGTTCTGGGTTACGTCTACCCGGAGAACTATTCATGGAATCTTCCCTACAACAATTGGTTCCGTCATCGTTTGTTCAACAACTTAAAGAGAAAATCAACCTTCTGCGACCTGTACCTCAACGTCAACGCAGCCAATCAAACATCTTCATCTCTCCAGATCTAAAAATCTGTACACATGTGTTTGTGCGTCGTGATGCGGTCAAGAAACCCCTTCAACCGCCGTTTGATGGTCCGTATCGTGTAGTTAACCGTTCCGAAAAATATTTCACAGTGCGTGTTAACGGCAGCAACACAAACATTTCCATAGATCGCCTCAAACCGGCATTTTTACTTAATGATGATCCCATTGCTCACGATCATTCTTATGCTAAAGTGCAACAAGTGTTACAATACCGCAAGAAGCATGTGCAATTTATAAAACATTAAAAACATTGCTTTGTATCAACCAACACTTTTATAATACTAGTCTTTTTGTACACAATTTGTTAATTGTTATATTTTTGTACTCTTTTGATAAACTGTTGTTTCGTGGCCTTGCCACTGGCGGGAGAGTACTGTGGAGGAGTGTTAGAACTTATCTATGATTTGAACCACTGAACTCAACTTTATTTTGTATCTATGTTCTCTGATTGATTGGTTCACGCATATATCTATGAATATATCGATTTAAACGGAGAGTAAAGTTTCGCGCCAATTGAGTCATCAACCGCATTAAGAGTAGTACACAGTAGTTCATCGATTTTAGCTTCCATCTTAAACTCTCACAGTGCTCTCAACCGTTTTAACTTCGTTCTGTTCGTTCTGTTAATTAATAAAGTAATTCATGTTTGTGGTTTATATATTTAGTTGTTTTCTTATACTACAAGGACATATAACTAAATCAACCGCAACAAGCCTTTTTCTAGGGAATTCTACAGCCGTCTAGTAATCCAATTGTTTTCCCATTGATCGTTGCTGGTGTATTCAGGGAAGATGTTCATTAATTATGCTCACACCAACTTAATTGGCAAGTACTCGTAACAATACTTTCTTTTTGGCGAGGCACAATTTGCGATCTTGGATTTTTTTGGGTAAGTTTATTTTATAAATTAATACTTAATATAAAAAGACAGTATATTATATTAAAAACAAGGAATTATTGTTGTTATTGTTTCATTTCCATATACTTTCAGTGAAAAGTGATAGGTATGACTTTTTCTTCCCTGAAATGAAGGGATGATGAAGACAACAAGAAGTTCACTGCTAAAGCAATTTTCTGCATGGAACTGATTAATTTTTGGAAACATTTTCAACCCCTAATTTATTAAATGTATTTTGTAATTTCCTAATAAATTAATTTTTCATTTATTTAGCAAGCAGAAAGTATTAAAATATATTAAAAGCATCATTTGAAAGAACGTTTTAGTTAAAAGTAATCCAGATAAACTTTCAACCCCTAATTTAGAAAAAAGCATTTTTATTATTTTCATAAATTAATTTTTCTCTTGTTAAACAATATCAAATTATATTAAAAGTCGTCTAAGAGCATTAATTGAAGAAAATTCTAGGTAGAAACACCTTCTTCAACCCTTAATAAATTATCTACTTTCTTCTATATTAAATGAGCAGAAAGTATCAAAATGTATTAAAATTATCTAGGGCTATCAGTTGAAAGAACTTTATAGTTACAAATTTCAGGCAACACCTTCAACCCCTAATTTTTAAAATATTTTTTATTTTTTGATAAATAACTTAATTTCTCCTTTATTAGATAAACAGAAAGTGTGAAAGTGTATTAAAGACATGTTGGGCCTTCATTTGAAAGAGGTTCATTGTTATAAATTACCGGAGTTTACTGTCAACCTCTATTTAAAATGAATAATTTTACTCTTTTTCACAAATTAATATTAAATACAATTGAATACAATTAAATATTCACGCGCGTCTGCAGCATACGGCGCACTCTTCCGCCAACTACGGTAACTTTCAGATAACCTCGTTACCAGTTGCACTTTTTGGCAATTATTTAAAATCAAAAATATATTGCTTCATCTAATTATCGTGATAATAAATTGCAATATATGTATTTTTAAATTTATTTTATAAAAAAAAAAAAACGTTTAAATCGGCATTAGCAGCAACCAAAAAGAAGAGCGTAATAGATATTATATTTGTAAGAGTAAGTTTATTTTGAAATATAATTTTTGGTGGAAAAAGTAAAATCCTATTAGAATGTAAAATTCTCACGCATATGTGGGTCCAGCGATATCTTATAATCCCTCGAACAGGACCACTTGTTCAATGGGGTTGGATTGATGTTAAACAGATGTGTATATGAACGAACCGTGGGAGTTCGATAATATTTGAGGAATATTCGAACTAGTTCCCGTTCGATAGAATCCCGATCGAGACGTGTTTTTGAATCGTAAACTTAGCACTGTGTTTGTGAATTGTTGTTTTGTGATATCACAATAATTTGGATTAATTACTGTTTTTACAGGTGAGTCCCTACTCACTAAGTGTCTTAGTTCTTTATTAGGATATATAGCTTAGGCCAGGCTTAATTAAGTATTTATAAATTATTTAAGTTGATTTAATGCTAAATGATATAGTATCAGATGATTGAGGGAAAGTGCTTAAGCAAATTAGAGCCACGTGTGCTAGTAATAGGATGGTGGTTAATTTTACTGTCTTATGTAATTAGTGTTGGGTACTGCTCCGCTTGGCGTGTCAGTGTGGACCCTGACACGGGGACTTAGGTCAGCAGCGTAGGTGTTGACCTCGGGAGAGTCCAACTTTTTACCCCCAGTTGCGTGTGTGAAACGAGAGCTCATCGCGTTGAGCTAACCTCGCATGGAATGGGCCGTTGCACCTGTACTAGTAAGAGGTGGGCGGAGGTGAAGCAGTTACCGTTTTGTTATTAATGTTTATGTTAGAATTCACTATTGGTTTCTGGCATGTACTTTGAGTAAAAGACAGTAAATTGCTACCATTAGCTTTGGTCAAAATATTGAATGATAATAATCTGGATAAGATAGGTCCATGAGATTCATTAATTAAATATAAAGCCACGTGTGCGACAACTAGGGTGGTTTTCTGGATCGACTGTCCGTGTGATTAGGGGTAGTGGCTGCTAGACTTGGTGGACTGAGGTCAACAGTGAGGTTGACCTTGGAGAGTCCGGTATTTGTTAATTTGATTGTTTCGCTGGGTGTGAGGTAGTGAGACCTGCACACCTGGGCCGCGCCGCATACTAGTTGCTGGGTTACGCGGAGGTCAAGCAGACCCCAACGTGCTTGCTTTGGGTTGAAGCATTGTAATTGTTTTAGATTAAATTGATACCTGTATGTGAAGGTATGGACAGTCGTTTTGGGCCACATGTAAATGATTTGATAATTGAATATCAGACCAGATCGTTTTGATTTATTAATTTCCTGTAAGGGTTGTCCTTTGGAGGACTAGACACTTATGATTGTTTTTTTTTTATCTAGCTCTGCCATATCACAAAACAGCAACGCAGCGTGCAATTACCGTTGGCCGTGGTTGACGGATTATTTCGAGACGTTGAGAGACCTGACTCTTATTAGTGTATAATTAATAATTAGTGTTGTGACAATTCTTCACATAAGATATAATAAGTGTTAATATAGTTATAAATCATCATATCCATACATCTATACATAGATCGATATATATATATATATATATTCGTTATTATCAGACTACAGGAAAAAGCACAGTTACATTGGTGCTGACGCACATGCGCTCTTGACAGACGAATAGCGCGCAAACCGGTGTAGCCCGCGCGCGCTTTCAAAACTTCTACCTATGCTTTTAACTGCTTCTAGCCTCAAATTGTATGGGATTCTGAGCGAGCGATTTATGAGATTTGTTTGGTGAAATGTGTGTGCATTTGTGTAATATTCCAGGAAAAATAGAAAAGCAAGAATACTTTCCCACTAAAAAACGTTCAAGAGTACATTTAATTTTTGTTATTCCAAGTAAAAGTCCCTTCTAACTTCATTTTGTTTTCAGACTTAGGATTTGTGAGATTTAATTTAATTATTGTCACAAGAATAAAAATTTATCCATATAGGTAATGGTGAAGGTATATGTAGATAATGGTGATGGTGTAGGTATGTCTTTAAAATGTATATAATTTTAATAAAAAGTCCGTCTAAATAGAAGCTAACGTAATTATTGTTTAATGAAAACATAATTTCTAACAAAAACATTGTTTTTTTTATTTGTAGAAAAAAAAAAACATCAGGTCTCGTCATCGGAAGCCTTTGTACAAAAGAATAATTGTTACAAAAGTTATACCTAGTTTTATATAAATTATTTGTATAGCCTACACTTTACTTTAATTATTTGTTTTGCGTTAATGTTATGTATTACAATAAAACTATAAAAACTGAGGAAAAAACAAACGTTTTTATTAGAAATTATGTTTTTATTAAAAAATAATTACTTTAGCTTCTATTTAGACGGACTTTTTATTTTTTTTATTAAAATTATTTAGGTACATTTTAAAGACATCCCTACACCATCACCATTATCTACATTTGTTAAGACAGTGAATTATGCTCATCTTTTGCTGACAATGCCTATTTTGTAATAATCTATATAAGCTTGTTAGAAATGAGAAACAATCAATCTAGCTGTAGACTAGACTTAGTATCAGTGTGCACTTTGTAAAATAAACCTTTTTTTAAAAACTCTTTGTTCCAATTTTGGAATATAACACATATACCTTCACCATTACCTACACCAATAAATTAATAGTAGATAAAATTTTAATTGAAAATTACAATGCCAACACCAATACCAATATGTATAAATTTTTATTCTTGTAACAATATTTAAATTAAACTTCACAAATCCTGAGTCTGGAAACAAAATGAAGTTAGAAGGGACTTTTACTTGGAATTGGAATTAAATGTACTCTTGAACGGTTTTTAGTAGGAAAGTATTCTTGCTTTTCTATTTTTCCTGGAATATTGCACAAATGCACATACATTTCACCAAACAAATCTCATAAATCGACGGCTCAGAATCCCATACAATTTGAGGCTAGAAGCAGTTATTAGAAGCATAGGTAGAAGTTTTGAAAGCGCGCGCGGCCGATATCAGTTTGCACGCTATTCGTCTGTCAAGAGCGCATGTGCGTCAGCACCAATGTAATTGTGCTTTTTCCTGTAGTCTGTTATTATCGATCATCGTTATCATCGTCATCTTTATCATCATCATTATTTTATTATTCGATAATTATCGATACTCTTACATATTGTATTTACTATAATCTCGTCAATGACGTAGTTCCTTCCCGTTCGTTGTCTCAGTCAGTCTCAGTTGCTTGTTAATTCTGAGGTGTGGTTGTAATAAAAATTTAAAAAGAAGATTTACAGTGCATGTGTAATTTATATCACAATATATTTCGGAATTTCAGCTTAATATGTGGTACGTATTTTATTATTGGAGGATCGGATTATTTATACGATTTTTATGAATTAAGTAAATGTGTGTTCGGTAGTTAAGGCATCCATGTTTGATATGTAATTTACGAAAAGCTTGAATGAAGACTTGTTGTTAATTTCGATCGACTTTATGAAAATAATAGTTATCGATTTATTACAGATAAATTGATTGTGACGAATTGAGTTATTATTTAATACATTATTTACTTTATTTTTATACAAGGTTTGTGTGACAACAATTTTATTTATGTGTTTCTTTTTTTACAGATGCATTTGGGAATTGTTAATTTCGATCGACTTTATGAAAATAATATTTATCGATTTATTACAGATAAATTGATTGTGACGAATTAAGTTATTATTTAATACATTATTTACTTTATTTTTATACAAGGTTTGTGTGACAACAATTTTATTTATGTGTTTCTTTTTTTACAGATGCATTTGGGAATGCACCTATTTTCCTGCCTTTGCCAAGTGAGATAATTCTCTCTTACAGTTCCATTTACACTGACAGAGTATTTCCTTTCTAAATGTTAGAGGGCTTATTAAACGTTACAAGGTAAGATACCTTTGAAAATAAATGCAATGTAAAGTTATTTGTGTGACTTAGACACTGATAAGTGCATCGTAGACTGCTTTATAAAATTAAAGTGCAATAAGTACATACATGTTTGATATAAGATAATCAAAATATTTTTTTACAGGCTTCAGAATAAGGAAAGGACACTACAGTCTTCTGTGTAAAATATTACGAGGAAGTCTTAGCTGACTGTGAATACTTCCTTTTTGATGAGGCACAATTTGGGGTCTGAATTTTTTGGGTAGGTTTTATTTTAAAACTTACTTTCAATTATAAATTAATACATAATATAAAAATATAGTATATTATATTAAAAACAAGGAATTATAGTTGTTATTTTTTCATTTCTGTTTACTTTTAGTGAAGAGTGATAGGGATGACTTTTTCTTCCCTGAAAAGAAGGGATGATTAAGACAACAAGAAATTCACTTCTAAAGCAATTTTCTACGTAGAATTGATTACTTTTTGAATATGTTGGTCATTTGCAGGCTAATATGGATGGTAAGAAAAAATATTTAAAATTATGTTTGTGTTTTTAAATTTGTTCTTTAAACAATTCTAAGTAATTATTAGTTTTAATGTTTATATTCATATTTGCTTGTTAATAAATACCTTAAAAGATTAGAAGATAAATTCTGTTTATTGAGTTTTAGAAAAATCAGTTTGGGGAGTTTGCCATAGAAAGATCAATAAATATTAATTTTTACAGTAGTCTAAACGAAAGGGGCAAATGATTATTTAAATTGATTGTAATCAATCTGTTCCTTAAAAATATTTTCTTATTTCTTTATTTAGTTGCAATGAATAATGCTGAGAATGACATTTTCCCTTCTGGAAAGAAAGGATGTCGAGCACAAAATATTGTCTATTGCTAAAGATGTTTTCTGAATGGACTTGATTGCTTTCTGGACACTTTGGAAGTCTGTTGGGCAATATGGATGGTAAGAAAAATAATTTAAGAATATTTTTATGGCTTTGTTGGTTCGTTAATCGTTTCAATTTTTACACATTTGTTCATTGTAAAATAAATTGAAAGACTACAGGTTTTTTTTGTTGTGTTCTTTTAGAATAAAAAAAAAAAAAGTGTAATTATTAACGTAAATGTTTAGTCGTTATCAATTTGTTCGTTCAAAGATTGCCACTTATAATTAAATAACTGTTTTTATTAAATGTTTTCAATAAATAATACTTATTACGAAGTTTTAACTAACTTTAAAAACTTGCACAAAGTTTTTAATGTCCCAAAATTAATTAATCTAAGGATTTTGTTGCTAAAATTTTTTTAGTAATGTAAGGGGTGGGCGAATTTCAAATGTTTGTAGAGGACAAATTAGTAACTGTAATGGGAGATATAAAAAAATAGATGGAAGCTTCTAGATCTCTTTTTTTGCGATAAATTCGTTGATGTTTTTAATAAATGAACTCTTTTTATTGTAAAGAAATAAAAGTTAATGTTATTTTTTCGTCTCTATTTAGTTTCAATGAAGAATGCTGAGAATGACTCTTTTTCTTCTGGAAAGAAAGGATGACGAGCACAACATGATGTCTATTGCTAAGGAAGTTTTCTGAATGGACTTGATTGCTTTCTGGACACTGCGAGTCTGCTGGGCAATATAGATGGTAAGAAAAATGATTTAAGAACAATTTTATGGCTTTCGGTCGATTCGTTAAACGATTCTAAATAATCGTTTCAATTTTTGCACATTTGTTAATTGTAAAATAGAATGAAAAACTGCACGGTGTTTATGTTTGTACCTTAAACGGCAGTAAATCAATAATAAACAAACCACGAAATATTAACTTTTGCAATTCATTAGGAAAAGAACAATAACCTAACTTGTTGTTCAAAAATTGCTGCCTAAAGTTAATTAAAGAACGTTCTAATGGAGCAGTATTTTCCGGGCTGATTGGCCGTGATCCATTATTTAGGAATCTCCGAAAAGCCGTGAAAGCCTAAACATTTAAAGAACGTTCTTCAGTAATGTTTCAAAAAACTATTTTAAGTGATTTAATATTAAAAATTCGCATTTAAATAGTACATAAGCGAGGACGCGAGCAACCACGAGTGCGTAAATCGCGTTCCCCGCGCACGTGTGGCGTATATTACTTTTCGACACGTGGTGCGCGAGGCTCAATTTTAACGCCATCCAAAGCGTGCGCGGGGACTGCGATTAACGCACGATCTTGCAGAGTGCGCGAGGCATCGTTGCTTAGCAACTACATTAATAATCGTAGTACTCATTCTTCGTACGTCAGACATTCGTTATTTTCTATTTACGTGTAATGTGAAACTTATAATTTATAATATGATTCGGTGATATTCGTCGGGTTTAAAGGCCGGTTCATCTTCTGGCCGCGAAAGCCTTTACAAATTTTTTATAATATGATTGCTTAATCATCGAGCCTCGCGACACTCGTGTCGAAAATATTATTTAGTAATGCACTTATTTTTAATTTTTTGGGATTAACGTAAATTCAATTAAATTATCTCATTATTTTTTAATTTGTTATTACTGTTTTTTAAATACTTCTTTGCAATGATTCCAGCTTGAATTATTTGCAAGTAAAACATTTCTATTTCTAGTTTGTTTGTTCATAAATACCTACTCTAAAATTCTGACATTTTATTTAGAAACCTTATATAAAGCTTTTTTGTTAATGTTTCAATTTATTAACAAACTGCTTTCTTTTTTGTGTAGTCTGTGATTGTAGCAAGACTAGAATACAATTAGAGAAAAATTGTTAACAATTTAACTGATTTTGTATATCTATACTTGATGAAACCACATAATACATAATAATAAAAAAGGCACTTTTAGTTTTCACTACTTATTAAAAGAAACTTGACAGACATGTTTGCTTACAATTAAATTCTTAGCATAACTGAATTTTAATTTATTTTTGTTTCTAAATTTTGTTTTAATTTTTTTAAAAAGTAAAATTTGTCAAATAAATTACAAAATAATTTATATGTACCTGCTCCTGATTTTATCATTATTATTTTTATTAAGTTTTCTTAAATTATTGTCTTAAATAAAATAGTAATGTTGAGTTGAATTTAAGTCCTATTTTTAGTTTTTGTTAAAGTAATGGTTTTAAAATTAGGTGATTGTTTTATATTAGGGCAGTGGAAAGTAATTAATATAAATTTACCATATTAGAAACACCAGAAATTAACACAAACGAAAATAGTCAGAATCTCATCGATGAATAACTGTCGGTAAATAATTCCTCACTGTTAAATTTATTTTAACACCCACCTAGAACTTCTAACATTTAAGCCCCAAATATTATGGAAAAAATAAGTTTAGTTATAACTTATAACATACTACGAACGGGAAATAATAGACAGTAATAAATCAATATAGAGATGGAGTGTAGCAGATACCGAGCGGCATGGTCTAGCGGTCTAGATCATTACTTAGCATTCGGAAGGTCACCGGTTCGATTCCGGGGCCGACTACTCTGGTCCAAGTTTTTCTGTGGTTTCCTTGGACCATTTAGGCAAATGCTAGGGTAGTAATATTCCACAGATAATCTTTCACTTCTCTTCTGTCTTCATTTCGTCCGTCTCATCTTTCTCCCCTACACCACCAACCACCCATTCCCACGATTCCTCAAGGAGGCTGAAGAGGGCCTTCCGCCCTACCCCACCGACTTTGCACAAGAGTGTAGGCCGGGGAGGGAAAGCCCGCCCACCAATATTGGTGGGAATGAAATACCCAAAGTTAAGTGTAGCAGATAGCGCAACGTGAGGGGGTGAAAAATTCAGTAGCAGTTCGTAAAATTGAACAAACAATAAATGAATTGATAAATAAAAATTATTTATGTATGTTGAAACTGTACATGTAACATTCAATATTAAATTTTGATAGTACCTACCCAATTGGGTAATTAGCACCTCTTGTTTGTTTAATTTACTCGGATTTCTAATATTAATCTAAGTAGCATGTAATTTATTATATATTGATACGTCCATTTATTATTTCTTAATTACTGTCTTGCGATTATAATAACAGTAATATATTCATTGCTTATCTTACTTATGGAGCTTCTGCAAATAGTAGATAATTTACACGCGATTGAGTGAATACAGCTTGTGATTTAAATTACAAATTGTGCAGCACGCTCTGTTGGCGATTTTATCCGAACAATGTCGTTTGTATTGTTATTTAATAGTATTTTCAAATAATATTAGCGTAGTAATACTAAAATGATCCTGCATCTGACAATGCTGTGCCGTTTTAATTCGTCTACAACCCTATATTTACTACAATTTGTGGTTAGTATAAAGTGGCACTAGTACAATGAAAACTACCTGCATATGAATAGATGTAAAATGACTTGCACGCTTCGTAGTGATAATAGTTTGATACTATTTATTTATTACTGTCTATTATTCCCTGTTCGTACTATAGGAAAAAATCACAGGTCTGTTAATAAACTGTGAAATCCAAAAGTGCCCTTTTTTATTAATGTTTATTTATTTAATATCAAAGTATAGATATATAAAAGAGAACAAAAATATATTGAACATGTCATAAATCTGTGATGTCATCTTTATGTATAAATACTGAAATGTTTTGGATATGAGAATTGTTATTCCCTTAAATAACACTATCGTTACTGTTTGTAATTTTCCTGACATTTTCCATATTTAAGAATGAATGGCAATTGTTAAAATGGAAAATCGTCCTCTCGCTTTAAAATAAAGAAGGATAGTTCCTTCGATAAAAATAGGCGCCTACTTGAACTAAATAAATGCAAAATACGAAAAGAAAGCTACGAACAGACAATTTTTCTTATTAAATGTTTTAAAACGTCGAATGTATATGCCAAATTGGCAACTGCAAGAGATGCAACAAATACGCTGTAAATTTCGGGGTTTTGCTACATGTCCACATCTTATGTGCAACAGAGTGGTTTCAGAAAAATCATAAAAAGAAAAAAAAAAAATAATTTCTAAGATTAATTTAAATAAACTGATACTTTTCATGGTGCAACTTTTGTGAAACATGTTAACACTTATTTAAAAATTGAATAAAACAATGTTGTTCATTATCAAGTATAATTGCTATTCTTCATAATGATCGTCAATGATTGAAACAATATTGTCGAGTTTTCGAAAATCAAGTTAAACTACATTGTTTTATTCAATTTTTTAAATAATTCGAAAAGGATTTCCATCGAGGAAATGTAGAAACAATTAATGATGTATTTATCTGCTTCTGTAACAGTTGTTTCGGTTATTACATCATTTCAAAGATTAACAGCCTTATTCATAGTCAACGGTTTAGTAGGATGTAAGTAGTCTACTAAGTAGTAGCTACTAAGACGCTACTATCTGCATCGCATTCATAGACGTCAGTTAGTACGCTACTAGCTAGTAGAATGGTTTGCGTCGAAACTATTTGACAACGGCGCGAAATTGTGACAATGACCTACTGAATGTGTAAATATCGGTATTTTTGACGTTTAACGGCTTAACCTTACTTTTAAGTTAACTTATTATTCAATACAGTGCATGGAAGAATTGTTTATGTGTTTTTTCTTTTACTTATTTTTGTAGTAGTGTAGCTGTTATTTACGTTCAACATTCCGATAACAATTAATATCGAAAAAATTTTCAATTTAAGAAGTTACATTACAAGAAATACTCAGAATTGGCTATACATATTTAACACATATATACCTAATGAATAACTACCCCACAATGTACAAACTGCAACTCAACCCCATCCAAATAATGCCCAGGACTAAATACCCAAAGAAGAATACATAACAATCTTTCCTAATCGATAAAGGACAATTTAAACAACCCAGAGTTGTATAAAAATGCAATGAAGTTCTCGAAAGAAGAAATCAACTAATAATATTAACAACCTTTATTTTGTCCGGTCTACAAACAGGATTTATTTCTCTCAGTGGGATGTGTTTACTGACAAATAAATAAATAAATTAACTTACTTAATTTAAGTGTACTAAGCTGGATGCTACGCACAGGTGATATCTAGACACCTCACTAGCAGTGCGGATTTATTTTGTACTTATTCTGGCATTAAATTGAATAAATACATAAAAACTACTTATATTTTTAGCCCGAATAAATGACTAATAAATTCATCAATTTTTCATTTACGAATCATTATTACCACTATCTTAAGAATAAAATTTTACTTGTTCACGCAATTTACTTTAAAATATACAAACAAGATGTTAATTCAATAAAGTTTGTAATTATTTCAGAAAAAACGATTGTAATAATTTTTAAAGTATTACTGCCCATTGAAATAAATTAACAAGACATATACCAGTTTGATTTTTAATTTTTCAATTCAATTTTATAAATCCTTTCCATTTTCCATCTTATTCTTATGGTATTCTTTTTAATTTTGTATTTTGTACCGATAACTCGCTTCTTAAAAGCCGTAGATTAATTTAAAATCTACCACTCGAGGTTATGTTTATCGTATTTGTACCGCTTAAACATAGACTACCACGCTACTAAATTTCTTAGTAGCTACTAAGCTTATTAGTCTACCAAATGTCACTATGAATACGATTTTCTTAGTACGCTCTTAGTAGCTTGCTAGTAGTCACTACTAACTGATTATGAATAAGGCTGTAAGTTGATGCTATAAAAATGGTGTAATAACTGAAACAATTGTTAGATAATCAAACAAATATATTGTTAAACTTACCAAGTGTTTTTAATTTAACTTAACAGTTAAAACGATAATCGTTTCTTTTTAAATAAAACATAGGTAATTATAATCCTTATTTAAAAAAAAAACGAAACTTTATGTATTAAACATTTGAAATAAAAATAGATTTAAAATATATTAGTATATTATATAGTATATGTTATTAATATTTCATTCTTCTTCTATTAGCAAAACAGATACCTGCATTTACATTTGAGAACAGTTCCAAGGATTATTTGCTCTTCAACAACATGACGTCTTCCTCCAACTTATCGACGAGGGAGGTTCTCTAATTCTGACGGCGCTTATACCGACGAGTTCTACCTTCTGTTAATAACAATTTAAAGCGGGGGATCCAAGTGATTGGCTAAAAAGAGGTGATTTAGATTATAGAAAATTTAGAACTGTGACACTTCGTTGGAGAATTTCTTTGGAACTTCACATTCTGCACATTATTGAGGTGAGAATAAATTAAGGTTAATTAAATATTGCTCGTTATTAATCAGTTGCCATCGTATTTGTTTCAGGTCGTCGCGGGAGAAGGAAAGAAGATCCCGTAGTTAGAACTTTTTTATTTTTGTTTATTAAGATTTCATTTGTTCATTCATATTTTATTTTGCATGCTTATCATTCAATTCATTCATTTGTTTGTTGTTTTTTAGAATGAATATTTTATTTTGCATGTTCTCTTGCTTACCTCTTCGCTTTGCTTACTGCATTTCTTACTATCACGCTTCGCATTTACCCTACAAGATCCGCAGGATTCAACGTTTCGTTATCTTGCTTGTTCCTTCTCATCTAAGGCGTAGAAGGCGAGGCCTCCCCGAGCGACTTGCCTTAGACTTAGTTTTTTAGTTGTTCTTTGAAGTGTCATACACTTCTCGCGGTCTACTCGAACGTTACTTCCTTTCAGACTGTTTGGTGTGGGTTATCTGGAATAGAAGCAATAGGCGACTGCCCAGCTCTCACAGACGACATCTGTCCAATCTTTTCTACCAAAATTCTATTCGTTTTTGCCGTTAGTCCTTTGTAGTTTAGTTGGTTAATGCACTGCACTATTCGCTTACAGGTAAAGGACACCGAACGAAGACATCATATTGGTTTACTTTATTTATTTATTAAAATACGAACGACTGAAACCTTTTCTAATTACCTAATTAATCAAATAATAATATTACTAATTTTATACAACTGCATTTATAAAAGTATATGAATAATGCCATGTACATAATTTTGTCTCGATTGTAACAATATCTTGTTAAAATGTAGTACTGTATGTATTAGTGATCGTTGTTAATGTAAACATTATGTTAAACTAATATAAGAACCAAATGGACTAATAAATACATCAACTTTAAAAGTTGTTTTAATTTATAAAACAAAATAGTTAAAATAGTATTAATTTATGCTCCCCTAATACAAAAGTATTAAATTATTTGACAAATGAAAATTTTGACTGTTAAATTATTTGTTGATCAGACCTCGTATAGGGTCAGCAACTCGGATTTTTTTTTATAAATTTTGACCATTTGTATCAGGATAACATAAGTGTAAGGAGGTATTTTTCACTTTTCTGTCAAATTATTTGTTGATCAGACCTCGTATATATGGCACAAATTTTTTTGGAAAAATACCTTCTTGTACTTATGCTCTTCTTATACAAATGGTCAACATTTAAGCAAAATTTCAGTTGCTGAGCCTGCCTATACGAGATCTGATCAACAAATAATCTGACAAATACCTCCTTACACTTATGCTCTCCTGATACAAATGGTCAAAATTTAAGAAAAATTTCAGTTGATGACCCTATACGAGGTCTGATCAACAAATAATTTAACAGTCAAAATTTTCATTTGTCAAATAATTTAATACTTTTGTATTAGGGGAGCATAAATTAATAGTATTTTAACTATTTTGTTTTATAAATTAAAACAACTTTTAAAGTTGATGTATTTATTAGTCCATTTGGTTCTTACATTATTTTAACATAATGTTTACATTAACAACGATCACTAATACATACAGTACTACATTTTAACAAGATATTGTTACAATCGAGACAAAATTATGTACATGGCATTATTCATATACTTTTATAAATGCAGTTGTATAAAATTAGTAATATTAATATTTGATTAATTAGGTAATTAGAAAAGGCTTCAGTCGTTCGTATTATAATAAATAAATAAAGTAAACCAATATGATGTCTTCGTTCGGTGTCCTTTACCTGTAAGCGAATAGTGCAGTGCATTAACCAACTAAACTACAAAGGACTAACGGCAAAAACGAATAGAATTTTGGTAGAAAAGATTGAACAGATGTCGTCTGTGAGAGCTGAGCAGTCGCCTATTGCTTCTATTCCAGATAACCCACACCAAACAGTCTGAAAGGAAGTAACGTTCGAATAGACCGCGAGAAGTGTATAAGACACTTCAAAGAACAACTAAAAAGCTAAGTCTAAGGCAAGTCGCTCGGGAAGGCCTCCGCTTCTACGCCTTAGATGAGAAGGAACAAGCAAGATAACGAAACGTTGAATCCTGCGGATCTTGTAGGGTAAATGCGAAGCGTGATAGTAAGAAATGCAGTAAGCAAAGCGAAGAGGTAAGCAAGAGAACATGCAAAATAAAATATTCATTCTAAAAAACAACAAACAAATGAATGAATTGAATGATAAGCATGCAAAATAAAATATGAATGAACAAATGAAATCTTAATAAACAAAAATAAAAAAGTTCTAACTACGGGATCTTCTTTCCTTCTCCCGCGACGACCTGAAACAAATACGATGACAACTGATTAATAACGAGCAATATTTAATTAACCTTAATTTATTCTCACCTCAATAATGTGCAGAATGTGATGTTCCAAAGAAATTATCTAACGAAGTGTCACAGTATAGTAAACTTTCTATAATCTAAATCACCTCTTTTCAGCCAATCACTTGGATCTCCCGCTTAAAATTGTTGTTAACAGAAGGTAGAACTTGTCGGTATAAGCGCCGCCAGAATTAGAGAGCCTCCCTCGTCGATAAGTTGGAGGAAGACGTTAATGTTGTTGAAGAGCAAATAATCGTTGGAACTGCTCTCAAATGTAAATGCCGGTATCTGTTTTGGTAATAGAAGAATAAAATATTATTAACATTTACAATAAGATATTTTCGTTTTCTACTATATATGTATAAATAAATAAACATTTCTAAAATTTAAATCGATTTTTAATTAAAATGTTATTAACAAAACAGTTATAACTAAGCTTATTCTACACAAGGTATTATGCGCTTAAATGTTTAGGGTCAGTTTATATAAATTATTTTCTACTGCCCTAATATAAAAGAACCAATTAAATTTAAAACTATTACATTAACAAAAGCTAAAGATAAAGACTTAATATTAATGTCTTATTTAAGACAGACAATAATTAAGGAGAATAAAAATAATAAAGATAGTCAGGAGTATACAGTTATTTTGTAATTTTTATGACCAATTTTACATGAGCACATCTAGAAGAAATTTAACAAATTAAAAAATATGATAGAATCCAGTTCTGCTAAGGATTTAATTGTAAATAGACAGATTTAATATAGATTTCGAAATACTTCACAGTAGAAAATGATTTATATAAACTGATCTTATTAGAAACATAAAAAATTAAGAAAAGCAAAAATAGTCATATCATAAATAAAAAGCTAGAGGTAAATAATTCACCACTGTTAAATTTATTTCAACTCCTACCGGGACTTATTTATTTCAACTCCTACCGGGACTTCCAGGATTTATGCGCCAAATATTTTGAATAGAATAAGTTTAGTTATAACTTTCGAGGAAATTACAGGTTTGTTAGTAAATTGTTAAACCCAAGTATTTTGTTAATTATTATTGTGTATTATGGAGTTTCGTCAAGTATTAATAAACAAAATCAATTAAATTATGAACAAATTTTCTTGCTACAACAACAGACTAAATACAAACTATCACGAAAAAGAAAGCAGTTTGTTTGTAACAAATCCGTTATATATGTCGGAACAGGCATAATTTCTCGATTGGTAGTATTTACTTGATTATTATCCATGATAATTAAAATAACAAGAACACTGAGTACAACTGGACATATTAACAATCTTTCAATTTTATTACAAGTCGAAAACGAATACACGGGCTGTCCGTTCTATTTCGCAGTCAATACCGAAGTCCTCTTCAGCCGCCCCCTGCGGCAGGGATCATGCCAACACATGGCCCATTTTCCTAAATTTCTCAGAAACACCACTACATGACAGCCCGTGTCTACGTTCGATGATCTCACTCATCATCTCGACTTTAAACATGGTTTCTAAATCTTATTATTCTGCTAATACAAACAATATCAACATCTGTAACCTAATAGCCTTTTAAAAATGAACATGCACTAAACTTAAGGGTGACCATAAATTGTGCCTCTACGTCACCATAAATAAGAAATAATCGCCTTCAGGCGCCATCTCCGACACGGCCATCCTGACAAATCACACGTCCTCGTGTGTGAAATCTACAATTGAATAACACCTGATCTAACATTAAACAGTTTACGTTAATTCAAAATAGTTATAGTGCAATACTGACCTCGTACTTCGATTAAATCTTTGTTTTTACACGTTACTACTATTCACATTAATATTATCACTATTAAATATGCCTGTCATGATCCCTAATAGTTGATACAAAACAAGATGAAAAATAACGACTTCACATGATGCCTTCTGCATCACTCAATCTCCTCATGAGATACCAAGTCCCCGCCACATTATCAGCCACGCATCACGCCCTGATCAGACCATAACAATGGACTGCAGTTATGACTATGACCTGACAAGTGGTGCGACTCTACATTGCGACTTTTCGCAACCTGAGTATACAACTCACTACGAGGACCTTACCGCCTCACTGAGGATCTACCACCTCACTACTCATCTGAGGATCTACCACCTCAGGACCTGCGTTTGAGGATATACCACCTCACAACTCATCTGAGGATCTACCACCTCAGGCTCACAACTCATCTGAGGATCTACCACCTCAGGACTCACGTTTGAGGATCTACCACCTCACAACTCATCTGAGGATCTACCACCTCAGGCTCACAACTCATCTGAGGATCTACCACCTCAGGACTTACGTTTGAGGATCTACCACCTCACAACTCATCTGAGGATCTACCACCTCAGGCTCACATTTGAGGTCTCTGCCTCCTCGTCGTTTTCATCACAAATATCCAACTAGACGGGCACATGACTCAGGCAACTTTCTCACACTATCATGAGATTATTCATAAACTATATTATTATTAGGCACAGATTTAATCAAGTACTTGTCATCTTTGTGAACTTCTATTACATAGAATGGACTCTGAAACTTTGGTGAAGCTGACAGTTAAAACCGTTTATGAGGCATCGTTTAGAACAAGTACCGGCTATATTGACCAAAATCAACGGTCTCGGCTGAATGCCTTATGATCGCTTTATCAGAAACATTGCGTTTTACGATATTGCTTAATACGACATACCGCACTAAGCTACCACATTTAACTAATATCTTCGGGGAATTAAACAAGCTGTATAGTAAACAATTTGAATAGGTAACAATATCCACATCTGGTACCGTATAATGATCAATGGCTATTATCAAGATTGCCAAAGTAAATAAAAACGTATCGAGTTTAGGCACTTTTGTAATAATTAGAAACACAATACACGTGTGTTATAAACTTTTGTCAGGACAATGACAGATCAAAATCAGCGTTAATAAAATAAAAGATCGTGACTTGTGTCTTTCTTCTTAACATGTTAACAAGTAACCCTAACAACCTACCAGCACCAGTTGGGGTTCCAACCCTTTCGTAATCGTTACTATTGATTTAAACACGTTTATCGTCAATATTAAAGCTACACGTGCATACAATATAATCAAAGTCTGCTTCTTCATACCTCTTCAGTCGTTGTTTTCTGTACACAAGACGCACCAAAATATATTGTCGAGTTATTTGTGAGACTTTTGACATGTCGAAAAGAAAAAGAAAACAAATTGATATCCAACAAAATTCGCGTTTAAGAATAACATCACCGGTTATTACAACTATTGGTTTTTATGACTAAACACGAGTAGTCGCTGCAACCGATTCTGGTTGTAGTTTGAATACGTCCCTTTTCTTAACTAGCAAAATAGGGCCAGCGAAAGATGAATAACTAGGACAAATAACACTAGCATGGAATAACTAGTCAATGAATTGTATTTCAAGTTCGCCGCTAATTACGCGGATATCCTTTATAAATTACGATGAATTAAAATTCCCTTAAGATCGACAATCATTTTGGCTTGTCGGTGACAAGTCATTCGGTATCTATTTGATTAAGATCGACTGTTTAACTTGGCTTATGGCAAACATCCACTACTTTAATTTGAACTAGTAAAGGCGTCTGAAGTTATCTTTACATTAAAACCTTAGTTTGAAATATCACATTTAAGATAATAATCTGATACAAAATGAAACAAAACTTCCCAAAACATAACCACTAATGTTTCTATCTTATAGGATTTGCAATCTACACTCAACAATATCTTGTCAACCCATATAAAAATCACAACATTATTAAAAAAAACTGTCAGAAAACTTTCCGACTGTACGTCCTTTAATAAATGAGCATCCTGCTCCAAAATCTAAATAAAAATGGAAACGACTCACCGGGATGTCTAACCAAACCTTTGAGGCTCCAACAACTGTACACATACTGGCACATCCTTCATGTTTCCTATTGTTCTCCCCGCTGGTAAATAGACCAGCTTCATTAGGACACTTACCAGCCATAAAGCCACTAATTCCACAATTAAAACACACCACTTCCTTATAGAATAATAATGTGGGGTCTCCATGAGACTGATGCACTGATAATGGTAACTTCGCACTTTCCTTCATCGAATTGCACTCTTTTACTTTGTGTCCGATTTTCCCACAAAAATTACACTTCACAGAAAACCGTAGACGTTTAGCTAGCTACATGGAAAGATCTTCGTGGGGTGTTGCAATTCTTCGTTCAGTGAATGAAAACGCTTTTAATTCCTTTTGTAACTGGCTTCTGGTTTTGATTTCCGTTGTAAGAGCCTACACTTGTAACTTGTAACCACGAATCAAACTATGCAGTATGCAGATACAGCTATTTTTTCTACACTTATTAACTACATCTCATTTTCATTATCGGTGCTGCTGTTGTTTCTTTCCCGCCAAGTCGAGCAGTAAATAGGTTTCTTAATTCTCACCATCTGATACCTGTAGAACACACCTGGGATAGACATTGAGTTGCACTATCTTTAAACACTTTGCTAAGCACCATAATAAGCGCACTAGGAGCATTTTCTGATATGCGAATGTCGACCGTTATACACTATGCACGATAATCTGCACTGTTGTTTTCTGGGTCGAAAAGAGGTAAAACACTTTCTTTTGCAAACGATTGTGGGCTCTTCATTTCTCGTATTAACACCATAAAGTTTTTCATTTTCATAAGCACTCGCCATTTGTTTTGTGAATTTTCTGTTGGTGGCTCGGAAGATTCAGATCGTTCAGATCCCACTCCTGATGTCGGAACAGGCATAATTTCTCGATTGGTAGTATTTACTTGATTATTATCCATGATAATTAAAATAACAAGAACACTGAGTACAACTGGACATATTAACAATCTTTCAATTTTATTACAAGTCGAAAACGAATACACGGGCTGTCCGTTCTATTTCGCAGTCAATACCGAAGTCCTCTTCAGCCGCCCCCTGCGGCAGGGATCATGCCAACACATGGCCCATTTTCCTAAATTTCTCAGAAACACCACTACATGACAGCCCGTGTCTACGTTCGATGATCTCACTCATCATCTCGACTTTAAACATGGTTTCTAAATCTTATTATTCTGCTAATACAAACAATATCAACATCTGTAACCTAATAGCCTTTTAAAAATGAACATGCACTAAACTTAAGGGTGACCATAAATTGTGCCTCTACGTCACCATAAATAAGAAATAATCGCCTTCAGGCGCCATCTCCGACATATAAATATAAATGTTAACAACAAAGCTAAAGGAAATATAAGAATTTAAAGCTATTTTGAACACAGCAATTAGAACTAGAAATGTTCTATTTACAAATTATTTAATAAACTGAAAGCTTTACAAATGAGTATACAGGGTTTTTCAAGTTGATGGGCTATTAGAAGTATATGAATTAGTAGAAGGAATTCAATTCTGAAACTTGGGCTCATTTGGTTATTGTTTATGCCGCTTCTTCTAAAAATATTTTCAAGTTCGATTTACATCCGGTTATACCGGAAGTCGACACCAACTTTGTTATCTAAAATGGAATGGTATATTTTTTACGCTGAATTCGAATAAAACGTGTAATTCTAAGGTAAAGTTTGATAACCAACTTGTACACCTATGACGATCGGTTTCTGAGTTATTTTAACATAGAAAAAAAATCGCTACCGCAATCCAAATTATAAAAAATCATAACTTCCACAAAATACGACTTAGAGTGTTGAAATTTTTACTAGTAATAGCTGAATATTAGTGCTAACGCCTTGACAAAATTAAATTAAATAATTTATACAGGGCGTTCAAAATAAAATTCTAAATTTGAAAAACTTCAAACACGAATTACCTCGTTTTTTCAAATGGCACCTACTATTTTTTATTTTTTCAATAGATTCCATTTTTTATCCTCTTTCGATCTATATGGATACTTCCTATTTTATTTGAAAATTTTGGAATTATTACTTAAAAAATAAAATATTGTTAATAATTTTAAATTCTTACCATCTATATCATCCAATCAATTATATGTAGCAAATTCTTTTAACAGTAGACTTCTTGTTGTGATTGTTATCCCATTTTCAGGAGAGAAAAAGTCCTTCATATCTTCATTGAAACTAAACGGAGATGAAAAAATAATTTTTAATTATAAGTGGTTATTTTAAACGAACAAATTAATTATAACCAATTGCATTAATAATTTATTTCTTCCTATTTAGGTTACTGTAAAAATTAATATTTATTAATCTTTTTATGGCAAATTTCCTAACATGATTATTCTAAAAACTAATATATAGGGTTTATTAAATTTTTAAGTTATTAATAAATAAACAAATATGAATATAAACACCGAAACTATTAATTACTTGGAATTGTTTAAAGAAAATTTTAAGCCACAAAAATATTCTTAAATGATTTTTCTTACCATTTATATTGTCCTGGAAATGACCAATGCATCCGAGAAGCAATACATTCCATGCAGCAAGTTCCTTTTGTACTACCTAGACGTGATTATCGTCTCTTTTTCAGAAGAGAAAAGGTCGTCCTAAAGATTCTCCATTGAAACGAAATGGAGATAAAAAAAATAACGTGTTTATAATTTATACTTTTTTATATTAAGTAATAATTTATAATTGAGAATCAGTTTTTAAATCTTACCCAAAAAATTATTAGACTAAATTATATCTTGCCATAAGGAAGTATTTACTAAAAGACTTCTTCATAATGTTACGCAGACCGTCTTAGTGTTCTTGCCCTATTACGAAGCCTGTAGAAAAATAAATACTTTAATTACCTTACAATTAACACATTATGTATGTATTTCATTTTAACTTTACACAAATAAGTTCAAATATTCATGTATTTATGTTTAAAATTATCTTACCTTCGTACAATTAACAAAGCCCTTTATGATTTCGGAAGAAAAATCTGTCTGCTTAAGGAGAATGGTATAATTTAGCGAAGGCAGGAAAATAAGTGAATTCCCATGTATATTTTAAAAAAAGGAAAATAAATGAATTTAACTATGTTCTATTAATAACCAAAACAAAAATACTAACTTTGCTGAAAAATAAAGTAAATGTATGATATAATTAATTTGTTACAGTCAATTTATCTATAATGAATTGATAACTAGCATTTTTAATAAAATCAATCGAAAAGAACAAGTCTTCATTCAAGCTTCTCATAAATTATCAAATATGGACGCCTTAACTATCTAACACACATTTACTTAAAAATAATATAAATATTTCGATCTCTCAATAATAAAATACGTACCATATATTAAACTGAAGTCCCGGAATTTATTGTGATACAAATTACTTTTGTAGTGCAAATCTTAAATTTATATTAAAAACACAAATAATGCACCACAACGATACGTCGTATACGACCAACAAACAACTGTATACTGAAGCCAATGTGCATCAATCAATTTGTTTATGAATTTGCTGTCGTATGATCAATCGTTGTACAGTTTTGTATTATAAGTTTTTCGTTTTTGTGTGTTGACTTTTTTTGATAAAGTGTGAATTACGTGAAAGAGTATAAGGGGCATAAATTATTCCATCCCTAAAGTAAGTTTACTGCCTTGATTAGAAACATCACTACTTAGGCGTTGCAAGTGTTACCAGATTTCCTTCATCAAACTGCTGTTATACAGAAGCAGATAGAAGCTACTGGATTTTATCGAAATTGACAATTTTTTATGTCTTATTTAAAATTTGCTAATTGTTTTTACTTTTAAAAAAGAATAATGCAATAGTTCTTTTATATAAAATTGTAACTCTGTATTTGTATTATTGTATTCTCACTATTTATTATGTTACTGTAATTATACCTTTAATTAATTATATGCTTTTTTGTGATAAGGTATTTTCTTTATTTTTATAATCATTACATATATTTTTTTTAGAGATAGCAATTGTTTGAAAACTCCGACTTTGTCAAAAAAAAAAAGAGAAAGAGAAGCTGCTATTAACATTTTTGTATTTCTAATAATTTTTAACGATTTTTATTTTATAAATCTCGAAATCTCCATTTTGTACTAGGTACATACATAATACATATAAAGTATGAAGTCGATTTTTATTTTTAACGTTAAAAATTCTATTAAATGTTTTGTTTACATTTATAAATAGCAAGAGATAAAGTTAATGTTTATGTTAAAAAAAATTTTAATAAAATATGTTCGTTGCTTACCCCGTTAAAAAAATTATACTGTTATTTCTCCAAAGGATGCGTAAGTTTTATTCAATTTGTCATGTATGCTTAGCAAAAACTACACTTTTTTTAACCTTTCACTTATTTGCATTATTTTCTTAACAAATTAACCCTCCTACAATTTTAAAACATTTACTTAAATTAATTAAATACGGTTTGTCATTTACCTACCATATTATATTTATTAAAAGGATCTTGCACGAACTCAAATTCTTATTATAACTTACAATAGCAATAATAAGTCGAACTTTTATAAGCCTTTACATTTGGGCGAAAATATCACGATAAAAACAGGCAGGTTTTTGCTTACTAGTAAGGTATCGAGAATTATACCGTACAGTACGGGGCATAAAATACGTGAAATTTTATTTTTACACTGTCGTGTAAAAAAAAAAAATAAAACAAGGTAGACAATTAAACGTTCTAAACTCTTTAAAAGTCGCCAAGAAAATTTAACTTATTTTCTTGGGGAAAAATAAACTATTGATCCTCCACCACTTCTGAAATTTTGGTATACTGTACAGTTCACACACATGTTGGTCACGGGACTAACCTTTTACATAATTTTTGATGATTTGAAACAAAATATTGAAAACCACTGAACCGAACCCAAATATACTAAGAATAAAATGTTTTTTTTTCCACATTACTATGGACCAAAAAGAGCACTAGGTTTTTTTTTTTAATAACACCATACTCACTTCGTTTGTGTTATCATTTCTTATCACGTCCTTATAATCATACGTCGGATCAGAAAGTCAGGATAGGTCGATAGAAAGTAACAACACCAACAAACTGAGTGTCGTATTATGTTCTTTTCCTGTTTACAGCAACATAGAAAAAATCATTTTCTCATTTTGGTGGATTTAGGTCGGGTTCAATTAAAAACTCATCATATTTTCGATAGATTTAACTTGGTGAACTGCATAATATACTAAAATTACAACAAAATCAGAGGGTGGGAATGACACAATTCGTACTATTTATTACAAAGTCAATTGCTATACATGACTTTAAAACAAAAGTTTGCTGCTCACATTTTTCGATTCATATTGTAACATCACTTTCTCTCATACTCTTAAAATACATATGTATTAATAATAACACCTATTTGTTTTATCCTTTTCTAGTTTATATTTATTTCGTTTTCATCATTAATTTTAAATGTAGAGGCATGTTTTTACCTAGGCAACCCATTATACAGCAAAATTTAGAAATAATTTAAAGTATAACTGATAAGTAACACTCCTAAAATTGTTGATTTTTGAAAATAATTATATGATAAGTTTAATTACATAGTTCTTATTAATGAAAGGTAACAATTATTTTAGATAAACAGAAATAAAAGAATAATATAAATTACTTGCTTGGTGAAATAGTACTATTATATTTTTTTGTATCTACCATAATAATATCGTTTCATTTGTTATCTATGTTTAGAGAAAATAGATAGAAAATACATTTTGACGACTAATAAAATGTTCTAAATTAAATAATAAAAATAAATAATAATAATAATAAATGTAAGTATTTATTTTTGAAACTTTAGATTTTGACAAACAACCTCTCAGTTCCTTTAATCTGAATAATTACATTACAAAAACTCTTAAGTTTACCTCAAATTGTGATAACTGATAACTTTATCATTTACTTTAACATAATTCCGTTGTTTTTATTTTATAAAGAATTTTACCACTAGGTTAAACTTTATCCACGATTAAACCTTTAATTTCCTACGACAAACATGACTCCTTAATAATAATGACATGCCAAATAAATTATGGAAATGTTACCTAATGCTTATTCCAAAACAAATTAACTATTACTGGCAATGTAGAAAATAAAACGAACAATAATTACTTCAAACATGATTCAAACGATGCTTGAATTTTAGCTTAATTCACAAACATTAACAAATGATCCACAAAACAAATTTTTTACTAATAAAATAAAATAAAATCTTATATATTTTCCTGTTTTCATGGTTTTCATGCTAGGTTAGAAACATTATTACCACATTGAATAACTATATTACCAATAAAATTAGCATAAAATAGTCGTATAAAAAAAATATGACTTTTTGAATCATTCAAAAGATGGAACCTTTTTAAAAATATACGTAGAAATTTTTAGTTCATAAATTTGTTATTAATTAACATGAAATAAAAATTTAAACAACATTTTAATATATCAGATTGCATGTAATAAACTTTTCCTCTTGCGAAGATACAGACAAATAATAATAATTAATTAAATGAAAAAGATTTAAACCAAAATGCTTTTAGATGTTTCAAATATGTTTATTAACACACTCTACATATGTTTCGACTTGTGAAGTCTTTTTCAAGAGTAATAGATATTTACTAAATTTAAATTGTACCTTAATGCTATTTATAGTTAGGTATTTCAAGTATAATAAGATGTACAGGTAGATGAGAGGCAGTTGTACAGTTATTTAGGGAAAAACCCTTGGCGGGTTGTAATTCTTCAGAAATTGGTCGATCACCGGTGTATCTTTGAACTCGGATTTGTCATTTGTTATGTTCTTTTTACATTGGGCAAACCGGTCGTAATTTCAACATACGTTTAAAAGAACATGAAAAAGACATAAAAAATAGAAAGATATCTACAGGCATAAGCCTACATTGCTTAGAAAATGGCCATAAAATTGACAGAGATAATTTAAACATATTACATATAGAAAACAAAGGTCAACGTCTCAATATTTTAGAACAGTTTGAAATTAAAAAAGCCTTTAGAAATAATTACAACATAACAAATGACAAATCCGAGTTCAAAGATACACCGGTGATCGACCAATTTCTGAAGAATTACAACCCGCCAAGGGTTTTTCCCTAAATAACTCTGTACAACTGCCTCTCATCTACCTGTACATCTTATTATACTTGAAATACCTAACTATAAATAGCATTAAGGTACAATTTAAATTTAGTAAATATCTATTACTCTTGAAAAAGACTTCACAAGTCGAAACATATGTAGAGTGTGTTAATAAACATATTTGAAACATCTAAAAGCATTTTGGTTTAAATCTTTTTCATTTAATTTCAACGATGTTTCATAATTATCCAACAGCCAGTTCAGTTGAAATTAATAATAATTAATAAATATCAAAGGACTAAACGTGAATCCTCCTGTTTTCAAAATTTGCAAATTGTGTAAGCCATTATTTAAAGCATACCATTTAATGCTTTCCTTACGCTTTCTTAGTTCAAAAAATACTTAAAGGTATTTAAATATCTCATGAGCCGTAAAATGCGCGAGAACTGAAGGCGGAGGTCATTCTCTAGCTCTGAAGTTTAACAAGTAACAATGGACGGAGTACGTCTCTAAGCACCCCAAGTTCTAAACTCTTGGGATTCCGGCATTATGTATATTTATATTTCATTTCATAATTAATTTATTATATAAACATAATAATGTAAATTAGGTGTATGTTAAATAGTAATTAATAATTAGAAATCTTTAATTGATCATATCAAAGGTTCAATTCAGAAACGCATCCATTCTTTATAACTTTATTTGTTTTTTAAAGTGAAAAAGCGCATAACTGTTTTATTTATACAAAGTCAAATTCTTTACGGAATTCTTCAAATGTCGTTTAACAGAAAATAATAATATTGTCTATGTACAATTTTCGTGGATGTTTGTCAATGGAAATCCTCTTAAAACATTATTCACTGTTTTAAGAAGTGGATAAGCCCCACACCCACATCTATTTCTAAAATCGTCTAAGTCTAATGACCAGACCATGGCACCACCAAGACCCATATCTTTTAGATATTCAGATTTTCGTTTTATGTCTGCAATATCATCATATGACACCCATTGATATTCTTTCGTTGCATATGGCCCTATACGTCCAACAGGATCACGAGTTATCTTCCAACCTTTTTCATTATTTACCATGTCACATATCTGAAAAGGTCATAATAAAAATATTTATCTATTAATTGGTATTAATTAAATTAATTTACCTCGTAGAAAGATAAAAATCCTCCAGCTTTTGTGAATTGACCTGCTTTTCCTGGACCAATGCTCATTACATTAAGACCGTTATTTTTGGGATTTGCTAAAGTGAAAGATTGTCCATAAAACGGAACACCCATAATTAGTTTATTTGGTGTTGCTCCTTTTTGTATCCAGTAATTAAGTGAAAAGTTCTGAAATCAAATTGCATGTATCTTTGTCTTTGCTACATGGTCTGCTTTTACAATAATAAAAAAAAAAATACATACCGAATTAAAATAATCGTACTGATCTCCTGGATACTGATAAAGTGGAGCCAAATGACCAGTTCGGTTATCCCAATGTCCATGAAAATCGTAATTCATAACAGTAAGCCAATCCAAATATTTATTAAGTGTTGGTACATCATATCCAGCATCAATAACTGTTTTACTTGGAGACACTGCTGCTGAAAGTAATAATCCTCTTGGCTTAAACACTGAACTTAATTCTTCAACCAATTTGGCAAAGCCAATTTTGTCTGAGTCAGGGCCTTTCTTACAGTTCACCTTAGAAAAAATGATTTATTAAAAAAATTTATAAGATGTGAAATTCTTATAACGCTACCTGCCAACACTTTGGATACATCCAATAAAGGTCCAGTCCATCAAAGTTCCATTTTTCTATAAAATGGATAACGTTTTCGATGAACCGCGTTCTAGATTGTGCATTGCTCACTAATCGGGAGTACTTATTTCCACGGGAATCATTCCAACCACCCAGTGCAATTGATACCTTAACTCCCTTTGCCCTTAGTGCTGTAATTTTCCTGAAGAAGTCTAGAGAAGCAAAAGAAATGATTATAATATTATATTTTGGATAATTTTGTCATTATTATTCACCATTATCAATATCAGTCCAACTGTTATGAGGTTTAATTGTTAAAGATTCAGAGTCCAAGACTGCGAATCCATATACAATATGGGTACATAAAGATGCGTCAACATCTTCTGGACCGTATTTTCCTGGATCTTGTCTAAATGATCAAAAAAGTATTAATATATTTAATGGCAATTATATGATTAAAAAATGTATACCTGTACCAAGCCCAGTTCGTAAAAAAGCAAACAACTTTATATCCACCACTCGAAAGATCGACGTTTCGTACAATAGAATTTTCAGACGCTTTGTTTCGATATGTCTTTTCTCCGTCTACTGAATTTGACGACGAACAAGGGGTGTTCCCAGGCCAGTCACAATATTTTACGTTCCAGTAAAGTCCTGAAGGACACGTTTGTAGTTGATAACGACCTTGGTTGCATAAGTAATACTGATTGCAGTTGGTGGGATGAGGTTTAAATATTTGACTTCCATCGCAAGTTTCCCCATTATCGTCATCACCAGGTGTGGGTTCATCGCCAGTGGGTGGTGAAGTAGTAACGACATTTGATTCTAAATCGCAGGTTGGTGCAGGTACCGGATAATCTCTCAAAACTCTGTTAATAGTTCGGAGAAGTGGATATTCTTCGCAACCACAATTATCACTGAAATCGTCTAAATCAAGAGACCAAATCATTCCACCACCAAGTCCCATATTTTTAATATACTCCGACTTATAACGAATCATGTTTATGTCGTCAAATGATACCCATTGATCTCCTAAATAGGCGTATGGTCCCATTTTACCTTCGGGATCTGTTACCACATTCCAGCCTTTCTTGAGTATATTGTTACAAATCTAAAAGAAGATATGAATAAATTATTTGTTTTATAAAAGTCTAGAATATTTTGCGTACTTCATAATAAGCCAAAAATCCCATTGCACTTGTTTGTTCACCTGCTTGACCTCCACCGGAAGAAGGAGCGTTCAAACCATTTTGAGAAGGATCAGAAAGAGTGAAGGATTGACCATACGTTGGCATTCCCATTACTAGTTTTCGTCTGTCGGCGCCTTGTTCTATCCAGTAATTCACACTGTAATTCTATGTAAAACAAGTTCATAAAGACGTATTAAAATTTTGCATTTTATATTACCGTATTAAACGAAACATCTGCATCGTCTTCCGAAACATACATAGGAGAAACGTGGCCTGTGACTTTATCCCACTGTCCGTGATAATCGTAATTCATGATGCCAATCCAGTCTAAATATTTAGATAATTCAGGTACATCATATGCTACATCGATAATTTTGCTACTTGGAGATACTGCGGATGATAGTAAGAAGTTTTTAGGTGTAAAGGCTTCTCTGAGTTCTCTGACAAATTCTGTAAACGCTTGCTTGTCTGATGCTGGTCCTAATTTACAATCACCTTGCCAACATTTTGGATATTCCCAATCCAAATCTAAACCGTCGAAATTGTGTTCTTCAACAAATTCAACTGCATTTTCAATAAACTTTTTTCTTGCTTCTGGGTCATTTACCAATCGAGAATATTTGTCACCTTCCGAGTCGTTCCAACCTCCAATTGCTATAAGAACTTTAATACCATTCTTCCTATGTTCTGTTATTTTTCCGTAGAAATCTAATATCAATAAAAAACGGCATTTTAGGTAATTCGATAAAAAAAGGAAAAATAATAAATTACATATAGAAACATTATGTGGTATGTGATAGTAAGAACTTTCGAAATATTAAAAGCACATTTACCGTTATCTACATCTGCCCATGTGTCGTGAATCCTAATTGTCATTTCTTGCCCATCCAAAATTGCAAATCCATAAACGATATGAGTACACAGGTCAGGATCAATATTCCCTGGAAGATATCTGCCAATTCCTGGTCGATACCACGCCCAATTGCTAAAGTAACACACTACTTTGTATTCAGAATTTGGATCTGTTAAAGATGGTGTTGAGGTAGAGTGAGGGACATCCGGCAATGGAGGGAGCTTTGGAACTTCTACAGTAAGTTCCGTAGTTTCTTTCTCAGAGTCAGAAAGTTCAGGTTTTACATACTGAGGTACCTCAACAGTACCACTTCCAGGTTTTGCTAAAACTCTTCTTATAGTTGAAAGTAATGGATGGCTGCCTTCTCCACATCTATTTTTGAAATCATCCAAATCTAACGCCCAAATCATTCCACCACCAAGATCCATCTTTCTAATATACTCTGATTTTAAACGAATCTGTTCTTGGTCGTCGTAAGATACCCATTGGTTTCCTTTATAAGCATAAGGTCCCATTCTTCTCTTTGGATCTTGGACAACGGTCCAACCCTCTTTTTTGATTTTATTGCAAATTTCGTAGTAAGCCAAAAATCCCGCAGCTCGTGTAAATTCTCCCGCTTGACCAGGTCCTGGAGCTTTGGCGTTAAGTCCGTGTATGTCAGCTTTTTCTAGCTGGAACGATTGACCATACAATGGCATCCCCATGATTATTTTTCGACGTGGTGCTCCTTGAGAAATCCAGTAATTGATGGAGAAATTCTGTAAAATAAAGGAATCTTTAACGAGAAACAAATATAATATTAAAGTACCTACGGCATTAAAGAAAACGTTTTCGTCTTCAGGATGAACATACAATGGAGCAACATGACCAGTCTGTTTGTCCCATTGGCCATGGAAATCGTATGTCATTACAGCAATCCAGTCAAGATATTTTGCTACTATGGGAACGTCATAACCAGCATCTATGACGGTTTTACTGGGAGATACAGCTGCAGATAGCAGCAAACCTTTTGGCCTGAAAGCTTCTTTCAGTTCTTTTACGAATGCTGCGAAGGCTGGTTTGTCGGAGTCCGGGCCCTTTTTACAATCTACTTGCCAACATTTGGGATATTCCCAATCCAAATCAAGTCCATCAAAGTTGTGTTTTTCCAAAAATTCAATAACGTGTTGAATAAATCTAGCCCTTGCAGAGGGGTTATTAACCAGGCGAGAGTATTTATCACCCAACGAATCATTCCATCCTCCAATTGCCAAAGTTACTTTTTTACCAGCTTTTTTGAATTCTACAACCCTTTCGTAGAAATCTAAAAAACCAATATTATTAGTAATGAATACTTAATATAAGTTTATATTTAACTTACAGTTATCAAAGTCCGCCCATGAGTCGTGTGCTTTTATAACAAGTCGTTCAGAATCCAAAACGGCAAATCCATAAACAATGTGAGTGCAAAGGTCAGGATTTATATTTTCAGGAATATATTTACCCACGCCTTGTCGATACCAAGCCCAGTTAGTGAAGTAGCATACTATTTTGAAATAACCAGACAGTGGTTCAAAAGGTACTGCTGGAGGTTCTGCAGTAGTAGTAGTAAAAGTGGGTTTTGTTGGTTTCCAGTCCCACTGATTGGCAGTTGTAGATTCAGGCTTCCATTCCCATGGTTTACGAGTAGTAGTTGAGGTAGTAATAGGTTTAGGCGTTGGTTTGCTAGTACTTGGTTTAATAGTCGGTCGACTAACGGGAGGTTCGTGGTTCACTTCGTTATTGTCCGGATTTTCTGACGATTCACTACATTTAGCGTTTTTGGGCCAATCGCAAACATTCTTTTCCTATTAATTTATCAACTGTATGGTTAAATTTCAAATGAATCATAATATTTATTTTCTAACTTACGCTGTTCCAGTGAAGACCAGAGGCACATGTAAATAATTCGTATTTGCCCCATAAACAGTAAAGATACTTTTCGCAACTACCTTTCAGCGCAGAGTATGATCCAGGTGAACAACTGGAGTGTAAATTAGTTGCACTCACTAAAATATCAATAAAAATTAAATGTGTTACTTTAATACTACGATTATTGATACAGGGTATAAAATATATACAGATATTCTAAATAATAGACTGGAAGAGCAAGTAACGACAAAAAGGGTCCTAAGAAAAACGCAGTTTGGTTAAAGAAAGGTAAGTGTAACTATGGACGAGATTTATCTCCTAAAAACGCAATACAGTCATATATGCAGATAAAAAAAGAAGACATATGTAATGTTCCTATATCTTAAAGAAACTATGATAAGGTGGATAGGAAGGGGTTACTGAACATGTTAGTGGTACATAGCACTTATCGGTAGTGCACGTTTATTTAAATATCTACGTCTTCGACCCTAAATAACTGGCTTTACCCAATTATTATGCCGCGGGGTTGGGAGCTACACGATAGCGAAAGGGTAGGTGCCAAATATAAAACAAAAAGGTTGATTCAGCTAAACTGTAACGAGTGACGAAACAGGAGGCCACCAACGGCAGAGTCGAAAATTTTTTATATTTTTAGAAAGTTAATAAATTTCAGAAAAAGCTATAAACAAAAGGGGAATAAATTATATTAAAAAAAATTAGATAGGTTAAGGGAAGGGGATTTGGATATATTTGGGATATGGAGAAAAAAGGTGCCAAAAATAGGTAAAAGAAATGGAAACGATGAAGAGATAAAAAATTTAAACCAATAAGAATAAAGCAAAAAACAAATGGACGAGTGGAGAAGAATGAATAGCAATATAGGGTAAATGATCAAAATAAGATGTAATTATTTAAATAGAGGCGAGGGCTAAAGAAAAATAGAGGATTCAACATACGTAGCGGGGCTAAACTTTTCGATGTGCGTTCTTGGCAAGGAGAACTGGCAGGTACTGAAATATCTGAGGGAACAGTAAACAGGAATAAATATGATAAAGGTTTAGAGTTGGTAATTAATGCAGAGAATGTAAATATTGGTTGAAACAGTAAGAAAAAATCTGTAAGTTTTATGAAAGAGAAAAAGAAAGTCTGATGAATATGTTGGGAAAAGGAAGTGTTGAGAATAAGAGTACCTATAGAGTTATGTGGGTAAATGATAATTATATTTATAAATACATCGATAAATAAGTAACTTACCTGCAGGACCTTTTGTGTATTTATCTAAAGTATCAGATGCTGCTCCTTCAATACATTTTGCCCTAAATCGCCAATCACACCTAGAATCTTCTGCATTCCAATAAAGACCAGGGCCACACTTTTGAGTTACAAGAAGTCCGTTAACGCATACGTAAAAACTGTCACAATGTTCATGGGGGTAATACTGTCCAGTTTCGCACTTCTTAGAAGCTTCCGTCGTTTGAGTTGACGTTTCCCACCAACTTGTTGTAGGTCGTTTAGTTGTTGTTGTTCTTCGTGTTGTGGTTGTGTCGGGTGAAGCTTGAGCTGTTGTTGCTGTAAATTTTTAGAAACGTTGTATTGAAACGAAAACATATAGACATTAATTAGTATTACGTTTACACTTTGCAGAAGCCGGCCAATCACATACTTTCCTGTTGTTATTCCAGTGAAGACCTCCAGCACAAAATAGTTTTTTAAATTCACCTTGTAGGCATCTATAATACGCGTTGCAATTGTAAGGATCTGATTTATATTGATTTGTGTAGCACTTCTCTGGTTTATGGTCGTCTGCATCAACGTCTGGCATCACAACAGCAGGCGTTGGTGTTGTTTGGCCTGATTGATAAAATACAATAAGTGTATTTAAAAGAGTACTGCTATATTAGAATCTTTTTACTTGGCCTTTTAGTGGTAGTTTTGGTGGGTTTCGAGCTAGACGGAACCCACCATGGTATTGTTGTTCTTGATGTTGTAGTGGTTTTCTTAGTTGTTGATGGCTTCCACCATTCAGTGGATGGCGATTCGTCTGTAGATAATTCCCACCAAACAGTTGTTGACTGCTTTGTTGTGGTTTGAGGATTTTTAGTTGTAGTTGGTTTTTTAGATGTATGACTATCGTGATCATGATGGGAATCCCAGGTTGAACTTTCTGCACCTGTAATGGTATAGAGTAAGTATAGAAAAAATATAATAAACCAATTCTTCAAGTTTTCTTACTTGTATCAAAACCAGTCGTAGATTTTGGTGGTTCTGGTGTTGAAGGGGAGGGAGGTTTCCTACAGTCTGAAGTAATACCTTTATCAGGAATTAATCCCAAACCTTTATTTAAGCTTCTTAACAGTGGAAAGCTCCCCTGACAACATCTATTATGGAAATCGTCTAAATCTACTGTCCAAGCCACTGCACCTCCGAAACCGTGTGAGCGTATATAACGACCCTAAAAGAACTTGTAATAGTATTTTTCGTTAGATAAAAAACACGAATCAATGAGTACCTTTATTTTTATTGATTCAGGGTCATCAAATCCTACCCACTGATCTTTGAGATATGCATAAGGTCCTGATCCTTCATTTCTTTTATATGTCCAGTGTTGATTCTTAATTCTGTTGCAAATTTCAAAGTACGAAAGCATTCCGGGTTGTTTGGTATATTCGCCAGGCTCACCAGGAGCAGAAACTGGTACTCCTTCTTCATACTTTCCATCGCGTTTTGACAATGTATACGTTTGACCATAAAACGGTATTCCAACTAATAACTTATTTCGTGGAGCTCCTTTTGATACCAAATAGTTTAATGTAAAGTTCTACAATTTATGAGTTGTAATAATAATGAATAAATTAAGTATTTCTTTATTTATTCTTACTGTATTGTATTGCGGATATGTATCATCACCATTTCCGTACAGTGGGCTGACATGACCAGTTTTTCTCTCCCAACTACCGTGGTAATCATAAGTCATAACTGACATAAATTCCAGGGCAGATCCTAAAGATGGTAAGTCGTAAGCCACATCGATTACTTCTTTGTATCCTGAAATTGTCGCAGCCAAAACTAGAGGAGGATCTTGTTTATCAAACTCAGTCTGTAATTCCTGTAGGAACAATTTATTGTAACTATGGCTAAATTAAGCTTCACTATTATTGTAAAACCTGAATAAGTTTGGTGAAATTTGGCTTATCTGACGCAGGTCCTTTTTTGCAATTACTCTGCCAGCAAACTGGATAATTCCAATCAAGATGTAATCCTTTAAAACCATACTTTCTTAAAAAGCTGACCACGCCAATAACAAACTTCCTTCTGTTGCTTCCATCGCTTACCAATCTGGAATATTTATCTCCCGCAGAATCAGTCCAGCCTCCGAGACCAAGAAGAGGAGTGACTTCCGGAATAGATGCGACTCTTTCGTACAAACCTATGTAATTTTTTGTTAATAACAAAAGCTACCCACATTATTTTATAACAATATTTGAACTTACTGTTATCTAAATCAGCCCAAGAATCGAATTCCTTAATGGCCAATTTTGTCGGATCTAAAGTTGCAAAAGCGTAAACTACGTGAGTACAAAGTTCAGGATCAATATTTTCGGGAACAAATTTTCCATCTGCTTTTCTGTAGAAAGCCCAGCTTGTAATATAACAAACCACCTATTTATAAAATGCTTACATTAGTTTATATTCCAGAGTTTGACATTTCCCATTACCTTTGGTTTTACATCTTGAGACGCTCTGAGTCTGGTGTCTACTTCAGAGGGTCTCAAACTTGGAAAAAAAACCTGCTGACCAGGTCTACAATTTGTGGGGTCGATAGAATCACAACTTCCAGTATTTACGTTAAAAAGCATGTTGTGGGCACAGGCTTTCTGATGGGCCACGCCATCATGACATTCAAAATACTGAGCACAATTTTTGGTATTGGAATAAACACCATCATTGGTACATTTTTCGAAAGGTTTACTAATTATTTCGCCATAAATCGAAGGTGAACCATTTTCTATTAGATAGATATTAAACAGGTATAGATTGTTATGTTTCTCTGATAAATATTTATTTAATTTATTACCTCTAAAAAGACTGTTGATGGTGCTTAATAAAGGCCATTTTTCTCCACAAAGTCCTTTGTAATCATCCAAGTCTGCTGTCCATAACGATGCTCCTCCAAGATTCATTTCTCTGATATAAAGCACCTAAAATAGTTTAAATTATTACTAAAAACTTTAAAAAATTTGCGCCTTCAAATGACTTACTTTCTTTTCTATACTTTCTGAGTCATCATAACCAACCCATTGGTCTCCATCAACAATAAAAGGCGAACCAATGACATCCGTCCGTTTTTGTATTTGCCTTCGCTTAATTATATCGCAAATTTCAAAGTAGGCAAGAAATCCAGGAGTTTGAGTATATTCTCCTTTACGCCCTACACCAGCAATTCTTGCACCTTCTTCGTTCTCTCTGGAATTACTCAGTGTAAAGGATCTTCCAAAAAGGGGTACACCCATTACTAATTTGGAACGAGGAAATCCGTGATGGATCCAATAATGAGCAGCATAATCCTATTAACAGATGTTTAAATTATTAGCGCTATGTGGCTATGTGGATGTCGAAATAAACACTTACGAAATTATAGAATTCATCTTTTCCATTATCATGTGGTCGGGAATTGAAAGGAGCATGGTGATCGGCAACAGGTTCCTTGTACCTTTGAAAATCGTATGCTTCCACATTTACAAATTCAACCGTTTTTGCGAGAACGTCTAAATTAAGACCAGCAAGCTGGTACCTTGAAGGCGGTGCACTAACCGCTATCAACCATCCATGTGGATGGAAAATGTGGTACATTTCTTCTAATAAACGCCCAAAATGATCTTTTTCATTGTATTGTTCGTTTTCATCTTTACATTCCGGGAATTGCCAATGAAAATCAACTCCATCAAATTGATAAATGTAAAAAAAATATGTCAACGACTGAATAAAATCTCTTCGGAGGTTAGGATTTTCCATCATGGCTTCAAATAAGGCTTCGGTGTTACCATTTTTCTCACCGACTGCTATGAGTAGTTTTAAATTCGGATTTTTCCTTTTTAAAGCAATTGCTGACCTGTATCCACCTATTCATAGAATTTGTTTTGTTAATTTTCGGTTAAGTAGATAATTAAGCGCTTTAATACCTTGAATAATATCATATTCATTATCTTTTGGAACTACTTTGAAGGTTTTGGGATCGATAGTTGCCGAAACGTATACCACATGGGTACAAGCAAATGGATCAAGATCATTGGGAGTGAAGCTGAAAGGATCTTTTCGATATACAGCACTACTTTCAATGTAGCATACAATTTTCTTAGAAGGTCCTGATGTACCTATTTCATCTACATTAAAATAAAACATCAGGCAATGTAGAAAAGAGAAAACTAATCTTATTTTACCTTGCTTAAGGGTATTTGTGATAAATGGATTCTGAAAATTATACATAGGCACCAATAATTGTTGATCCTTGTTATCCACACTATATTCCGGTAATTGATTTATGTCACTTACTAATTTAGTAAAATAACTGTAGGGAGAGTAGTACGTGTAATCTGGTAATATGGCAAATGGAATTATGGGTTGAGGAAGTACCATTGCTGGGGTAAGGTAACTTTGAAGAAGTCCATATTTCTTCTGAAGTGAAAATTCTTCTTTCGAAATGTCTGAAGACGTATCTTTGTCGTCCTTCTGCTTAACGGGCTTCTTTTGAATATTACTTTCAATTCTTTTTTCCACTGCATCGCGCAAGGGTAGTCTTCTAGTAAATTCTTTTCTGAAAGTTGCATTTATTCATAAATAACATATTTTCGTTTCAAACAGACTTTTTCTTACACATCGGGTATTTTTTCGACAGAACTTCGAAGTGGCAAAAATCTTTCACCAAGTTCTGATGAGGCGGTGTAAGGACTTTTTGTATCGGAGTTTTGGGGTGGACTTTCAATCGCATCTCTTACAAATGTTGGAATTCCTTCTGGTGGAACATGATCTCGTTTAGGTCTTACAGCTTTTTCGTTTGTTGGACTTAGAAGCGTAATAATTAATATAGCGCAAATCTGGAAAAAATAAGTATATGTAAGAAAGAATAATAAGAGGTGAAAAACCGTTAAATGTTTAATAAAGCTAAATTAAAGTTCCAAAAGGTAAAATTTTATGTAGCATTACGGTGATCCTTAGAAAGGTTATTTATTGATTTAGTCCTTAAAGTATTCAAATTATACCTATTAAACACAGTTATCACACAAAAATATTAGTCCATTCCATACGTCTCAAATTTTAAATAGAAAAATACATGAGTTTCTTTAATTTTAATTTTTACTTTTTATTTAGGAATACAATCGGGGGTGACTAGAGTTCCATATATTTACGGTCTGATTTTTTGTTGTGGTTGTATTTTCTTTAAAAGTGCAGACCTTGCTCAAACTTTGTCGATGTAAAATTTTCAGTAACGAGGTAGGTTAATTAAATTTAAATATTCGTAGTAATTGAAAGTTCCCCAGGTACTCGATAAAACATATATAGGTACATTTTCAGTGAGGCAGTATCGTATATCCCCCCTGTTATGCTTTCGGATATTTCTTAAACAATAATTAAATCTATTATAAGCAATTTGCAATATTTATATATCGGTTTTCATCAAAGAATGTCATAAAATTTCTATTAGATGCTTATAATCAAAAATATGCAAAAAAGCTTTAATCTATTTACAATTAAATTTATAATTAATTGTACACGATAATTTGGACGTAATTAAACAGTGTGCACATTAAGAATCTGCCGTTAGAATTTATTTACCGTGTTTTCCAAACGATTTTTAGTGTGTTGTTCATCGTTAATTGTTACTGTTACTTGTTAATTGTTATTTGTTCATTGTTACTTGCTATTTTCTTGTTAAAAAAATCAATGAAGTTGAAAAAGAAAAGACAAAAACTTATTGCCCAGTCAAATCGTATTGTTTTTAATATTTACAAATTTTTGCAATTTTCTGGATACAAGATACTGTCGCATTGAGAAATATGACAGAATATTTTCTAATACACATGTTAGTTGTAATTATTTACCTATTTAAATATTTAAAAATGTATGTTCATTTGAGTACCCAACGAACTTTCAATTACTACGAATTTAAATGTTCGCCACTGCATGTAAGCAAAAGCCTCGACAGACCCTTGGGTTCCGAAAATTGACCTGGTTTGTTTCTGAAAATTTTACATCAATAAAGTTTGGACAGGGTCTACCATCCTAATAATATTAAAAAATTCTGGCGGACATGTTTTTATATATTTTAAAATGTTTTAGAGACTAAGCCGACTTTTTCACGTGAGATCCAACATCCAATTAAATGGAATCATTAGTGTGAATATTAATTTCAAGTCCAGCAGCTTCCCAGACAATTAGATTAGATACATTCCATGATACTTATTTTTCTTAATTAATTGGTTTGTTTATGAATTGTTAAAAAACAGTAATTGAAAAGTAAATAAATAAAATCGCAGGTTCATTAAATTATTATTAAACACATTGGCATTTACTGAAGCGAATTACTTGTTATTCGTTAAACGTAAGATTGCTACCTACCTACTATAATAATAAATAGTTGTATCTATTAAGTAAGACCTTCGTCTGATTTGTGAAGTTGTTTTGGCCGCATAGGTTCTCAGCAGTAAAGGTTCATTGCACATCAATATAAATGACCTTAAACTTGAGTAACTCGGAGACCGTTTTTCACAGCTTCAAAACTACGAAGTTTATACGCGCGATTAAAACCAATAAAGAAGGTATTTCCTCCGTATAATAAAAAGATCATTCACTAATTGCTCAAACAGGTCAAGTGAGTTCATAAAAAGATGAATGCTAGTAAAAAATAGCGGTTTTAAAGAGTTTACTGTATTTTGTTGAAAATAGACTTTTATTTACTTTTATTCAAAATATGTAGTAGACAAGGAAGTCTGCTAAAATTTATAACAATTAAAACAATTGTTCAATTAATTCCGAAAATGTTCTCGAACCAAATAAGTTAATTCGTTTTTTGTATTTCGATTAAAACTTATCAATTTATTTAAGTAGATCTACAAAAACATTATTAAAATCAAAGTGCATGTCTGTAATAACTATTTTTAAAGTTCTTGATTTTAAACCAGGTGTTCATAAAGACTGCAAATATGTAATTGAATACCTTGAATAATACGTTTTAGATTAGATAATTACAAAGCTCATGTCGAATATCGCTCAAAAGGCTATTAAATTATACCCCAACTCTCCACTATTTTTAGGGTTGCCTACAAACGATGTCGTAATCTACTATAGTTTTCTGTTTCCATCCGGGCAGTGGTTAGTGAATTGTCTCACTTTTCACCGGTAGGAGTTGATTAAGTTGAGTTGAGTAAGATTTAACTGAATCAAATATCCTAATTATGAGAGACGATGGTAAAAGGCGAAAAAACTCTCATAAAAGAAACACCCTAGTAAATAAGGGCGAAGTAACAAACCTGAATCAAGCACACCAATTGAATGAAGCGAAAAAGTTCACTTATATAAAGCACCTTGTTCGATGATGAGCGGTGAGAGGATTCAGTTCAATCAACCATCGTAATGGAAAGGAATGTGTCAACTCACCTAATTAAATATTCAGATGGAGAAAAGCTAGAGGATTCATCGGAATCAAGGATGTTAATAGATAGTGGCAAGATCAATCCCCTGAAAGGCGAGAGGATTCACTTCAATCGAACACCCTCATAGAGATGAATAAAATGACAAGCATAATTCAAGTACACTGAGGAAGAGAGGTGAGATGACTCCCCTAAATCAAGCACTTTTCTGAAGAGTAGCGAGAAGATTTAATTGATTCAAGCACTTCAATTGATAGAGACGAGATGAATCACCTGAAAGGAGGGAGGATTCAGTTCAATCGAACACCCTCATAGAGATGAATAAAATGACAAGCATAATTAAGTACCTGAGGAAGAGAGGTGAGATGACTCCCCTAAATCAAGCACTTTTCTGAAGAGTAGCGAGAAGATTTAATTGATTCAACACTTCAATTGATAGAGGCGAGATGAATCACCTGAAAGGAGGGAGGATTCAGTTCAATCCGAACACCCTGATAGAGTGAATAAAATGACAAGCATGATTCAAGTAGTCTGAGGAAGAGAGGTGAGATGACTCCCCTAAATCAAGCATTTTTCTGAAGAGTAGCGAGAAGATTTAATTGATTCAAGCACTTCAATTGATAGAGGCGAGATGAATCACCTTGAAAGGAGGGAGATTCACTTCAATCGAACACCCCCATAGAGATGAATAAAATGACAAGCATGATTCATGTAGTCTGAAGAAGAGAGGTGAGATGACTCCCCTAAATTAAGCACTTCTCTGAAGAGAAGCGAGAAGATTAAATTGATTCAAGCACTCCAATTGATAGAGACGAGATGAATCACCTGAAAGGAGGGAGGATTCAGTTCAATCGAACACCCTGATAGAGATGAATAAAATGACAAGCATGATTCAAGTACACTGAGGAAGAGAGGTGAGATGACTCCCCTAAATCAAGCATTTTTCTGAAGAGTAGCGAGAAGATTTAATTGATTCAAGCACTTCAATTGATAGAGGCGAGATGAATCACCTGAAAGGAGGGAGGATTCACTTCAATCGAACACCCTCATAGAGATGAATAAAATGACAAGCATGATTCAAGTAGTCTGAAGAAGAGAGGTGAGATGACTCCCCTAAATTAAGCACTTCTCTGAAGAGAAGCGAGAAGATTTAATTGATTCAAGCACTCCAATTGATAGAGGCGAGATGAACCACCTGAAAGGAGGGAGGATTCACTTGAATCGAACACCCTCATAGAGATAAATAAAATGACAAGCATGATTCAAGTAGTCTGAGGAAGAGAGGTGAGATGACTCCCCTAAGTCAAGCACTTCTCTGAAGAGTAGCGAGAAGATTTAATTGATTCAAGCACTCAAATTGATAGAGACGAGATGAATCACTTGAAAGGAGGGAGGATTCAGTTCAATCGAACACCCTGATAGAGATGAATAAAATGACAAGCATGATTCAAGTACACTGAGGAAGAGAGGTGAGATGACTCCCCTAAATCAAGCACTTTTCTGAAGAGTAGCGAGAAGATTTAATTGATTCAAGCACTTCAATTGATAGAGGCGAGATGAATCACCTGAAAGGAGGGAGGATTTAGTTCAATCCAACACCCTGATAGAGGTGAATAAAATGACAAGCATGATTCAAGTAGTCTGAGGAAGAGAGGTGAGATGACTCCCCTGAATCAAACACTTTGATTAAGAGAAGCGAGAAGATTCAATAGATTCAAGCACTTCAATTGATAGAGGCGAGATCACTTGCCTTAATTAAGGATTCAAATCGAAAGATGCGAGAGGACCAAGCACCTATTCGGTGAGGAGAAGAGAGAGAATTCACTTCAATCAAGCACTTCAAGGGAGAAAGGCGAGAATCACCAAAATCAAGTACTTCGATCAATATGAGAGATTATTCATCGAGCTATCAACCGGAAAGAAGCGAGGGGATGGTTCAATTTTATTAAGCACCATATTCGATGATGAGAAGTGAGAGAACTTTCTTGAATCAACTATCCTAATGGAGATGTATGAGATGACGGAATCAGTCCGAAGTTAGGTGCCAGCACACCGTTAGATATAGAAAACGAGTAGGGTGCGTGGTTGATGATAGAATTTTTTTTTCTTCTTTCTGATAAAGCCACAGTATGGCGAAACAGCCGTTGTGTACAATTAAAATAAAAATTTTGAATCTTAAAGACTTCAGGTCAAAAATCGAATTCAATAGAATCAGAACTGGCACTGCTTCTAAGAACTGTTCATTGGTTACTTATGTACTGATTGCATTTATTGTAAATAATTAGAATTTTTTGCCTAAATTCCACGCAAGCGAAGTCACAAGTGAAACTTATAATAATAATTACATTATGTTAGTCGAGATTGTGAAAGATAGTATGATACACCTAAAATTATCATTGTTTAATATTTAATATTGACGTAGATTAGGAAAAATACATGTTTCAAAAATTGTCAATAAACAAATAAGAGGTAAATATTTTTTTAGGATAAAAACTTGTTGAATGTACTTATTTTCAAAAGCGTCCTTGTACCTACAATAAGTATGATCTTTTTAGGATAATGTTTTTAAGCCAATCTAAAAGTACTTTGCCATTTTTTTGTTTTAATGTGTAAATAAAATTCTGGAAAGGATTTTGTTGATTAAAGAAAAAATAATAAATCAACTTAAATTTTTACAGTTCACACATTCCCATACTTTTGGTGAAATGCAACACAAAATTTCATTCATACTTTCTTAAGGAATTAATTTAGACCTTTTAAAAAAATTATTTATATTAGGTATTATTACGTATTATGTGTATTTATGTTGTAAGGCATTTCAATAAAAGTACACTAACTTGTTGGATGGAAGGTACTCAAAGACATCCTATTGGGCATTTTTCAAAATGCTGTGTACAAATAATTATTTGTTCTGTTTGCTACTAAAGGAAGTGTTCTTTATTAAGACACTGTAGCTTTTTACAAAAAGAATGAACTCAACCGTATTTGTATGAATCATAAGACCATTTTAATCGTTATAACCCTCATAGAATATATTTTCGGATGGTTTTCAAACAATAACTTATTATTACAATGACTATAGCGCATTAATTGAAATTCTAACCACGTGTAAATGAAATACTTGATATGCATGGGATTTCGACAAAGTTCGTCTGAACACCGTTTACTGTCTTGCTAATTCTCAATAAAATAATCATAATAAAAATCTGTTTTCCTGTCATTCGAACGGAAATAAATGTCTTGATCACTTGGGTTGTGCAACAGATATTGAGTTTGTTCTTTCATATTTTTAATAAGAAAATTAATATCGCAATGTAGCAATGTATGGAACACGGTGCCATTTTCATTTTGATATTTATTTAAAGGAATTGTTACTAAGAAATTGTCATAAAAATAATTCCATAAAGGATACTTAAAAATTCAGTTACATCAATTCTTTCTGTGATTCATACGAATTAAAATACAGTAGATTTTCGATTATCCGGACCTCAGTTATGCGGATTGCAAAATTTATATATATATTCTTTTAAAAAACATTGAAAGGGTATAGCCGGATTAATATGGGAAATCTGCCCGCGCGGCTTTTTCGACTTGCACTCAGGGGATCGATTTGGTGTCGAATAAAAATAATTCACCTCAATTTTTAGCTCTTTAACTTAAACGGTTTTCGAGATTACCAAAAAAACCTGTTTTTCCGATTTTATTTTTATTTTTATAGTAAAATTCAAAATTAATTGATGATGATTTTTTTTTTCTAATTCTTATGAGTCTAAGACATGAAAAAATAATATGATCATGATTCTTAAACGAAAAGCCGATTTTTAGGGGAGGAAAGAAAATTAATATCTTTATTTTTTTAGCCTTTCTGAAATATGTCACTCATCAAGATTCGTCAGAAAATGTAGTTTATACTCATTTACAATCAGGATTTTTTTTGAATTATTTGAAGTGGTGAAACAATATGAAAAAAATTAAAAACTCATTTTTTTTTATAATAAAATCTCACGTTTTAACTAACTTATATTTTTGTTTTAGTTTAAAAAAATGCAACAGGTTTTTTTTTAAATATCGAAAACCGTTTGAGTTAAAAAGCTAAAAATTGAGGTGAATTATTTTTATTCGACGCCAAATCGATCCCCTGATTACGAGTCGAAAAAGCCGCGGGGGCAGATTTCCTATATTAATCCGATTACACCCTTTTTTTATTTTAATAGGTTTTATTTATTTTTTATAATCTTTTGATACGTTTAACTATCCGGATTTTCAGTTGTCTTGCTTTCAACATTATTTCACAAAGAACACATGAAAAAAGAGTAAAGTCAGTCACTCAAAGTAGTAAGAATTTTTTTTATAGTTAAATAAAAGTACATGCCAACGATTAATCTATCTTACAAAATATTTGTCATTTTTCTTGTTTACTTTAATAGTCTTAGTCACAAACATTAATTTAATTTATGTCAAAAAGTTTCGATATTTTCAAGTAATACTAAAAACATTCATTTTGATGATATTTGCTAAATGCAGTCGAGTCTCGTTATGAGTTCGTATACAGGGGTGTAGGGGAATATAATTTTGAGAATTCGCGTACCCCCACTCCTCCTCCACAGGTGACGGTTCTGTATTGTACTTCTACTTTTTAAATGAGTGAGTGTATATTCTTTTTAGTATCTCGTTATGAGTTCCTCTGAGTAAAATAGTTATTTATACTATATAACTTTGAATTTCTTTAAACAATGATGCGGTCTCATATGGAGATAATAAAATAATTTTTTTTCACCTTTTGGAGGAGGAAGGTCTCTTGTAGAAATTTAAGCTGACGAACTCATAACGAGCGGGCTCATAACGAGACTCGACTGTGTATTGTTATGAGAACAATTAGTGCAATCCTCTTAAGGACCTCATTTTCATAAGACTACTTTTTTAAAATTTATTTGAAGCAAGTTTTATTATAATCGACGTTTCTTTTATTTTATTTGTGTAATGGACAAAAAATGACGATTTTACTAAATGCAATAAAATTTGGATTTTTTTAAATATACAAGAAAAATGGTAAATTATTTAAGCATGATGTTTTGTATTAAACTAAGATGTCTATCATTTTGGATTTTAGAATCGAGTCTTACTGACAATAAATAAATAATTAAAATTGCGTTTTAGCAAAAATTGTCAATTTATAACATTAAAAATTTTATCAATGGTTTTCGATAATTTTGATTTTTAATAATTTTAACTTATTATACGGGGTTATCTTTTATAATCTCTTTATAATGATAACTCCTTATAAAGTAGAAACAAGCACAATTTTGATGATTTACGTTAAAAACCATACATTATTGATACACACGAAGAAATTTATTCATGTTTAGTATTAGCTTAGCAAAAATGTCAGGTAAAATAAACTAACCATACGTATTTTAAGTAACAAAACGCATATTTTTTTAATATATTCATAATTATTGCGAATTTGGTTATTTTCTTTCTTCATTTCATATAACGATAAAAAGTACTCGGCCCTTTGAGTTTCGTTATAAAGAGTTTACAATGTATTCAAAATTTTGTACTTGTATGACACATTTTTAGGATTTTAATATTACTTAAGTTTTTGAGAATATTACAAAATTTTAGTGACTTTTGATTATTTTGCATGACATAATTGATATTTTAGGTAAAAGTAATCATTTGAGTGTTACGAAACATATGAAAAGGAGAGTAAATTGAAATGTTATGATGCATTATAGAAGGTAGAGGGGATAATAAATCTGCAAAAACTGCCTCACGTAGGTAATATTTGAATAATCGTAATTGGCACTTTAATCAATACATGTATTATATGTTCCCAAACCAAAATAAATAAGCTTACGAGTCTTCTATGTGATTCAACGCTGCGTATATGCAAATTAATTTGGAAAATGCCAACGTTTTTCCAAAAAACTATTGAACGAATTTTTAACTAATTTACTTTTACAGCATATGGGTAGGTACACACTTACATTCGATAAACGTTTTTATTTAACTTTTTTTAGATTAGCAAATTTTAAAATTGCATATCTAATATTATCTTATTTATTTTTTTATTAGAATATCAATATTGGATTATCAAAAAAAAAAAGCCTAGACATCAACAAATACTTGACTGATTTTATTTTCAAAAGTGAAATGACAAATACCTAAATATATATAAATTAAATGAAAACAAATTATAAAAAATAAATAGGTACGGGCAAAATAAAGTTATTATAAAGTGATTTTTTAACATTATAAGCAAAAACATTAAATATGGTTAAAAAATAAATTACTTTATGTTGCAGACACAGTAATTTTGATAATAAGTATATTTTAGAAATACAAACAAGAAAATTAAAAATCCCCAAAAAATATAAATAAAAACTTACCAGAATTCGTTTATCCATCTTGAAAATCTCTATAATTCACCTTCTCAAGTAATTAATAGCATAACTAAATACTTATATCACCCACAAAGTCAGTCTTACAGTTCTTCTCTTTTCTGAAAAAGATTATTGGATTTTAGAAGTAGCAAAATAAAAACGCAGTCTTTTTTGAACAAGTGCACGGTTGCTAACAGACTGCTTATGCGATACAATTGAATCGTATAATAAATGTTTTAAGGATAACATTTTATAGTACGTGAGTGCCACTGACCAACATAAAAGGTAATGCAGAATGCTTATAATTCTAGAATGGTCCCAAGTCAAAGTACACTAATTTGGATTCAAAAAAGCCAGCACGCAACCTTAAACTTAACCACACTTAAGAATGTAATGCAAAATCGTCTTCAAGAAAAACTATTTAAACTGAAGCAGCCAAAACACGTAAGCTGATGATGAAGATATAACATAGATAACGGGAATGTTTATGTGATAAATAATACATGGAAAATATTAGCTAAAGTGTTTACAAATAATAATAGAACTTCCAGTTTGTTCATCTTTGTTATTAGATTAATTTTTTATTTTTAATCTCATCCCCAGTCAGAGCTTATCTTTCTGATTACCTCGTTTCCCACAATATTGTAGCTATTTTTGCAACTTACGTAAATATGAAATGTAAATTGAACAAATACGGAAATATAAAAATTATAACGTCCTTTAATTAAATAGGAATTAAATCTAGCAGAATCAAAGCAAACACATAGACAAGTAAGTGTAGATTAAGTGCCTTAATGGGAAATGAAATGGTATATTTTGAAAAATTATTTGTTTGCAAGTTTATCGAGTAAGAAAACATGACAGAAAAAGTGTATTTTAACAATTACAACGGAATTTTTGGGCATACAGTGACAAAATATTCATCAAATGTTTCGGATATTTTTCAAAAATTACTCTTCTATTGGCCTGTTATTAACTAATCAGGAAATGATCGAAGATTTTTTTAAGCAATGAAAGTAGTTTTGGGGAGGCACAGTAATTAAGTGCTTATTAAGTGCTCCAAGAAGAAATTAAATGCCTCGGAAACTGTTTCTATCACCCATTTAGCCAACATAAGTTGCGAAGTCGATTATTTAATAAAACAAAAATCTAATATATAAAATTCTCGTGTCACAAAATGTTAGTTACCATACTCCTCCGAAACGGCTTGACCGATTTTTATGAAATTTTATATGCTTATTCAGTAGGTCTGAGAATCGGGAACTATCTATTTTTCATACTCCTAAGTGATAAGGGTTGTCCACCCCTAACTTTTTACTTTTTGGACAAAATTGTTTTTAATTTTTTTATGATTTGGCATTAAGAAATACATATAACCCTTTATTTTCATCCTTCTATCACCAACCTCCATTTTTTAATAGCGATATTAGTACTGTAACAATCTTCAACTCTGTGGTCGATAACTGATCAATTATTATAAATCGATTAGTCATGAGAATCAAGAATGTTTCAGAATGCTAAAAAAAGTTAAAATTAACACTTAATCGAAGCATTTATTTTCTTATTAGGACACTTAATTAAATCAGCATTTAATTAATATGAGACCAAGAAGTTAAATTTTTTTAGTCATACTCTGTTAGTAGTCTTAAGCTGCAGAGCAATTATTTTTGACAAAAAATCTCAATTTAATTTCTCGTTAAGACAATTAGTTAGCACTTAATGAGACGTTAATTCCTGTATGATCATAAAATCTAACAAACATTTTTTTCTGACATTTTCTGCTTACTTAATATCTAAGTTACCAGAATAGAATAGTCCTTTAAAAAATATCCGACCATTTAATTTCTCATTAGAAAACTTTACTCTAGTAAACGGTCATGTTCTACTCACTTAGTGTGAGCACTTGATTAGCATTAAATTAATGTGTGAACAAACAAGAGCTTTAGAAATCAAGTTTTTAAAACAAACTCTCTTCACATACATTTCTGAAAAAAATCTTGAACGATTTAACTTCTCATTAAGGCACCCAATTAACACTTAATGAGCATTTAATTGCTATGTGACCAAAAAGTCAAATAAAAATTTTTTTACTTGTTTTACTCACTTATTCTTAAGTAAGCAGAACTGTAATTTTGAAAAAATGCTTGAAACGTTTGTTTTTTTATTAGAGCACTTAATTACTGTGCGGCTAAGAAGTCTAACATACTTATACTCAGCTTACTTAATCTTAAGCTAGCAGAGTAGTCACTTTTGAAAAATGTCTGGAGCCTTTAATTCACCATAGGGACACTACAAGCATTTAATGAACAGTTAGTTACTATGTGACCCCGAAATCTGACAAATACATGTTTTTGATCATGTTATGTTCACTTAACCCTAAGCTGATAGTACAATAGTTTTTGAAAAAATACCAAGAGCACTAATTTCTCATTAGAGTACTTAATTGTTTTTGCGTCTGTTTTTGATTCTGCTGCCTTTACTTTTTCTACTTAATTGGCGTAAAATTATACGACGCTTCGGTAAGTTTCAAAATTTATCAACAACAGAACATTAACAGAACAAAACACAAAATTAACATAAAAAAATAATGGGTACTAGCAAATTTGAGCAACCGACGTTTCGCCAAATTTACAGTTTCTTCAGGGTTGTAGTATCATACTAATATTATAAAGGCGAAAGTTTGTGAGTGCGTGAGTGTGTATGTTTGTTACTTCTTTACGTCTATACGGCTGGAGCGATTTCAATAAAATTTGGTATGGAGTTAGCTGACACCCTGGATTAACACATAGGCTACGTTTTACTATGGGAAAATATCTTATTCCCATGGAAACATCAATGAAAATGAATTCGCGAAATATTATAAATGCGAAAGTAACTCTGTCTGTATGCTACACAATCTCGCCTAAAATACTGAACCGATTTAAATGAAAGTTGGTACAGAGATTTTGGTCTAGAGCCTGAGAAAGGACATAGGCTACTTTCTAATTCGAAAAAAAGGGTTGTAAGGGCTTGAAATAGGAAAGTTTGTGCGGAAATTCCGTAATTTTTAAAGATTTTTTTAGGCTTTTGATTAGATATAAATAAATACATTCAATGTTTGTAAAAATTTTACCCTAAAAGGGATAAAATTAGCCGATGAAGGTTTTTGTGTAATGACGTTGTCCAAAAGGCTTATTGCCCAGAAAATTAAAATATTAAGTGTAAAAAGTTATAGAAGTTTTGTTTATTTGAAACAATAAAAGTAGTTGAATATTAAGCTATATAAACTATTTTAAACTATAATTAAGATATATTAATCTATATTATAAATACGTCTGTTTGTTACGCAATCACGCCCAAACTACTGAACCGATTTAAATGAGAATTTGGTACAGAGATAGACAGATATAAACCTAGAGGCTCGAAACTTATTTTTTTGGCTTTTGATTAGATATAAATGTGGGAATTGAAAGATATCGATGGTTTTATTGAAGTTTATTGACAGAATAAAAGTAAAATATAAGTTTTAAAAATTTAATGATAACTACTACCCAACTCGAATACCTCTCCGTCTAAGTTCATACTCTGCACTCTGTCGTCTCCCGCGCACCCTCGCATTATCTATCAGCCTGAACAAGACACACCCCTTCGCTCATCCGCCCCACAGTTCATTACATTCAGGCTTATTACTTCTCTCTCTCTCACACACACACACTCGCTTGTTCGTTCACTTTCTCTTTCTCATACACTCGCTTGCTCGTTCACTTTCTCTTTCTCTCTCTCACATTCATATTCCTACACTCGGCCATCCTGCGTTCGATATCGCCCCGATATCATCTTCATCTTCATTATCTATCTCGTAATCATTGCCAGGCTGGGCCCACGGCTTCATTCGATCGGCGGATGTGCTTGTCGAATTTGGTCCTTCGTGGTTGCCAATCTTTTCAACCTTATATCGGTTGTTCCTCATAACCATAGTAACTTTATAGGGTCCCAAATAATTTGGATATAGTTTCAACCCTGGTCCCAGTTGAGAACGTTGTATGGCGACGATATCGCCGACTTTATAAGCTATTGCATCTTTGCGTTTTTTGTTGTACAGCTTTTTATTTTCCTCTTGAATTTTCAGAATATTCTGTCTCGCCTCTTCGCGTAAATTAGCACGGTCTTGCTCGAATCCCTGCATGTTGATTTCGTCAATTATTTTCTTCAGTTTGGGGTCATTCTTGAGTCGCATTGGACATCCGGTCATTACTTCGAAGGGGGTCTTTCTAATGCTACGGTGAAAAGATGCGTTAATGAAGCATTGAACTGCGTCGGTGTATTTGTGCCATTCTTCGGGTTTCGGGGATGCAAGTTTTGTCAGCATCGGTATGATCGTCCTGTTCACCCTTTCTACCTGACCGTTGCCACGGGGTACTCCGGTCGTGATGAGCACATGTTCAATTCCTTCTTCGGCGCAATATTCCTTGAATCCATGGGAGGTAAAGGCTGTCCCTCGATCGGACACAATTCGTCTCGGATTACCAAACACTGCAGATTGTTTTTTTAAACGATTTATGACTTCTTCTGTCGTCGTGGATTTGGTCGGATAAAGCCAAGTAAATTTAGTGAAAGCGTCGACGATCACTAACAAGTGTTTGTAGCGCTTTTGTGTTGATGGCAAAGGCCCTAAATGGTCGATGTGAAAAGTATCGAGTGGTGTGTCTCCTTTGTCTATAGGATTCAAAAATCCTTGTGCCTTTCCGGATCTTTTCTCTGCCAATATGCATGAAAGGCAGTTATTTATGGTCTTCTGTATTCTCTCGTTCATGTTTGGAAACCAAAAGTCTTGTTCGAGGATGTAGGCTGTTTTTTTCATTCCAAAGTGTCCCCTTTCATGGACCTGCTTAATTAGTTCTCGCTGCATGACTCTCGGCACTACTAGCAAATGGTTACCATTTTTTTCTTTGTACAACAGACCACGCTTCGTCACAAAATCTGTTCGCTTCCGATTGTCCACTTCACTTGTAAGTATTTTAATGTCGGGATCATCTTCCTGGGCCTTTTGTATTCTCAGAATTAATATATCACGACTTTCTTGCACATACAATACGGTCGTCGGATTACGGCTCAAGGCGTCCACATGTTTCATGGATGTGCCTGGTCGATGTTCAATGGTGTATTCAAACTCTTCAATCAACAATGCCCAATGGGCTACCCGCAGGCAGGTATCTTTCTTTGCCATTGTCTGTGCAAAGGCTCGGCAATCAGTCACAATTTTAATGGGTGTACCCAGCAAATACACCCTGAACTTCTTTAATGACTTGATTACGGCCAATATTTCCAATTCGTAGCTCGTGTATTTTTCTTCCGTCGGAGTTGTTTTCCAAGTCGCATAATAAATTGGATGCAGTTTTCCGTCTTCGGGGTCTTTCTGCAGGAGAATTGCACCTAATCCCATCATACAAGCGTCGGTATGCAATTCGGTTTCCACGCCGTCTCGATATAATTTCAATACAGGATCTTGTATGAGTGTGTTCTTCAGATGGTCGAATGCAGCTTCTTGGTGAGGCCCAAACTCAAACTTTGCCCCGTCTTTTAATAACTGCGATAATGGTCTCGCAATCATGGCAAAATGTGGGATAAATTTTCGGAAATATCCCGTCAGCCCTAAGAAGGACTGCACCTGCTTCGTTGTTGACGGCTTCGGGAAATTTGCTACGGCCGCGATCTTCTTACTTGAGGGTTTAATTGACCCATCCTCAATAACGTACCCCAAGTATTCAACACGCCGCACCAGCAACTGACATTTCTTCCAATTTATTATGAGTCCATAGTCACTAGCTGTCTTCAAAACTTGTTTCAATCGCTCGAGGCAATGTTCTTCGTCTTTTCCCAAAACAATTAAATCGTCTAAGTAGGCTAACACTATACCTTCTGCTAAGAGTTCCCGGAAAACAGCGCGGATGTGTCTCTGAAAACACGCGGGAGAGTTACTTAGACCGAACGGCGCGCGAAGAAATTCGTACTGTCCGTCTGGCACAATAAAGGATGTAAATTTCACGCTTTCTTCTTGCACCGGCACATGGAAAAATCCGTCTTTTAAGTCTAAACAGCTGAAAACTGCACTATCCGAAAGTCTGTCTATTTGATCTTCCATCAACGGCAAGGGGTAACGATCGCGCACAATTTTTTTGTTTAGGCGTCTATAGTCCACACATAGTCTAGGTTCGCCATTCTTCTTCTCGACGAGAACTATAGGGCTTGCATAGGATGATACACTTGGCCTAATAATCCCTTCATCGAGCCATTTGTCGATTATTGAATTAACTACGCCTTTTTGCGCGGTTGATAGTCTTCGCGGGCTTTGGAAGACGGGCACATCATCGTTTAGCACAATTTGCATTGTTACACCGCTGTCTAGTTTATTTACCGGCTTGTACTCGTCTATAAGTTTTCGCACGTTTTGTTTTATGTCAGCACTTTTGATGTGATCTAATTGCACTGCCTCTTTATTTGTTGAATCTTCGTCGGTCGCCTCGATGCACAAAACTTGTTTCCAGCCTTCGTCTATTGTTTCGGAATCCGACTGGAGTTTCTTCAATGTGGCTTGTCGATTTTTCACCGTTATTTCCGCGAAATCGGATAATCCGCTCCCGATAATCATTTCGTACCCTATCACGTTATCCGGCACCACGTCAAATGCGAATTCGAATTTCATACTGTCGATAGTGATATCGGCGAAGAACCGTCCGAGGGTCTTATTACCGGTTGACCCAGCTCCATCAAACGGTATCGACACTGGCCGTAACTTTGGTGCATCTAGTTCCATGTACAATGTCCACCGAATCAAATGTAGGTCACTTCCCGTATCAATTAGCGCGTTTACGTCTTTGTCCATAATTGTGACCGTCTTGAGAATTTTCTTGTTACACGACCGCACCGTATCGCACCTCGAACTACTTGGAGCACTGTTGCTACTATTTTTACGACATTTGGCAGCAATGTGCCCATAATCACCACAATTGAAGCACTTCGCTCCCTTCGTCTTGTTAGGACAGTCTGTACTTTTATGATTTTTTTCGCCACAATTAAAACATCGCACCGTTACCGCTGATCCACCTCTTTTTTGATCGACGCGTCTCGACTTGTCTTCATATTTGCTCTGAGTTTTTGGTATTTTGGAACGTCGCACGATATTGTTTTTTTGTGCCTCGTATTGCTGTAATCTTCGCCTCAGTCCTTTTATAGTCCTAGCGCCGTACAAAATCGTTTTGTTAACTTCCTCATCGTCGATGCCGTCAATGACGTACTGAATTTTAGCATCTAACTCCATATCAGCATGACTTGCTAACTCCAACACCCGATACATGAACATTTGGTAACTTTCATCTGCCTTTTTCTTCATACCACTCAACCGTCGATGCACTTCCTTACTGTTAATTGTTTTTGCGAATTCTCTTTTTAATGCCGTTTCTAGTTTTTTCCACGTTTTCGCGACACATTCAAAGTCGACGAAGAGTTTCGCGGAACCGCGGAGGAGTCTTCTACCATACATAACCATCTGGGCGTCTGACCACCGGCACATTTCCGCAATTTCCTTAAAATTCGCGATCCACTTCGCGACATTTTCGTTGCCGTCACCGCTGAAAGTTTGGAGGGCATCTTCAACATCTTTGAAACTGAGTACTGGCTGTGAGGAACACTTTGGTCGTACATTGTTTCTAATAATCTTTCTTCTTAAGCGATTCCTGAGAGTCTGAGTAGTACCTTCGACTGATAGTCCTTGTTGGCGTAATTTCTTTTTCAACTCGATCCTTGATAGCGAATCGACATCGTCTTCGTCACCTCCATCGTCGTCTTCGTCGTCGTCTTCAACTTCGTCTTCTTCAACTTCGTCTTCATCTTCATCTTCGTCTTCATCGTCGTCTGCTTCGTTGTCATCTTTATCTTCGTTAGCATCGTCGTCTTCTTTATCATCGTTATCATTGTTTAATGCCTCACGCAGTCTTTCACGCAATACTGGCTTGGACCCAGTAACAGGAAGTCCTAGCTCTTCTAATCGTATTCGTAACTCTTCTACTTTCATTCTTTCCAGGGCTTCTACGTCAGACATCTTAGGGATAATGTAAGAGGTAATCGCACACGAGTCACACTTCAGCAAATGGTCAGTCTTACACACTGCAACAATGGTCCGTCATACACACTGCAACAATGGTCCGTCTTACCGCGTCTTTTTTTTGCACTCGCCGTACGACACTTTGAAAAAAACTACCGAACTTTCGATCCCTTGTTTTTGATCAATCTATCCCGGTTGAGCCCCCAATTTTGTGGGAATTGAAAGATATCGATGGTTTTATTGAAGTTTATTGACAGAATAAAAGTAAAATATAAGTTTTAAAAATTTAATGATAACTACTACCCAACTCGAATACCTCTCCGTCTAAGTTCATACTCTGCACTCTGTCGTCTCCCGCGCACCCTCGCATTATCTATCAGCCTGAACAAGACACACCCCTTCGCTCATCCGCCCCACAGTTCATTACATTCAGGCTTATTACTTCTCTCTCTCTCACACACACACACTCGCTTGTTCGTTCACTTTCTCTTTCTCATACACTCGCTTGCTCGTTCACTTTCTCTTTCTCTCTCTCACATTCATATTCCTACATAAATACGAAATTTAAAGTTTGTAAAAATTTTACCCTAAAGAGGGCAAAAATAAGGAATGAAAATTTTTGTGTAATGACGTCGGCAAAAAGGCGTACGGCCCAGAAAATAAAAATATAGATGAAAAAAATTTTAAATGCTGCCGAAAGTCACTATTCCCAGCGGACGAAGTCGCGGGCATAGCTAATGTAGGTAATATACACTACTTGCCGGATGGTTACTTACTTTCTATGTTAAATAATAACTAAATAAAGCTTATTACACATTATAGTCCTGAAGAAAATGTTAAATTCAGCGAAAATACTGGTAATAGATTTTTCCACTTTCAAAATCGTTAGTATATTACCTTTTCAGAGATAATTATTAGGAGGAAGAAATATAAGGTGAACAATAAATTAACTATCATTTTCATTTGAACATCTTGTGTACTACACTTTTTTAATGCACGAATAGAGACTTAGACAGTAAAAAGTATTTGACATTTTCAGATGGATAACTAAAATTCTGTGAAATGTTCAGTTCAGTCTCATTTTATCTGAAACTGTTTAAAATTTATAATATACGTTAAGCTTTTTGATAATGTAAATAATCAAGATTGAATTCTTTTAATTTCTTCTAATTTTGGCTCGATAAAGAGTAAACATATTTTTAAAATACAGTTAATTTGAAGACTCCTAATGTTCTAATAATTGCAGCAGTAACAAAGATAATAAACATAAAGAAACCCTTACAGCAATTTAACATTATTGACCTTTAAGTGACTAGAATCTCTCATACTTTCAAGCGAGTTATTATTTGAAGGTATAAATTTAACAGCATTGAAAATGATAACGTCTTAACACAGATCATCGATTATCACTAATTATTTCTTTCTTATTAGTGCTAATATCAACCACCCTAGCCTTTAATGCTTCTGTGCCATGTTAAAGTGCGGTTACCGTATGTACCTACATTTAAGCTAATCTCGAGAAAAAAAAAATTAATAGCTTATAATGTAACAAAATTTTGCTTGCATACTTTAAAAATTATTCATAATTTAAATCATTATAATTAAATAATATAAATATACTAGCAGCAATACCCGGCGTTGCCCGGGTAAGAATATATTACACGTTTGATGGAACATTCTAGAATATTCGCGAATTTAGAACTATCCAGAACATCCCATAATGATTTAAAACATTCTCTAACTTTTTTTAACATTCTGAAACATTCTTGAATGATCTTCAAGATTTTGGAACATTTTTGAACATTGCCAAATCATTCTGAAATGTTATAATAAAACATTCTTTTACTTCTTAGAACATATTTGAACTGCCTTTAACATTCTAAAAAAATCTGCTTCATTCTCATCCCCACTCCGTGTGCTGTTTGCTGGATGAGTAGTGACATCAGTAGACGCCTGGCGGGGATGACTAATCGATTGATGATAATTGATCAGTTATCGAACACTGACAGTTGAAAATTATTACAGTACTAATATCGCTATTAAAAAATGGGGGTTGATCGTAGAGGGGTGAAAATTAAGGGTTGTATGTATTTTCGTATGCTCTATCACAACAAAATAAAAACAAAAAATTTTGTCTAAAACATAAAAAACAAAATTTAGGGGTGGACCACCCTTAACATTTAGGGAGATAAAAAATAAATGTTGGCCGATTCACAGACTTAACCGATATGCACACAAAACTTCAGGAAAATCGGTCGAGCCATTTCGGAGGAGTTTAATTACAAACACCGTGACACGAGAATTTTATATATTAGATATAGATACATATATAAATATATATATAATATATCAGGTACCTATATAAAATTCAATATACATAGGAATTTTCCCCACAAAATGTTACACTATTGAGAAGAAATTCGACAAAAAGTAAAAAATTGGAATTTTTTCATTTCAAGTTCATTGGAACATTTCATCGGTGAATTTAACCCAAAATATTGTTTACCAACTTTTGTTAAATATTTATTTCTACTTGAAAATTTATTATTTACTTAACTTCCGATATGAATCTACCCTACTGTAATTGTTCTCAGACAATTGGTAAAAATGTTTTTATTTGCTAGTTTGTTACTTAGGTTCAGCGTCCACGTGAAGTGAAGGTCCCTCATAGAGTTAATGTGTAAATACAAATTTTATGCTTACCAGCGAGTTACAAAAGGTAATGCCAATGTCCTTAAAAAGCGTACCGCACAAAGAGAAGAAAACTGTGTAAATTTGTTTTGTAAAATCTTTTATTTTGACAGATAAAAGAAGAGTTTAAACAAAATTAGGTAAACGATAATATTGATATACTTCACATATTTTTAAGGTCAAAATGATTCTTTTTGGCTCCTTTCGTTCTTTTATTTTCTTATAAGAAATAGACTTGTTTGTTTCTTTAGTTATTTTTCTTTCCGTAATATGATAAAAACAACAAATTATGGGCAATAAAAGATGTTCTCTATTTCAATTGTTAATTATATAATGGTAAATACCCCGACGTACAGTTGACCCAAAGCAATGGCGGATTTACACATTTGCCGCCCGTAGGCTATTCAAAATTTGCCGTCCCTACTGACACCTGCAATTCTATGCTCTAATTCACAATCAATTTTTTGTCAATGAAATTGCAACTTTATGATTGTATTATATTTTTATAAGACTAATCAACAAATATTGATACGAATTCATTAGGATTAAAAATGTAAGAATGTTAACAAGAACTTTCGTTGAATGGATATTTACAGCTTTTATTCATCACAATATTATATATATATAATATATTATTATATAAATATCAATAGAAAAGTATTAATTTTCCACATATACGTATATCTGTATAATATTTGTTATTGTTATTTTTAACCATTTTTTTTCCGATCCCATTTCTCTTCGAATAGATATATTTTAAGTGGTGAAACATATTACACATTAATTGAATAGTGTGGGTGGACCTAAAGAAAAAATTTTGGCAATAATTAATTTAAAAAATATGTAAAAATACTAAATTTAAAACGTAATACTTAAACGTTACATAGAATATTTTAAAAGTTCAAAATCACAACAGTTTACTGTATAGCACTAAAATGTTGAAATTTTTGTTGATTTTTTGAGCCTCGTTTTTTCCGCGTATAAAATAATTATTTGTTTTTATTTCTGTAAGACAAAAAAATTTTGAGCAAAGTTTGCCGCCCCCTAAAATCTGCCGCCCTAGGCTCTAGACTATTCAGCCTGCTGGTAAATCCGCCACTGACCCAAAGATATAGTGCGGCTATGATTTAATTACTGTTTAATTTTTGGGAGACCCCAAATTTCAGGTTCGTATCGTAAAAAATTGAAGAACAGTTTGTAATGTTATTAGCCGGATATATAAATAAACAATTTCTCTCAAAAATAGTTTTATCTAATAAAACGTAGGGAAAAATGTCCTAAAATTATCCCCCTAAACTACAAATGTTTATTACGGGATCATTTTACCTTATTGCATGAAGGTTCATTTTGCCAGTAGGTTAATGCGCAACTCAAAAAGTTTTTCTGGGCACATTATTCCGATGGCTACGGATTAGATTAAACATGGCAAAACATAAGTGCGAAAACGCTTTAACAAGAACTATGGCGCAAATTGGAATATCCTTTATTTTAAAAAGTAAGTTACATATGTTTTGGAGTACTTAAATCAAAACTGTTTTTTTAAATTTTAAATGATGCATCAAGGTGCACCACTATTACTCAACTGCCTTTGGGATTCCCCACAGAAGGTTATACAAAGGAAAACGACAGTATCAGTATTAAAATAAAATAGGGAATCGGTTTACTCACAGGAATCATTTTAGGACATTTTCCCTTACCTTAATATTAGCTATTGAGGTACAAACCTTAATATATTAATAACAATATGAGGGGATATTGTAAACCATTAAAGAAATCAAATATCACATCTTTAGATCAATTATACCTACCAATTAATTCATCTTCGTATTTATTATAAGAGTGGAAGTGAAACATACTGTAAATAGACTGGTGCCAATAGCTTTTTGAAAAAAAAAATAATAATAACAAGGAGAGGCCGAGAATAAATGTCGTTAATGTTATAACTAAAAGAAAAAAATGTTTAACCACGAAATAAAGACAAAAAGTAATCTTTTTGCGATTTGCGGTGAAACATGAGCTCCTAAGTGGAGAATGTTCCATTTAGAAGTTGTATATAAGTCTAAAATTTCTGTGTTCAACATTTTTTAACATAACCCAAATCTTCCAAGAAAATGGCGGAAACCCGATTTTTCAGTTTTTATTATTGTTTTTCACATGAATATAATTCAATATGCATAATATTTTGTAAAAGTACATTTTAGCTTTAGCGCAAAATATGGATTTGGTAAAGCAACCAACTAGAATTAAGTTCCGTAGACTCCCCTCTCATTTTATGTTGTAAGGTATAAATTGGTGTATTAGTTTTAAGCCTTTGGTATAGATCTTACTCTTACCTTTGATAATGATCATGTGGCCGAAACACGTCAGGTTTTCATTATATTGGTGAAACTTTCTACTTGTTTTATTTTTAAATATTTTTACATTTTTTGTTGTGTTATAATTATAAATGAATATATTTTTTTTTGAAGCGATTATTTCTTTGGCTATTCTAACATTATAAATAAAACACTAAGGTAATGATTTTCACAATTTTATTCACACTAGTGACGACCGTTTCGCTAAAACATTGGCTTCCTCAGACTAGGAGTATTTACTACTAAAGATATTTTACAAAAAATGTGCTTATATACTAGAATGGTATTTACAATAAATTTAAGAGGCGGGAATTATTACATTCTGTTTGATCGTTCATTAAACTGTCCAATTTTTTGTAATTGTTGATCTCTAGTAATTCTAGTAATGCTAGTTTAGTTCCCTTACTTTCTAGATGTAAAATTTCTAATTTATCATTAAATTGGTGTCATTGTGTGGTGATATGTTTGGCGTTAGTGGAATCTGTATTATTTTTTATGTTTTGTTTATGTTTTATACTACAAAATGATACTAAGATCACGCCTAACTACGCAAAATATTTGGTTTTTTAACATCTGCTTGAAGAACAACATCTTCCCAAATTACGTAAATTTGACATACAATAAGAGTGGTCCAGCAACAAGAGGTAGAAAAGCAGGAATGGTGAAGTGGCTAAAAGAAGAACGAAAAAATCTGTACGAAAGAAGAGGCACCTACAACAGTTACATAAAAAATAACACAGATTCCACTTACGCCAATCATATCACCACAGAAGGACACCAATGTAATGATAAATTAGAATTTTTACATCTAGAAAGTAAGGGAACTAAACTAACATTAGAATTACTAGAAATCAACAATTACACAAAAATAGACATTTTAATGAACGATCAAACAGGATGTAATAATTCCCCCCTCTCAAATTTGTTGTAAATACCTTTCTAGTATATAAGCACATTTATTGTAAAATTTCTTTAGTAGCAAATACCAGCCCCGAATCTAAGGGGGGGGGGGGCAAGCCCAAAATTTTTCAGAGGGCGGCCAAATTCACACTTTACAGACGAATGGACAATTCATCATTTACTTAACTTTGCGCACCGAATAAAAAATACGTACACAGAAATTTCATGGCCACAAATTTACTTACTTACAGTTTTAAAATGTAAGCTTTAGAGTTTAAACTGTCAGATTTACAGAATTTGTCTACTTTTCTACTTTTGCGTTTGAAGCCGTGAAGCGCCACGTTACTATTTCAAACTATAAAAGTTCCTGTTTTCTTTTAGGTAATACTATAGAATTGCGGCTCCTCCTAAAAATACAGTTAGAACCTTTTTTTGGCAATAAATGGCTATATTTTAGTCTAAATATCAATAAAACGACAGGGAAAACTGATATTTTTAATGGTTAATTAATAAAAATTGCAAAAAACTACTAAAAAGGGTGACTTATTAATAAACCATTAAAAATATCACTTTCCTCCCTCTTTTTATTGATATTTAGACTAAAATAAAGCCATTTTACAAAAAGAAAATTATTTTTTTCCATTTTTAGGAGGAGCCACGATTCTATAGCTTTACCTTCTTTTTTCCGTGCAGAAAAAACAGCGGTGGATGCATTGTTTCCGGAAGGCCTATGTAGGCTACGTCCAAATGTCAATTAATGAGTGGACATCTGATAGCTGAAATTATATATGTAGATGATAAAGGTAAAAATAAATAAAAGTGGACGGGGGCGGCATTTTTCAGTTTCTGCCCCACATAAAAAAAATTGAAGATCCGGGGCTGGCAAATACTCCTAGTCTAAGGGAGCCAATGTTTTTGCGAAACGGTCGTCACTAGTGTGAATAAAATTGTGAAAATCATTACCTTAGTGTTTTATTTATGATGGGCGATTTTCATCAAGTAAAGGTCGAATCTATTCAATTATTCTAACATTTTCTGTCTTTTGATAATTTTTGAAATGCAGCTTTATTTCGATGATTCAGGTTTATATATTTTATACCCCTAAACCCCTGATGAACATTGCCACCCAAATTTTAAAGACGCCATTACGTGCAAATCTTCCTATATAACTACAAGAGTGATTAAAAGTTAAATGTCGATAGGTTGTTAATTTTCTGACAGTTTTCCTTCATATTTTTCATTTTATCAGTAGTTTTCACAAACGTTAATTTAAAGTTTAACCCTCAAGTAGATACTCTGAAAGATTATTTATCAAAGCGAGGGTTTAAAGTTATATAAATTAATTTTATTTACGTTAATCGACTGAAAAAAAGAAGAAAATTTTGTAAAACTGAAACTATAAAATTTTTAAATTTGATATAAGCTGAAGATGAGTTTTAGTAGCTTTTTGGCTTTACAAAGATTAAATATTATCGGTAAGAAGAACTCAAACAACCATCCGCAGATACTGACTGATCCTATTTATTTTTAGATTAGATGCAACACACACATTAAGCAGTTTCTTGTATTTAATGCAAATACTACAATGTAATTAAAAAGATTCCTACTACATTTAAAATTGAATATTAATTTATGCCTAAGGCTTTAATTAGCATTTTCGTATAAATTGCCTTAAACTTGAAAATATAGTGGCCGTTAACCTTGGCTTAGACTTAAATTAGGTACAAACATTTCCTGTATTAATTTCAGAACAAATATTCCTTTTATAACCAAAACCTTTGTTAAAAAAATAAAACTTCTACCAAAGTACGATCGAATAGTATGGTCAATTTAGATGCAGTTCTTCTTCTTCAAAACTAATTGACAATAATAAATTGTTTTTGGGCATCTTCTTAATGTTTTAGTAGGGTCCGAAATTTTTTGAAAAAAAATTTAAGAAGGGGTTAGTGTCCTGAATATCATAAATTAAAAATCAGAAAAACTTCGTTCTTTTGAATAGCACCCCATATCTTTTTTTTACATTATTACATCAATCACTTAAACCTCAGTAAAAAATATCAAGACACTGTACGTCAAAAATTGATATATTGTGACAAAATTTAAAAAAAAACTGATTTAATATAACTTTTTTATTTTTACAAATGGATTTAAGTGAATAGGTAAATTTAAACGATAATAATTAATGAAATTACTGGAATTATTATCAATTTACTTCCAAATTGTTCAAAATAGCCAATCACACTCTTAGACCGACATTCAATTTCATTTTGCTCACAAACCTCTGAAAGAGAAAAAGCAGTTAGGGTTTGTCGAAGTCGAATACGTATAGGTATCCACAGGAGCCATATTCCGACTGCGTATACCAAATTTTTAACCCCTTCTTTAATTTTCTTTTTTTCAAAAATTTTCGAGCTATTTGTTACTATATTAAGATGACCAAAAAATAATTTATTATTATCAATTAGTTTCCAAGATAACCACGATAAAGGGAGATTCAGCAACTGGAAAAATTTAATTAAAAACCATAAAATTGTATTGTATTGAGGCGGAATACGAAAATTTAAATGAAATGGGGGGGGGGTTCTAATTAAAATACCGAAGTTGACGTTCACTTCCTGTATAACCGGAAAATATAAAAGATCGAAAATATTTTAAAACGATAGACAACTTCTTAAAACCCAATTGACCAAAATTTCAAAACGTTATTCCAATTCAGTCCGGAGATAGGTCTAGGGGGTAAGCTGAAAACGATCACCCCGTATATACAACACATTGCGAACAAATTTCTCTGCATTTCACAGTTTATTCATAATTAAAATTATGTCTATATTACTATAACAACTTTTACGTACTTTCAGTTGTAAAGTACATAGGGGCCGTTCATAAAATACGTTCACATACAGGGGGGGGGGTCCTGCTGAGTGTGACAAGATGTGACAAGGGGGGACAGGGGGGTCTACGGCAACGTGACATACGCCGTTCATCAAAAAATTTTACTGAATTTTTACAGAATCCTTGAACTTCCGATAAATAGAAATATTATTCATTTGTTCGTTAATACAAAAGATATATTTATCTATATTTATCTATCAACCGGGGCGAGGGGGGTCAAAAAAAGCTAATTTTAGCCTGACGTATTTTATGAACATCTCCATAGGTATACAAGGTGTCTTAAGCGAACGCGTTTACTTAATGACTTCTTTTTCAGTTGAAAAGGTTTATCAATAAATGTTTACAATAAAAATATCATGAAATTGTTATCTCAATTTCCTAAAATTGTTTTTGATTATACAAAGCGTTCGGTTTTTCCTAGGAGCAACCCAATTCATTTTTTTTTAATTACTACATTGTTTTATGGTACCTATTCGTTATTAAATTTAAATCCCATTTTGTTGACTATATGTTATGACTAAATTGCATCACTTTCCAGAAAATTCGCGCCAAATAAAGGTACCTACCTACCATTTTTGCGCTTTTTATCAAAAATTATATACATATAGGTACCTTTGCTTTATTAAAATTAAATGTAATTCTTTTTGTTTAATTAAACAAAAATGCTAGACTATAAATGCAGAGAAATATATAAGTACGTAGTTTACATTTAAAATTAACATAAACTTTTGATGAGATTAAATTTAGTCAGTTGGCACTTCGATTTTAGTAGGAAAAATAATAGGTATTACGATTCAAACTAAATGTTACATATTTTTATTCTTTGAAACTTTTAACGATGACCAATTAAATAACTTACTAAACAAAGAACTGAAGTATTAAGAATTTATGAAGACCCTTGCCATTGAAAACCTTATAATCAATTTGCAAAATGAGATTTTACTTGATTTTTACTAAACTCGAAGTACCTACACGGAGAATACAATCATGAAAATATTGCTACAATTCTAGCAAACATTACTAAAAAATCTGTCAATTATATGGACAACCAGACGATCAAGTCGATTTTACTAGAAATGTCTAATCAATCTACGTTCGATGTTGAGACTGAATTCTAGAAAAAATGACTTGATTAGAAAACAGTTTTTACAGTTCTTAAACAACTAAAATAGGACTCACCCCAAATTACCACTAATTAATTTAAAACGCGGACACGTGTTTTGCCCACTTCAAACGTGGGCATTATCAACGCGAGACTGAGTCTTTTTTTACTAAACTATTCTCATTCTAGTATTTTTTTCTTTAAGACACGATTAAATAATCGAGAGGTATAATAAAAAAGTCTAGACATATTTAGCTTGATTATTCTAATACTCATTATTAGAAAGAATGAAAAATTGTTTTTTACCACCAAGTACATTTTATGAAAATTCTAGTACTATTTACTAGAAAAATTTTGCTTGACTCATCAAGTAATAAAATCATTATTATTTCTCTCCGTGTAGAGATTATATAAGATACTGATACAATACAAAATACCATTTTCATTGTTTTGTTAACATTTGTTTGATGATTTTTAAATCTGAAAATTTTAAAAATTCCGCAGTAGGTACGTCATCTGAATTTGTTTTTTATTGTTCTTTTACGATTATCCCAAGATAATTTATGATTTACAATCAATCATCGCACATTTTGTTCCTAAACTTTAAAAAACAAAGTATGCAAAAGTGAATAGATCATCTTTCAGGATTATTAACAAATTTTTATTGATCGAATTCAAAATAATTGCTAAAAAAACAATGAGTATGATATATTTACTTATTTTTTCGTGGAACCATATGTAAAATTATTTAGGTGTAGGATTCACTGAATAATTTTTTTTTAATAACAAAAAGATAAATAGGATAGATAACACAAAAGGTATGTGTCTTTGTTGAACAAAATATAACATTTAATAACGTATGGTTCTAACTGTAATAATCTTTATATAACGTATCACTTTATTTATAATTTGATTAATTTATTATTAATTTTTAAATACTCAAAATCTCTCATGAGAGGAAAATACGACAAATATATATTTTGTACCTATGTGAATATTATCTTATAGATAATGATATTAATTTTTAATTTTCTTCAGCAAAATCTATAAGAGAGACATATTTACCTAAGTAAAAATATATTTAATAAAAAAAGCTTAAAGTATTACCATTAATAAAGGACATATAAAGGAAAACTAAGTAAGTAATCCAAATGTAATTAGTGAATGGGTTTTTTTTATTTGAATTTTATTGATTGGAATTAGTATATAATTATATATAGATATAAAAAATGAAGTAAATATTAAAAGCAATATTGGAGCCCTTTGCATAAAATTTTTGTTGATGTAATTTTTTAATTTTCTTTAACAAAACTTAGAAAGGGATATAAATACATTTGTACTTAAGTAAAGAAATATTTAATAAGAAAGCTTGTTAATTAACTTTAAAGTAATAGAATATATCCTAAAACAAAATTAATCCAAATATACTCAATAAATTAATTTTTTAATTATATCTTTTGGTTTGGAATTTGAAAAACAAAATATTAAAAAGAAACTAAAGCAAATGTTAAAAATAGTATTCAAACCTCTCGCCCAACAATTTTTAAATTATAATTTTGACATTTTTGAAAAATTATGGAAATATTATCTGATATCCATCAACATAAAATATACTTAAATAGCAATTTTATTTTTTTTTCTGTTAAATCTAAAAGAAAGACATAAGTACCAAAGTAAAAAGAAAAACTTTAAATTTTAACTTTAAAACCCTTTGTATTATTCCAAATGTACCTGATGAATTATTTTTTTTTTAATTGCGTCTTTTGGAATTACAAAAAATATAAAATAAACTGAGGTAAATATTAAAAAGAATATTCCAGCCCCATTGTGGTAAATTTGTCACTTGCAAAATTATAAAATTAAAGAATTTTCAGCACAAAGTACAAATAATGATTATTTAATTATTTTCATTACAAAATATAAATAATCAATTCTCAATTTTATTCAGTGAAATCTAGAAGAAAGGCATAAATACAAAAGTAAAAGAAATATTTAATAAAAAAAGTTTAAAATATTAACTTCAAAACCCTAAGAAATTCAAATATACCTGATGAGTTAATTTGTTTTGATTGTATATTTTGGAATTAAAATAATATCAAAGAAACTGAAAAAAACATTAAAAACAATATTCGAGCCTCTTTCTCTACAGTTCTTTCTCATTTTTGCAAAATTGTAGCATTATTTGATGATATCCATTTTCAATACAAAATATGAATGATAATTTTTAATAATGTTAATTTTCAATTTTATTCAGCAAAATACACACATAAAAACTGAAGTAATCCAAATATACTTAATGAATATTTTTTTTGTTTAATTATATTGGGTTGGAATTAAAAAATATGTAAAAGAAATTAAAATAAATATTAAAAACAATATTGGAGCCCCTTGTCCTACAATTTTTTGCGATTACTTATGATGAATTTGTTATTTAAAATAATTATAGATTTTAATTCTAATATCCTAATTTTCAACACAAACTGGAGATAATGTTACAACATACCTTATGAGAGCCAAACATTTAAAGTAAAAAAACACCTTACACACACTAAGTAAAAAAATTATATACGGATAAAAAGCTCTACGTATCAATTTAACACTCAACAGTACGTAACAAATGAGTTTCTAACCGTGACTCGAGTTCTTATAGGTCCGCGAGGTCTATTAACCACCGACAAATAACACTGCCGAAATCGTCGTCCAAAATAAAAGAAGTGTTTTCTTCTGAGAGGCGACAGACAACTTCTGTCGCCTTTATATTTCACTGACAGCCACCCTTGCTTATTATGCATTGTTAAAATTGCAATCGAATCCACTACTCTTTTAAAATGCCAACGAATCACCTTGAACTTGGCTTAAGACATGTCGATCGAGTTTGACCGCTAAGGATCGACTTCAATACTGAAGTAGGTACACACTTTATTACACGTTCGTATATTATTTTCTATTTAAAATTTATAGTCACCTTTAACACAGATACAAAAGAAATAACTAAAAAATGATAGGTGCAATACTTAGTGTGCCTATTTAATAAGATTTTTCTCACAAAGGCCTCCGCGGCCGATAGAAATCCTAGATTTTTCTCAAGTACTTATTTCTGTTCAAAACATGTAAAAGGATCATTTTAAAATGGTAGCAAATACAGTCAAACCGGATTATATCGATCGTAAACTTTGTTCGTTATAGCCGGATTTTCGTTACTAGCAATTTTTATTAATGTCATTGTAAAAAGAAGATCTTTTGTAGTTCCTGCAGGTGGTCGTAAAACACACACACATGCACAAGGACACGCACACATAAATAAAGTGTTTAAATATAATGGTTAGATTAAGATACTTATATATTTATTGAACCAGCAAAATATTGAAGGTTGAGTTCACAAAAACCATTAGTTATTAGAAGGCGTTGCCTAAGTCGGTCTTTCTTTATATCAAGTGTTTAAAAGGAATGTTTAGATTTAGATTATATTTTATAGGTCAAATTCACAAAAAAATTTAGTTCATTACAACCGATTAGTCTTGTGCCTGCTAATTTTTCCTTCCAAAGCATTAACTAAAGTTGATCGATCCTTATAAACGTTTTCATTACATCCAAGTTTTAATACTTAACACGTGCTTAAATTGAATGTTTAGAATTTAGATTTAGGTTTACTGAACCAGCAAAAAATATTTGTATGAAATAGTAAAAATCCACGAAGGGAGATGGGAAGTTGTCAAATCGTAAAATCTGAAGAAGTGGTCTTTTTGTTGCAGCAAAAAATGTTAAACATTATAGAAATGTTCGTTATAGCGAAGCTTGAATGTTACATATTTAAATGGAAAGTTTAGATTTATATTTAGATTTAACAAACTGACAAAAAAATTAAATACAGTAATACATATATACAGAGGGAAATAGAGAAATGATCCCAAGTAAGATACAGACCAGGGTCGATAATTTTTGAAACCAAAAAAAAAAATTATAGTAGGATGAAATCCCTTTAGAAAAGGAAGAGAATATAATAGAAATGAAAGGAAAAATAATTTACGGGCGATCTGAGGTTGGGAATGGGAAGGGGGTGAGTTTTTAAAAGTAAAAAACGGTTTTTCTTGATTTCCGGAAAAACTACAAGTCTTATGGAAAAAGTTAAATGGCAAAATTGTAGGTAAAAAGATCTACTACTTTTGTACTTACACTTTTTTCACATAACCTCAAAATTTATGTGAACAATTCAAATAACCAACTTTTTAGATTTTTATTTTTATCTTTTACAAAACAATTTTTTTTTTCAAGAAATTTGGTGGAAACTTACCAATTTATGTAATTTTTTTGATTTGAAATATTTATTTTTTTACCTTATTTTTACTTAATATCGGAAAAGCACCCTAATTTTCAGTCCAAAATTCTCACGTCAAAATATCTGCTTTTTTTAAAAACGTTGGTGGGCTTTTTCTTCGTTGAAATCTCTACTTTCTGATGGTGAGAAAAAAATTTATATTATTATGGTTAGTTTTCTCTTTTGTAAAAGATAAAAATAAAAAACTAAAAAGTTGGTTATTTGAATTTTTGACATAAATTTTGAGGTTATGTGAAAAAGTGTAAGTACAAAAGTTGTAGATCTTTTTATTACCTACAACTTTGCCATTTAACTTTTTTCCATAAGACTTGTAGTTTTTCCGGAAATCAAGGAAAACCGTTTTTTACCCTTCAAACTTCACCCCCTTCCCCTTCCCGATCTCAGATCGCCAGTTAATTATTTTACCTTTCATTTCTGTTATATTCTCTTCATTTTCCAATGGGTTTCATCCTACTATATTTTTTTTTCACTTTTTACTATTTTTAACGGCTTCAGCACTAGCCTAACAGGGCAATATCGTAAAATATAAATAATTTTTCCTTGAGTATAACAAAAAAGTCTATAGGTTGACTTCGCAAAAAGCATTGGTACAATACAAACGATCAATTTCGCTCCTGTTACTGTTAATTTACCTTTGACTGAATTGGAAAGAAATATATGGTACATACCAGTATATAAATATTCACAGAAGGAGCTATGGAGAGGTTGCCACAAATAAAATAAAGTAATAGGTATCTAAAAATTTGATTTAGTTTTTTTTGATTCCAAAAAAAATATTCGTTGCAATTGATCCGTCAGTTTATATTTGCTTCTTCTTTTACTTTTTACTCTTCTATCGCAGATAATAATATAAATAACATAATTATTTATTGATAAAAATTTCCTAACCATTATAAATTACCTATGTAAGTATACCGGCAAAGAATTGTTATATCTACCTAAGTTCTACTAAAACGGAACTGGTCAAAGGATGACGATGCATTTGAAACAAGCAAAAAGAACGTAAGTGGCTTGAAAAACTCAGGAATAGGAAATGCGATTCTTAAAAGAAACACTAAATAAAAAATAAGTAAAAATACCAAAACCAAAAAAGTAGGTATAAATAAAATAATAATGGCAATAGTACGTTAATTACGTATTACTTAAAGAAATAGTACAGGGAAGCTAAAAAAATTTCAATGTGCATTTAACAATATAAATATAAACATATAGAACACTGAAAATGGTATTTTTAATGTCTTTTAATAAGGAAAACATACTTAATTACTAACTGAAGTTATAATAAAATAATAAAGGGTTCAGTTCTTTTGCAGTAGGTCTTAATCGAAATTGCTCTTTGATTTAGGAGGAAACGTCGACAGCCCACATTTTCTTTAGATACAATCCAAACCCAGAATCAAAACGAATATAATAATATAATAAAATGTTACAGAACACTTATTCTGTATCAGACCTAACTTCAAAATCGTAGATATCCTGTGATATCCAGGGCGAATCATCGATGGCACATTTTTTTATACACTTCAGCCCCAAAATCTAACTAAAGTTACAAAAAAAAGTGATAAGGAGTTCAGTTCTACTGTACCATAACTTAAATCGAAATAGTAGGGACTTTGAAGATGTTCTGTGTGATCTAGGACGAAACGTTGATAATAGACATAGATATTTTTTAATACAATTCAAGCCCATATTCTTCAGTTTTTCTTTATTATATCTTAGGTCGAAAAAGGAGAAAGACTCTGAAGCTGTTCTGTGATCTATATCGAAACGTCGACAAACGACGTTTTTTGATATACCTAGTTGAACCCCAGAATCTAACTTTTCAGATAGAAAAAAGCCTAAAAATATTCTGTGTTCGAAACATTGGCAATAGATCTTCTAGATACAATTCAAACTCATATTTTTTAAACAAGATATTTGTAAATTGAGAATTATAAGGGATTTTTAATTAATAAATTATACAAGATGTTATGTTTAAATTTTGTTAGCATTTGCTACGCTAAACGCAAAACTTGTATATATATCGATTATTATTTATTTCAAAGTTACAGGCTCACGAATTTTTGACAGGTAATAATAAATAATTCATTCCTAAAGTAAATACAAAATTATTTCATATACGAAAATGTCAATTGATAATATTTTCAAAATATCCACCTTCTTGTTGAATGCAGGCTTGTGCCCTAAGCTAACTTCTTTCTAGAAGTTACTGTCAGCACTAGATCCTTAATTCGAAAAAGCAACCTTCACCTTCATAGTAATCAGAATAATTTGCTTATTTCAGTTTATTTTACTTTAGTGGTTCAGCATTTACTAAAATAACTAAATAGCCTTGTCTATTGTAATAAATTCGTTTATTTTTTTGTGTGATCTCCAAAAAGTGTACCTAGCACTTTTTATTTACTTTACGAATTCATTTTTATTATTATTGTTACGAGTACTTGCCAATTAAGTTGGTGTGAGCATAATTAACGAACATCTTCCCTGAATACATAAAGAATATTCTCGGCTTTCCTGAAATATCTAGAAAACACCAGCAAAGATCAATGGGAAAACAATTGGATTACTAGACGGTTGTAGAATTCCCTAGAAAAAGGCTGAACAGACTATAAAAGGCGGAAACGGCACACACCGAGTTAGTTGACAGTGAACAGCTGATGTTTGGAAGCGAAGCGATCGATAGGCGAACAACAGGCGATAGAAGTCATAGTGTCTATGGTATAGTGAGTGTTTGCACCAGAGGCGAGCGGGAAAATAGACTTTTTAGTGAAATAAATTGCGTAGACTTGTTTATAACCGTAGTGTAGTCAAATTAACTTTAGTAATTAAATAAATTCGTTATTTCTGTTTTGTTAATTGTGTTTTCCGTGACCGAACACGTCACATTATCCTAAAATAATAGTCTTAAGTCTTTGAAATAAATAAAAATGGATAGGTATAAAAATTATGCGTTTATTTTTACTTGGAAATAAGTATTCAAATTTTAACATAACGATACGGGACACCTGGTATTTTGCGACCAATTGATTACAGTTACCTACTTTTTATTTTTATGGTAGGTATATATTTTAATATATTCGGACTTTTTTCCCTACAGTTAAATCAAGCCCCCCTTCGAATAATGTAAAGCCGTAGTTGCATCTAATGAATATCGAAGATTAAGTATGATACCTTTTCTTCTTTTAGTACATTTTATTTGAATCGTTTTCTGGTTAAAAATGTCAGTTTTGTGTACTTGTAGTGTCTTCTCAAATTAAATTGAGTTTATGTTGATTGTATTTCCAAATTCTAACTATGTCATTGTGTAAAGCCCTTTTAATACGGAAATAATTAAAATGAAATTGGACAATACTAAATATGTGTATTTAGCAAAAAATAGTATCCTTTTTGAATAATTTTTCCTCGGTTTATTCAGATAAATGGATCTTTATGTAAAATAATATGTACGATTTTTTTAATTGTTTTTTGCTTACTTTTATTATTCAGATAAGAGAGTCTCATATTTATGTAAAGCAAAATTTTTAAATGGCTAATTGAGAGGATTTTTTTTTTTTTTTTTAATTAAAAATAAGAAACAATTCGATTTATGATGAACTCCATTTTTATTTACTTAGGTACATACATAAAAACTTCATCTTTTTTGTTGACCATCTTTCCTTGTAAAACAAAAGTTGATACACTGATTTAAATTCATCTTCAAAGGTTAAACAATAAAAAATTGGTATACTTATATCTGTATGAGCATCTTACATACCACCAACGAAGATGAAATCCATTGCACAAATAAGATTTAGGTAATTTACTTACTTATTCTTGTTATGTCAATGAGTCAGTCAACTACCTACACCTACTAATGGTTATTAAACTTTTACTTTCAATTTACATAATTCTCTTGTTATGTTAATGAAAGTGAATTTGTATCTACATACAATGAAATTCGTGGTCAATTTTGAACATCTTGCGATGATTTGCAGATTCATATGGAGGGAATTGATCTTGTTACAATGTCAATGTCAGTAGGTATCATTTCTGTGTTGCCATATTAATGACGTGTTTTATAACATCTTCAACCAAATTTAGTAGCGCCACACGTTTGTTTGTTAAAATTGAATGATTAATTTATGATATATATATATTTATATGCACACGTAAAAGACATGTTTTTTATTCAACTAATTAATTAATGTTTTCAACGTTGTTATAAAAAACTAATACATATTAATAAAAACAAAAAAATACACATGGTGTTTGAGGACAATAAATTAATTTTTATTATCTATCAGTATAAAGTCGATACCTATTTATAAAATGTTTCTGGCGTGGTTGTTTTTATATTTAAAAAGTAATAGTAGATAATAGTAGCTTCACATTTCTCTTATTTTGTTAAGATATTAAAAAAAAAAATTTTTTATCAGTCTACAATAGAACTTGCGTTCAGATAAATCGTAATAGAAGAAATAAATAAAAAAGAAACAAATATCCATTTTTGGGATTCAGTATTTCAAAAATTAAAGCCGAAGCTCTTAAGTATTAAAACAATTTAGCCTGTCTGTCAAAATTTTTATATAGCAATCAATAAAACCCTAGTTGAGATAGAATCTCCAATTTGAACTAAATGAATTCTTTTATATCATACATGGTGTTCTATTTTAAATTATCGACTTGAATATCTAGCTGGGGAGGTTACGAATGGAAAAATAATCACTTCAAATGATGTAGGATTGGGAAGGGGCCGTTGAATAGTGATCTACATGACCTTCAAGACCTTTGAAAGTCACATCAACTTCAATTACAAATTACAACTTTTTAAAAAGTTCATTTTGGATTGATAACTTCCCTAACGAGATATTCAAGTGTGTAATTTAAAATGGGACACCTTGTATACTCTAAAAAATCTGAAAATCACTAACTTGAGATTTTGGAATATATTCTATAAACAAATCTATTAATAGGTACAAATTTTAGATAAAAAGAACGAAACGTCTGTTGGATAAGTATTTGTAGAAATAAGCAGCGGGGAGACAAACTGGATGGAGCTTGGAGAAACTAGAGGAGGAAATGTAAAAAAATGAAGTGGTATAGGGGAAATATTAATTAAAGGAATTGGAATAGGATGATAATGTTGCTTAATTAGAAGTACTGTACAGTAAAAAATTGGGGATGGAAATAATACAGAAAGTGGGTATTCCATTTAGATAGAGGTACACTTGACCAGGTACCAACTAGAGACAAAATTAATCAGAAGGGAGACCTACACAAGATATTGGAAGAAAAATGCTAAATTTTGGGAGGAAAATAAATAGGCATGGGAAGGATAAGAAAGGCATTATTAGGGAGTTAAAGATAAAAGACGAACAGATAAATAAAGTTAGAATACATGGAAATAGCAAAAACGATACATGGGGGAATAGTAGAATCAAAATATACTTTGAGATTAAGAGATATGTTATGAAAAGATAGACTGATGAGGTGATATTTAGGTGGTGAAGGGGAAATACATACACTACGTACCTAAGCTTAGACAGAGAGAAAAGAGAAATAAAAGTAGAGCAAGAGCAAGTGGATGAGGGTAGGAATATAAGGGAAATGATGAAAATAAGATATAGCGGCGAGGAATTAAGAAAAATAAAGGATTCTACACACTCAACGGGAACAAGGTCTTTGTTGTGGAATTCATGGCAAGGGGACCTGGTACCGAAATATCTGGTGAAAAAAAACTAGGAATATATGTAATTGCTAGGTTTAAAGTGGGTAATGAATGCAGGAAATGTAAATAATACATGAAACGGAAGAAACAATGTGTAGGTTTTGTGACACAGAGAATGAAACTGTGATGTACTTGTTTGGAGGATGCATCATACTAATATTACAAAGGCGAAAGTTTGTGAGTGTATGTTTGTTACTTCTTCACGTCTAAATGGCTGGAGCGATTTTAATAAAATTTGGTATGGAGTTAGCTGACACCCTGGATTAACACATAGACTACGTTTTACTGCGGGAAAATATCTTATTCTCATGGGAAAATCCAGGGCCGGCGGAAGGCCCGTGCGAACCGTGCGCCCGCACGGGCGCCAACATCTAGGGGCGCCAAATTAAGAGATAGTTAATAAAAAAACTGGCAAGAACTAAAAGTGTCTAATATAAATAATAAACTAGAGCACAAGAAAATGTGTAAAATTATTTAATATTAAGTGCATAATATATCAATCAGTTTATTTGTGTATTTGTGAACAGATGGGCGGTATTATTTTATTGACAAAGAAAGGCGTCGTCGCCGCGCCGGTCGGTCAGAATATAAGCAAGCCCAAGCGCTGTTATTTTATTGGGGAATGAAAGGCGCCGCCAGTCGCCACCGCATATAATGTTTTAGATGTTTATAACTTTAAGTGTCATTATTAGTTTTTTTAATATTTAATAAGTAATTTTCTTCTGTTCTTTTGTATTTTAATTTACATACAATTCACGATTATGAAAGTGAATATAGTAACGTATTAGTTTCTCTTTGAGTATTTTTATTTTAACTTTGTAAATTGATTCCACATAACAGTTATTGCAAAACTTTCAAAATTTTAAAAGGATGTGTTCATCAAATCGAGGAGGGAGGGGGCGGAAAATTTGCCTTTCGCACGGGCGTTAAACTAGCCTTTCGCCGGCCCTGGGAAAATCGATGAAAATGAATTCGCGGAATATTATAAATGCGAAAGTAACTCTGTCTGTATGCTACACAATCTCGCCTAAAATTTACTGAACCGATTTAAATGAAATTTGGTACAGACATAGTCTAGAGCCTGCGAATGGGCATAGGCTACTTTTTAATGCAAAAAAGGGTTGTAAGGGGTTGAAATGGGAAAGTTTGTGCGGAAATTCCGTAATTTTTAAAGATAAAAGCTTCAAACATATTTTTTTGGGTTTTAATTTGATATAAATAAATACGACATTCAATGTTTGTAAAAATTTTACCCTAAAGGGGATAAAATCAGCCGATGAAAGTTTTTGTGTAATGTCGTCGTCCAAATGACTACTGCCCAGAAAATTAAAATATTAAGTGTAAAAAGTTATAGAGGTTTTGTTTATTTGGATCAATAAAAGTAGTTGAATACTAAGCTATATAAACTATTTTAAACTATAATTAAACTATATTAATGTATAATATTATAAATGCGAAAGTAACTCTGTCTGTCTGTGTGTTACGCAATCACGCCCAAACTACTGAACCGATTTAAATGAGAATTTGGTACAGAGATAGATAAGTAAATTTAATGATAGAGGCTTGAAACTTATTTTTTAGGCTTTTAATTAGATGTAAATACGACATTTAAAGTTTGTAAAAATTTTACCCTAAAGGCGGCAAAAATAAGGAATGAAAGTTTTTGTGTAATGACGTCGGCAAAAAGGCTTACGGCCCAGAAAATAAACATATACAAGAAAAAAAATTTAAATGCTGCCGAAAGTCACTTTTCCACGCGGACGAAGTCGCGAGCATAGCTAGTTGAGAATAATAGTATGGAGCAATGTGAGTGGATGGTAGATAATAGTGACAGTTTAATGTAATAACTTTTAAGTTATTATTATATCAATTTTTAATGCTATTATACGCCTTTAAAAAACAAAGGTAGTCAAGTAGTGAGTAGCGCGGGGAAGAAGAGCGGCGTTCAATTCAAGGAAGGTGCAATTCCTTTTACTTATTATTTTTACAAACATAATAAATAATGTATTGGTTATGGCACGTAACTCTCGATTAACGTAAACTCATCCTTGACTATTTTTTATTATATAAAGACAGTCATCGTCCTGTTAAAACCTACTATATCGTCTTTGACTAAATTCCTTTGTGATCCTTTTGTGAATTTTTGTAAAGATATTAGAAATAAGTATTAAATAAACAGAGTGAATACAGAAACTATCTTTTTGTTGTGGTTCTAATTTGCCGATTTCCCGTATAATTGTCCCGATTTTTCTCCGAATAATCACTGTACAAATTGTGAGTTTTATGGTCTTAAAACCATAAAAAACTGCGTACTCAGTTTTTCACGAATTTTCCAATTTCATAGGCAACTTTTCCAAGTTTTCCTTCTCCAAAAACTTATTCAGATTATTAGGAATCAGCTGTTTTCTTGGTTTTTATTTGTGCAAAAAAATTAATAAATATTATTTTTCTGCGCAAGAGATCTATAATTATTGTAACAATTTCTTTTTAAAAGTGAAGGCACAAACGTGATTTATCAAATTTAACCTGAATTACTAATAGGTGTTAAATTTACTTAATAGCATCTCTGACAAAAACACTATTACACTTTCACGTTTTAGTTACGTTGTGGCTTCCTTTTGAACTTCCTTAGTGTATAAGAAATTATTCGCAAAAAAGTGTCAATTCATATTACACAATCCAACTTATTTTCCTTTATCGGCCTTTTCTTGTAGTTATCTGTTTATGTGAAGGTGTACTACGGAACTAAACCAATAAAACGACTTATTCATCGATTCTGTTTCCCACAATATTAAGACAAAAGGTTAGAAAATGCGTTAACACATTTTTTTTTCAAAATAAATGTACCGTAATTTGTTAAAAAAGATTAATCTTATTGTACTGTTTTTAAATAGGTTTTTTAAAATAGAAAAGCAAAAAATGGGAATATAATCTTAAATCTAAAATCAGCAGAACGACTCGTTTGAAAACAAATTAAGAATTAGGCGACGTAGATTATACGTAAGTATTGAACTCTTAATGGCACTTAGCAAACATTCACCTCTATAAAATCGAAATTTATATGTAGAACGTCTACATTAAAGTTTCGCTGAACTGATTTTATTACGTTTTCTAGAAAAAACAAAATGAAGGGGAACCGTTAAATACCTAACTCTTATAATAATTTAATTGATAACAAAAAATGATGAATAATTTTATAAAGAGGCATTTATAAACACTTCACAAGAGTGCGAATTATATCATTCATAATTTAAAGCTTATGACCTCTTTTGCCACTTTAGTTTAAATTGTATTTATGAAAGTGAAATTTTATATACAAGTGTTTAAGATTAATTATTATTAAATCATGTTTACAGTTGAAGGGGACTTAAAGCTATTTTCAGTTTAAAATAATGAGGGTCATTATTTGGCTATTTTTTGTGAAGAATATACATTATATCAATTTTAACAAAAATTCCATGAAGTATTTTATTTATTTGTATTTATTTCTAACTTGTTTTGTCAGAAACATTTAAATTGAATTATCGTGTAATTGTAATATGTAACAGGTATTGATAAAGTTTTCTTTTAAATCTTAAATTATCTTATGGATATAGAAATCCTTTTTTCACTCATTGATGTAAAAGTGCACAATGTTTACTGATTTCACAGCATCAATTTACGTAGGTAAATAATATAAGTGCCCATGAATTATTATGAACTAGCTATGCCCGCGACTTCGTCCGCGTGGAATAGTGACTTTCGGCAGCATTTAAAATTTTTTTCTTCTATATTTTTATTTTATGGGCCGTAAGCCTTTTTGTCGGCGTCATTACACAAAAACTTTCATTCCTTATTTTGGCCCCCTTTAGGGTAAAATTTTTACAAACTTTAAATGTCGTATTTGTATCTAATCAAAAGCCTAAAAAATAAGTTTCAAGCCTCTAGCTTTATATCTACTGATCTATCTCTGTACCAAATTCTCATTTAAATCGGTTCAGTAATTTGGGCATGATTGCTTAACACAGAGACAGACAGAGTTATTTTCGCATTTATAATACATATTATAGATTAATATAGTTTAATTATAGTTTAAAATAATTTATATAGCTTAGTATTCAACTACTTTTATTGATCCAAATAAACAAAACCTCTATAACTTTTTACACTTAATATTTTAATTTTCTGGGCAGTAAGCTTTTTAACGACGTCATTACACAAAAACTTTCATCGGCTGATTTTATCCCCTTTAGGGTAAAATTTTTACAAACATTGAATGTCGTATTTATTTATATCTAATCAAAAGCCTAAAAAATAAGTTTCAAGCTTCAATCTTTAAAAATTACGGAATCTCCGCACAAACTTTTCTATTTCAAGGCCTTACAACCCTTTTTTCGCATTAAAAAGTAGTCTTTGCCCTTTCTCAATCTCTAGACTATCTCTGTACCAAATTTCATTTAAATCGGTTCAGTAAATTTTAGGCGAGATTGTGTAGCATACAGACAGAGTTACTTTCGCATTTATAATATTCCGCGAATTCATTTTCATCGATTTTCCCATGGAAATAAGATATTTTCCCGCAGTAAAACGTAGCCTATGTGTTAATCTAGAGTGTCAGCTAACTCCATACCAAATTTTATTAAAATCGCTCCAGCCGTTTAGACGTAAAGAAGTAACAAACATACACACTTACACACTCACAAACTTTCGCCTTTATAATATTAGTGTGATTATTACAATTATCCAAAAATGCACAAAATTTATCATTCATAAACCTATGAAAATGAAACCAGTCATGCAGCAAACCCAAAAGCTTCCATTGAATTATACAAATTACATCGGTAGCTTAAAAGCGTGCAACCACATTAGTCAATTATCCAAATTTAGTTTGGAAAATATAAGTTCGTAGGCATGTTATAAATAGATATCTTATTATATATTTAGAGATTAGAGAAAGCTTACAAAAAATACTTTAAAAATTAGTGACTTATATTTAATTTACCTAAATTTCGACCATTTGATTTCTGCAGTGTTTGTAATAAAATATTAAATCAGCTACTAACAAGACTTTTTTGTCCAATCTGAAAGAGTTCGCGTTTTTATACCTAATTCGAATATGTTTGTGTGATCTGTCTCGCTCGCCCTTTTTTATTTTTTAAGGTACAGAACAGTTTTACGATCGCCAATATATTTTAAAGCCCACCGAGCATCTCGATCGACTAATCGTTTTAGCTGGTTATGCTAATTTTGAAGAACACTTTCTTGCTCCGTATGCAAATTAATGTTTATTGTTACTTTTATTACTTATTTATGCGGTAATAATAAGCCGTGGGTGGGTGGACTAGGAACACCGGTTCGAATAATATTTGCTTCGGAAAACATCTCATTATTTTTCGTAGTTTTTCGGCTGTTAACCTTTAAGCTGATTCAAGTGTCAAACGAAAGGTGTGGAAGATCAACTAACTTATTATGCATATTGCTAATGAATAGCATCAGTAGCGTTGAAACGCTGAAAATATTTAAATTACTCATGTAAAAAGTCAAATTATACACCGACATCCATTATTTAAGTTATTAAAAAAAATCGGCAAGTCAAAGTACTTAATTAATTCTACAGTAGGTATGCAAGGATTTGTAAGGCTCTTGTTGTTAAAAGATTAAAAGTATTAAGAGGATAAAGATTAATAAATAATAACCAGCGATAATGAACTAATTTGACATATTTTTTACGAATAATAACTAATGATACTTGAACAGTTTTGTTCATAAATTTTCATAATGTCTTATTTTTTTTATATATATACATCATGTTATGTTTTATATTTCTCATTTCATATTTTCTATGAAGTTTGTTTTTATTTAGACACTTCCATGGCTATTAAAATGGACAGTTGTTTCAGTGGTTTTTTAAGATCGATATAGGGGATGTGTCTAGTATTCTCGTATGTAAGACGTGTTTGTAATAGTTTTTTGTTAAAGTAAATATGTTATTTTAATATATGATAAAGTTCATATTGAGTTTGATCCTTCCAATTAATGCCAAGCAGCACATTCAGGGCAACAGCCCAAACAATACTCAAAGTGTGTCGAAATCTTGAAATAAGTACCTACAACTTTTCAATGGGTTTACACCTAAGTAGGTATCTTAAAACAAACTTAAAAAAAGGTATAGAAACGTAACATAATAATCGTTACGTACGTAATAATAAATCTGTCGTGCAGAGAATGTTAAATTTTTAAATTATATTTTTTGTAATGTTATACCGTACGAGCCGCTACTGATAGCAATGAATAGCAATAAGCTGAGAGATACACAGTAACATTGGTTAATCCTCAACTTTATGCTTTTAATTGATCAACTTCGTCTTTTAAATGCATAATGTTGCCCAGGAATTCAAAACAATGATTCTGGCTTTGATCTGCTCATGAGCTATTTAATTTAGGTACCCCAAATCAGAGGCGTCACATACGTCTCCTTTTAAGTTCTAGTCATTTTATATCATAGAAAAAATGTGGGGGTCCATTATTCCACGAGCAAATAACAATAATAATAAACCCTTCTATAACCCAAGGCACTACAAATCTCTCAGAGCCTTCAATTTCAAATATCAGACTTTCTCATGCATATATTAAATAACGCTCCTACACCAAATAATTATAGGTTGACCAAACCCAACCCATCCACACGGGTTGTGAGTATTTTAAATGCAAGACTAAGTAGTCTCGAGTTGCCAATGCTCACAATCAAAATAGAAAATTCAAAGAGCACAGATAGAAAAGGGTAGGGGAGTCTTTTCCCTCACCTGGACTAGTTACTTTGCATTTCATTAACGACACTTATAAAAGCCAAAACGCAAACACTAAGTATCTATCTATTACTGTTTTGGACATCTGTTCAAATCCTAGAAGATGAGTTTTTTTGAAATAACACATTGTTATTGAGTTAAGTTAAAAACGAATAATTAAAGACACAAAAATATATTTTTTCGAATTTCCACAAAATTTACATGCTTTGCAATCAACTTACGGTTACTTGGTTTTTATAAATAAAAGTAAAATATAAAGAATGCTTTAGGAGATACGGTCTAATTCTCCGCTCGTCTTCATTGGATATTTATCTAACGTGTAAAAAACAAAAGTCAAGATAATTATCTCAATAACACCGACGTTAATTAAGTAGAACCTAACATAAACGTATACAGAAAAATTAATAGTTACTTCTAAAAAAAAAAAAGAGAAGAGGTGATTGCAGAAAACGGTATTACGCATAGCATTTACTAGAGAAGGAAAGCTTGAAATGGTTACTTTTAGAAAATAGAGTATTGGAGCTAATTTATTAATTAAAAGTTGCCTTTTGCATAAAAAGAAGACTCTAACCATCTACTTTTCGAAAAGATAAGATTACTATACAGGGTTTTTCAAGTTGATGGGCGATTAGAAGTATGTTAATTAGTAGAAGGAATTCAATTCTGAAACTTGGACTCATTTGGTTATTGTTTATGCCGCTTCTTTTAAAAATATTTTCAAGTTATTCGTGTTTGAAGTTCTTAAACTTTAGAATTTTATTTTGAACGCTCTGTATAAATTGCGTTAGAAACCGATCGTCATAGGTGTACAAGTTGGTTATCAAACTTACCTTAGAATTACCCGTTTTATTCGAATTCAGCGTAGAAAATATAACATTCCATGTAAAATAACAAAGTTGGTGTCGACTTCCGGTATAACCGGATATAAATAGAACTTGAAAATATTTTTAAAAGAAGCGGCATAAACAATAACCAAATGAGCCCAAGTTTCAGAATTGAATTCCTTCTACTAATTCATATACTTCTAGCCCATCAACTTTAAAAACACTGTATATCAGTGTTTAATATATAAGTATTTATTTAATAGACTTGCCATACCTCAGTTGGTTCTACACTTCTGGCAACCCACATTAACCGTTGGCATCCTTAAGGCATTTTACCAGATACTAAATAAGAAGGTTATCATTTGCGATTAACGTGGGATACCGAATGTTTTAGACAACCCTATCGTTTCTAAAGGTAAACGGTTCATGCTTGCATTTTATATTAAGACCACACATTAATTAATATAATGCTGTTTTTTTAATCACAAATGAAAGTCTTCTCGTCTAGTTTCTGATACTTATAGGGGTTGGTTTAGTGTGACTCGCCGAATGTTCTTGGTAAACTGAAATTACTAAGCCTAAAATTTAGAACAAATATAGAAAATAAGCCTTTACTTGTATATTATAGGAAGAACTATGAATACATAAATCAAATTGTTTTAGAAAAGGTTAAAGGAATAGTAGAGGTGACTTTTTAGAAAATCATTAAAGTGTTTATAGTTGGTATAAATGGTAATGATGTTTGAGATGATCGTCAGTCTGAGATTAAGAATAATCTTATAGATTAAATGGTGGAGGCGCCAGGTGTAGACACAAAGAAAGACAGACTCATATGACAACGACAACACTCACTCCCTTCAATTTATACTTTTTTACTGTAACTTTCTGGTCCTAAACAATGAAACAACAAATACTTAATACCTTAATCAAGCAATTTATTGGCAGACTTTAGGTACCAAAAACCAAGTGTCCATCTGGTAATTGGTTGAGTAAGTATTTTATGTTGCATTGATAACACCAGGGGATTATTTTCAACAGGGCCTGTGGAAGGGAATAACAATTTCCTTAGTGAGTAATATATATATATATATATATAGCTGTCGGTCAGTCTGGCATCCGAAAAGAACTCCAGTAAACTGGCATCCGCCTTATATTCACGGACTGAATACTGTTTTCATTTTAAGGTGTACCTAAACTCCGGCGTTTATGCGATCAAATCTGCATCCTATATCTCTACAATGAAAATATTTACAGTAACTGCCGATAAGCGCAGGAAATAAAAACATAAAATTGTTCTGGAATCAGTCAATGATATTTTGACCGAATTAAATTTAAAATATATCTAAACCAATGCGTTTTTTATTTATTTAAAAAGAGATTTAAATGTGATAAATTTGAAAAAAATATATAATTTAGAGACAGTTTAAGATATGTAACAATAGTATTTTAAAAACATTTTATAAATTTATAATTTTTTATAATCCATGGGTTAATCTGTTTCATATTTACCTCAAAATGACTTTTATCTGTTTTTGTTGTAGTGTTCGTTCAAATTTCCCAGTATATGGTAAACTAATAGTGAGAGCGATACTGATAAAATTGATTGGGTATAGTTATTGTTTTAGCACCTTATCTTACGATTAAACAAATTCTCTTCACATTTAAGCTTCTCAGATGTGAGAAAAGTATTATATCTGTGTTTTTGAATAATAATTTTGCAGATTTTTGCTAACCAACGTACTATTTATTATTTATTATTATACACATGTATTCTCTATTTTAGAGAATTTACATTTATTTTCCTTACATCCTATTTTGTCGAACTTATAACTTTTAACTTATGGTATCACCTAATCTATTAAAAGTAACCTTCATTTTCTCTAATCTTTGTTTCCGTTATTCTCATGTATTCGCATATTTCCTCACACACTTCTCCTTTTAGCGTCTCTACTATCAACCCCCTTATGTTGTTCTCTAATCTCTCACCTTTCCATCTCTTCATAAAATCTTTTATTTCCTCTCTTTGGATTTGCATTGCATTTCCACAACAAAACAAATGCTCTAGCGTTTCCTCACTTCCTCCACATAGTCTACAAACCCAATCCCTTTACCCTTTCTTAAATCCTCTCCCTATGTTCCCGCATCTGATTCTTGCCCACATTTCCTTGTTCTCTTTCTTTTTGTACCTTTTATTTAAATACTCTGCCCCGTTTTCACCTGGTACAATTTCCCTATACATTTTGTTATAAGAAGAGTTCGATAAAGCCTCCCTCTCTGTTTCTAGTTTTTATTCCACCACACACTCATTCCCTCTTTTAATCTATTGTATATTTCCTCTCCACTTCTTCTCTCCCAAATCATTCTACTCACATCTGTTACTTCTAGCTCATTTAGCATTTCCCCTACATTTTTACCCCATTTCGAAGGCCTTTTATTTAAAATGCCTCACATCTCTTCCACTAAGCAGATTTTTGGCCATCTCTCGTTGCCCATCCCCATTACGTCTTTTATATATCTACAAGCCCGTTCTCTAACTGTGTATTCGATATCCTGCACTCCTAGTTCATTCCTCCAAATATATTTTGGAGTATTTTTAGCAACCCCTAAGGCCATCTTACAGTACCTTCCTTGTACCCTACTCAGATCCTTTATTTTACTCCGACCCCAGATTTCTACTCCGTATAACGCCACTGCTCTAACCAAAGTATTCATCAAATACACACGATCATTTCTTGTGTCTCTACCGGTTCTCTTAAAAACACCCCATGTTGCATTTGCTGCCTTTTGCGCCTTCCCTACAAGTTTTTTTATATGTCCTTCTGTACTATTTCTTGTCGAGAATCAATACCCCAGATACTTAAACTCATTCACAATTTCAATTATTTCACCCTTAAATGTCTAACCTTCTTTTTTTTTTTTTTTTTCCCCGTTTCTAAATACCATCACTTTAGTCTTTGCCGTATTTACAGGCTAACCAACGTACTGAAACAATAGAGAAATTTACCTTTCCCTAATAGCGATTTGTTAAATCATCCTCCTCTAGTGCAAAAATAATAGTTTTTGCATATAAGAATTAGGTACATGGATTTCGAGAGATATTTTAAATTTGTTTTGATAAAATTGATAGCATAAAAACTAACGGAGTTATAATGCAAATAAAATGATTGTCTCACGTTTTCGTAAAAACAAACATTAATACGTAGCATCACGTCTATTGCTGAAATGGAACGTCTTCCATCCATTAATTATTTTTTTAGCCCTAACAATATATTTTATAGATATTTTTCTACTATTTCAAGTACGAGATTTGTAAAGTTTCATTTAAATTTGAAACTTAACATGAAATATAGAAAATTGCGTATTATAGACTACTTTATATCTTAATTTCTCTAAGATTAAAATTAATTAGTATGTGATCGTTATATTTCCTTTTCAATGTTTTGTGTGTTATCTGAAATAAAAAATTTCAGAAATTAACCGGTGAAGGAAGATGAATTTGGTAAATCTTTTTACCTACAATGAAATTTATGTACAAAACGATTTTTGTACAGGTAACAACCAAAGCACAATGGGGCGCAAGATATTTTTTATTTTAAAAACTACAGCCGGCGTTTCGCCCCCAGTGTAGGCCTCTTTCAAGGCCTAAATAAAATAAAGTGAGTTGTAATAAGTTATTAAAAAATGAATATTTGAAAACTTACTAGTTAGTCAAGTCGCAGATGGAAAAGTACATGTAGACGAATTAGCAAAAAACATTCAAAAAACTCACAATACGAAGACATTTTTTTTTTAAATAGGTACAATAAAAGACGGCACGTTGTAAAGATAAAATAATAAATACATAATTAAATAAATAAATAAAACACCACGTGGACATCACATTTACAATTAATATTTAATTAATTATTTGTTTATTTATTATTTTATCTATACAATTGTTGTCTTCGTATTGTGAGTTTTTGGAATGTTTTTTGCTAATTCGTCTGACATGTACTTTTCATCTGCGATATACTAATTGAACTGTAAAAACTAGTTAGTTTTAAAATATTCAATTTTTAATAACTTACTACAACTCACTTTATCTTATTTACGCCTTGAAAAAGTTCTACACTGGGGGTGAAACGTCGGCTGTAGATTTTAAAATAAAAAATATTTTTAGCCCCCATTGTGCTTTAATTGTTACCTGTACATTGTTTTTGGGGAAGAATGGTTAATATAAAACGGGTTTTGAAAAGATAAGGTAGCTTAAGAATTAAGGAAGTTACTGTTACATAATCAATTACATTTTTTCGGCGTAAATTATGCAATGATTAATGGCAATATTTCAATTCATTGCAAATGTCTCATTAATACCTACATTTCATAGAATAGGTAATTTTTTTTTTAAATTCCACTCTAATAGGAGATGTACTTTTTATCTTTAAACGTTCGATAATTTAACTCTTTTTACTTTAAAGAAAGAACAGTTAAGTCAATTACAATTTAAAGGCCTCTGGTTTGAAATACTGATTTTGAAGCATTGTTTAGAAAACACTAAATAGGAACATGTAATAGATAAGAAACAAATAAACAGTCGCTATCGGATGCAACAAGGTGCGTGGTCTGTACCGTTTCTTGAGGACGCACGTTTAGCCTTAATTCGGATACGACATAGGTATACGCATATATTACCTATGCGCCATCTAGCATATATACACGGCACTGTAGTGTTTAGAAATATACGGATATGGCCCAGTCCGGCATCCGCTCGGATTTCATTTTGTACCACAGGGCGACATCTGTGTAATACACGAAGGCTTTTGGACAACATGTTCAAAGTGACGTCCGTATATCGGATGCCACTTTACCCCGGACGTCATTTCAACCGCAGTTTTAACACGTGTGGATGCCACTTTGTACCGCAACTATATATATATATATATATATATATATATATATATATACTAAATACGTTCTTTAGATAAGTATTTAGACAACAAAACAACCTAAGAAATAGGAAATTATAATTGTACATGAATAAAATTGAGGGTCAAACGGTAGTATATATAAGGATCCTTAACAATCAGTGTTGTCTCGGTTATTCTTATAAAAAAATAGAAATTGTTTCAAAAGTCGATTCTCCAGATTTCTATTTTGATAAATTGTGGGAAAAAAAATTTTAAAGTAGCTTAAATGTTTGAAATTGAGAAATAAATTATTAGAACTACCAATTCTGATAACAATTTTTTTGAATCTCCTGAAGATTGTTACAGACATACAGGATTATTCACGCTGTACGGCACGGAATATTATGGCCAATACGAGACTTTCAAAAACTTTAATTTTTGGGTTATGTGGGGGTCTGTCACGATTACTTTTTAAAATTATTTTCATAATATACAGGGTGTTACAAATGCCCTACAACTGTCAGTTTTTTTTATAGAACCCCCTGTATATTATTGGATTTTTGGATTCTCCGATCAAAATAAGTGTCTGTTTTGATAAGGTTTATAATACCTAAACCTTAGGGTTTAATAAATAATTTGCATTTTATCAAAATCTAACCTAATTTCCGCGTTTCAAATAGGTACTTCAGATGTATTTCGGTCATGTAAGCGAAATTTACAATGAAATGTAGGTAACAATAGATCATCTTTTATGTCTCAATTATAATAAACTCGTCATCTTATACAGGGTGTCCAAAAATTTATACTACTTAAGTAAGAACTTTAAGGGGTTGTAAGTTGATTAATTTAAATGGAACGCCATATTTTTTAACATATCAGGAGACGTATTTTTGATGTGAAACATCTGGTTAAACTGATCGTTGGCGTGGCGATTCATTTCGCGACGCTCGCCACGCTATACGATGGTATATATATATATATATATATATATATATATATATATACACAGTCTATGCGGAATAGTGTGCGATTCTCTTCCTACTCACAATCAGCTTAGTGGTGTTGTTTTATAGTACACATAACCTGTGTTTTACTTAAATAAGAAAGTTAATTTTTAACAATAAAATATGTCTTGACAGTTATAATTTAGATAGTGAAAGTGAACAACCTATCGAGTGTTACAATTACTGAAGTCACTGAGTAAAAGAATTAAGTGGTCGCAACTTGAAATAAATTTTTGAATTAAAAATTTTTGTATTTAATTAAAATAAACGTTAAATGAATAAACAAACCGTCATCATTTTATTTCATTCGATGTTCCACATCTGCCAGGCGTCCCGTGACGGCTCACAATTTTTTAATTACCTATGGATTGGTATTAGGGTGTCCATAAGCTAAGTCTTCGCGTTTTTACAGGAAACGCTAAATAATTCTTTTTTGCCCCATACGGAGTTTTTTAATTAAATGTTCTTACTCATATATAAACTAATAAGTATAACATAAAACAAATAAAAATTTATAAAAGCTTTTCGAAATGTCGACCATCGATTTCCAGACACTTGGAATTTTTTTTTAACCGCTAACCACCTCATTATCGTGAGATTTTTATATGACAACTTTCAATGAGAAATGGATTTAAAAATTGGCCTTCAGATACCCAGGCCAATAGATTTTTTTTTGTGGTGATACAAAAGGGATTGTTTACAATACGCTTCCGACAACTTCACAAAATACAAAATAACAGACGCTTTTGAAAGTGTTACCCCGCAAATGTTTTCCAGAGTTAGTGGTTTCGAAAAAAGAATTTCCAGTGTCTAGAAATCGATGGTCGACATTTCAAACACCTCTTGTAAATATTTTATTTGTTTTATGTCATACTTAATTAGTTTATATATGATTTAATTAAAAAACTCCGTATGAGGCAAAAAGCGATTATTTAGCGTTTCCTGTAAAAACGCGAAGACTTAGCACCTTAATACCTACCAATCGATAGGTAATTAAATAATACCTTTCCTGGTATGTTAAAAAATATTGCGTTCCATTTAAATTAGTCAAGTTACAACCACTTTGAGGTTCTTACTTAAGTAATATTAATTTTTGGACACCCTGTATAAAATGAAGAGTTTATTGTAATTGAGATATAAAATATGATCTATTGTTACCTACACTTCATTGTAAATTTCGCTTACGTAACTTAAATACTTCTTAAGT
>CM055658.1:16196549-16217952 GCA_029378335.1 Agrilus mali
TTTCACGCTGATGCAGGACAGAAGAAGCACTTTTCTTGCTTCGGAAAAAACACTAAACTTGTTTTTGTTTTCATTGTTTGTATACTGATCTTATCACAAGTTTTCCATGTATTCGACAAAATTATATAAGTACGTGAGGCAAAAAAAAAATAATTTTACAAAAAAGTTTTATTTATCTTTACTATTAAACAGTCAAAAACAATTTTAAATGTTTTGCACCTCTGTATCCTTAACTGCTTAATTTTAATCAAGATTGCATTAAACCTAGAAGTTATTTGTTATTTTTAACTTCTAGTATCGAAATAAATGCCTAATAATTGTCTCCTAGACAGCAAAAAATCTCATTCCTAACTCCACTTGGACCTTACGAAATTTTACCCTTTTATTCAGGTTTTGTTCCTACAAAACCATTCGAATATATTGTATTGTAATTTAAAATTATGTATAGCTATGGTATCTTGTAGGCATCACAATGCAAAACCTTAAAAATTTAACAATGGGAAATTCTACTAATGGTTTCCTGATGCGTTAATTTGGGCTAGTTGTATAGTTTGCTTTTATTACCTTTTTTATTATTTCCTGATCAACGCATTCGTGGTGAATGTATAGTTAAATATTTATTGTTGCAAGATTATTTTTATAAAAAAATAATGGTTAATAAATTATAGATGTCCACCACAAAGATGTTATGTAATTAGCTCATTGTTTTTTGCCATTGGTTCCAATTTCACGAAAGTTGCGTATAAAGGGATGATTATTTTGAAATGTGCATCGTGTTCAACTAATGAAATAAATAAACAAGATACATATGTAGGTAATTAAAAGTGTTAAAAATTTAATATACGGTTCGACATCCAAGGTCCAAGATGCTCAAGTCTCGAGCCTCTTTCCAATACAATAAGACGAAACGAGAAAGAAAAAAGTCGTACAATAGATACTTGCTTGTGTGGGTAAAAATGCCCTAGTGTTTAAAAGACTTGGCTAATATAATGAAGAATGAAGTGATTTTATTATTCTATAAAAATCCCATTTAATGATACCCTGTAAAGTAGTTAAACTACCTTATTATCGTTGTAATTTACGGAATGAGATACCACAATTCTTCGAATGAATGAATCTGAGGTATAAGTTGGTAAATCTATAGGTACACCTATTCACTGGTGTATTGTGGTCAAAGTTGCATTGTGCATGATAAATTATGATAGATGTAAAATAACAACTGTTTATTGTAAAAATGCAAACACAAATAGTTACCATATGATTTAGAAAGATTTCCTGATATTTCAAATCAGGGCAACTTTATCAATCATAAATTGTCCTTCAAGATTGCAGTTTTACACCTGTTACAGTATACACAATAAATGATGAACAATAGTCATTCGCATTTAAAGCAATATGTACATTTTCCACTACTGCTAAAGAAGGGCAACCTGTATTATTATTATACATATACAATAATAATCTTTTAACTTTTAAATGTCTATCAATTATGTGAGCTCAAGATCGAGGGATGGGGTACAGTAAATTAACATCGGTTTTCATTTAAGAGGAGGGAGGGTCACCGAAAATTTCACGTCAACATTTTAATTCAAGAAGTGTTAGGTACAACTTCCTTTCCTCTTTTAATGTTAAACTCATTATTGGATAAATTTCGTATGAATGGAAATGTTACATCTAACCAAATCTTACTAAGGAGACGGATGGAGTTCCAGTTAAAAAAATCATTTTACATCCCTTAATACATTAATAAGAAATATTTAAGATATAATGTTTTATTAAGTTAGATATACCCATGCATCATACGTTTACATTAAAAAAGAACATAAAGATAGATAGATTTTGGTAGGATAGAATAATTTTGCTGGATAAGAGGTAAGCGGATATACTTTCTTGCATCGTATTCAATTTTTACCGTTTTTCCTTGACAGCGGGGTGCTAAATATTGTGCTGACCTTTTAGAAATGAATTAAAGCTCGTGCCAAACATTTGTTCGTTCCTTTTTATGCAACGAGATAAGAAGACAACAGCAGTTTAAGCAGGAAAAGCCGAAAAACCGGTGCAATAAATATTTCCAACTTGAACGACGACAATCTCGTGTATAAAGAAGAAATACGACCGAGACATAAACACGAGTCGCGAACTTTACTAATCACGTAATTTTGGAATTAAAATGACTTTTGTTAAATGCTCCATTTCCCCCCAAACGAGCAAAAAATTCTTTATTACCTTTTCACTTCCGGAAAACTGCTACCGAGCGAGCTGCGCGACTTGCCCTGCCTTTGACGTTGACTTTTAAAAGTTTCATCGCGTTCTTGCCTCTAACTAGCTACTACTTTTAGCAATAGCAAATAAAAATTCTACGTTAATAGAATTTAAGTAGAAACTCTTCGAGTTTACGCCACTATCGTACAATTACTTTGACAGACTGTGCGCTTCTTTAACAACTATAAATTATTCTCGTTCAACTAAACCTCATTCAAATTACAGCAGTGGAGGAATAACATAACAGCAAAATAACAACTGGCATCATTAAGAACAAATAGTTTTACATTAAATTAAAGCTTTTCACCAAATGGTCCCTAGACTTTTGCGTCCACAGTAAACGGTTTTAAAATTTTTCTTTGTATATTAAAATGTTTTATTTTTTTTTCTCTGATCGCATTTTCAGTAGTCACTTGGTTAATATAAACCTCAAAGGCCACAAACAACAATTAAACAACGAAACATTTGAAATAACAAACTTCGTGTGCATCGCCATCTACTAATCGCAAGATGTTATGATTTTATGGAAATAAGGTTTTAATTTATTAGGGCAATCCTACTTGGTCAAGTATGATATCCTTAATTGTGAATAACTATTAGTAATTAAAGTAGAACTTTATCGTACTAATAAACCAACAAATTGTTAAAATCTTTCTGTTTCATGTATTTTAGTTTAAAGGATTTTCATCACGTAAAGTAATGAATTTAATTTTAATTTAATGAAAAAGAGAAAACGGAAAGAACGGAAGAATAATTAGAGGTAGAGGAAGTATTAGCGGAAATAAATACATTAGCAAAAAGAAAGCCGCATGGAGGGATGGTATACCGAGGGAGGCATGAATTTTTGCAAAAGATATAATTGGTACAATGAAATATTTCAAAAATTGAGAAAAATAATGAGATACCGGAAGAATGGAGATGTGGAACGATAATGCCGATATATAAAAGGGATGGAAAGAATAAAGTATAGAATTACAAAGGTATAAGTTTGATAGATACAGGATATAAGGTCTACACAAATATATTGTAACGAATTTTCTAGTTAAACTATTTATTTAAACAATTATTTATTTAACACTATTTATAACACTTAAACACTAACTTAGAACTACCATTTATATCACAACAATTCACTTATTTATATAACAATTTATTTATATCACTTTGTCTATTATCGCTTTTAATTCGCGCACTGATGCTTTCTTCAACTAACTGTGTCTCGGTCCAAAGATGATCACTATATATACACTTTTCGAACTTTCTAGACAGGAACTCGAAGAAATCCTGAGTATTCCCGAATGATGAGTAATAATTAGAAAGTCCTCGATTATTCCAGAATTGAACTTGTTCTCGCCGGAGAATGATTTACATCTTGTAAATTGATAACACGAAAAGTACCGTGTGCGGTGTCTACGCCGTGAGCATGTTAGCGATAACAAGTACATGCCACAAATTGTTATCGCACACACGCACTGTGTCACCGGTCGCTACACTACCCCCTCCTTAAGGGTGATTCGTCCCGGATCACATTCTGCCGTTCCTTCAGAGGATCATGCCGGTACTTGCAGGTGGACCCGCTTCGGCATCCGGTTGTCAGGTGGAAATGGCAGTCAACGGTCTTCAATGGTGACGGTCCTCGTCGTGGATTTCCGGCGCACACCAAGATTTCTATTCCAGTGTATCGGAACAAAACCTCCAGCATGTTTCTGACCACCCTCCAATCCAGCCCATTGAGTCCACATCCGATCCTCGGTATTGCTAGCTTCAGGATGTTAGCGTGCAGCAATTGCTCTCTTAGTTCTATAAGGGAGTCCCATAAGGAGTGGTAGGTAGGCTTCTCCGACGACTTGCTTTTGGTGACTAGATAGAAGATGGATTGGGTCCCATCGAGTAACTGCAGTACTTTTCTTCCATCTTTGGCTCTGGCGATCGAGCCTGCACAACTCTAACTCGAGCTTCCTCGTGGTTGTCCCCAGCATATGGAGCCAGTCGGTTGAAGTGGACTACTCTTGGTTTTCCATTGGGAGTACGTCTAATTCGGTAGATTACGTCATTGATTCGTTTGATAACTTTGTACGGGCCTTCCCAATCTTGTTGCAGCTTCGGCGAAAGGCCCCTTTGACGCTTCGGATTATAAAGCCACACCAAATCTTCTTCATGGAATCCTCCATCAGTGGCCTTAATGTCATATGCGTCCTTCATCCGGTCACTGGCTATCTGCATATGGGAACGTATCTCGTCATGGATGTCGTCCAATCGTCTTCGAAGTTCACTGACGTAGTCTTCTCCAGCCACGTCTTCGCCAGGTTTGCACCCGAACTTTAAGTCGCATGGTAGTCGCAACTCTCGGCCAAACAGTACCCTTGCTGGTGTTTGTCCAGTGGTTTCATGTATGGAAGATCGGTATGCCAAAAGGAACAATGGCAGATAATGATCCCAGTCTCGCTGATGTTTGGAGACCATTTTAGACAGGTACTTGTTGATGGTCCTGTTCATTCGTTCTACCATGCCGTCTGATTGGGGGTGTAGGGCTGTAGTACGAGTTTTGTGAATGCCCAATATCTTACAGATGTCCTGGAATATGGCTGACTCGAAATTCCGTCCTTGGTCGGAATGCAACTCCAATGGTACTCTTTTTTTTAGCTCTTTCACGAGTGTTTCCGCCACGGTTGTTGCCGTCTGGTTTGGAAGGGCGTACGCTTCAACCCATTTCGTAAAGTAGTCCATTGCCACTGCGATGTAGTTATTTCCATCTTTAGATTCTGGGAATGGTCCGGCAACATCTATGGCAATTCTCTCGAATGGGCTGCCGACGTTATACTGTCGCTTCTGAGGTCTCTTACTGGCGGTGCACGTCGTGCACTTTCTGCACCAATCTTCCACGTCCTTCTTGCAGTTGACCCAGTAAAATCGTTCTCGTACTTTACTAAGGGTCTTCTTTACACCAAAATGTCCTCCTGAAGGGTCGTCATGGAGGCACTGCAGGACTTCCTTTACCAAGCTTCTCGGTATCACTAGCTGACGTCTGCTTTCGGTGCCATCTTGGTTCTCGACCACGCGCTATAGGAGACCATCTTCTTCTTTAATGGAATCCCATTGAGCCCACAAAGATGTTACTTCTGTTGACTTGGCAGCCACTTCCTGCCAGGTTGGTCTTCTGCCTTCTTTCTTCCAATCCAGGAACGGTTTTAAGAGCACGTTGTTAATGTTGTCGGGCTGCCACTGCTCGTCCAGGATAGTTATCCTCCTGACCTCTTCGTGTTCTTCGACGCGTTGACAGTGTTTACAATTATCGAGGCAAGGTCTTCTGGATAAGGCGTCGGCGTTTTTATGGCTACTTCCCACTCGGTATTCTATGTCAAAGTCGTACTCTTGCAGCTGCTCTATCTATCTGGCTACTTGGCCCTCGGGGTTCTTAAAATTCAGCAGCCATTTCAACGCGGCATGGTCGGTTCGTAGCAAAAACTTTCTTCCGTAGAGGTATTTGTAGAAATGCTCCACGCTTTTTACTACAGCTAACAATTCGCGCCTGGTTACGCAGTAATTCCGTTCTGGTTTGGATAGAGTTCTGCTAAAGTAGCCGATCACTTTTTCTTCACCATTCTGTATTTGTGACAGAACCGCGCCAATTCCAATGTTGCTAGCGTCGGTGTCCAGGACAAACTTTTCAGTTGGTAGGGGATAGCTCAACACAGGTGTAGACGAGAGGGTTTTCTTTAGTTCTTCAAAGGCAGCTTGGCAGTCTTGCTCCCAACAAAATGGTCTACTCTCTTCTGTGAGTCGAGTCAGAGGCTTAGCAATTTTAGCAAATCCAGGAACAAAACGTCTATAGTAGGTGCAGAGCCCAAGGAGGCTTCTGAGTTGATGGACGTCAGCAGGTACAGGCCACTCTTGCACGGCTCTGATTTTCTGTGGGTCGACTGAAACGCCGTCTCCGGATACTACATGCCCCAGGAAGTTGACGGTCTCTTGGAATAGCTGACATTTCTTGGGGCTCAGTTTTAGGTGGACATCACGAAGTCTTCGGAAAACTTCCTCCAAATTTTTAAGATGGTAGTTGAAGTCCTTCCCGACTACGATGATGTCGTCGAGGTATACCAGGCAAGTCTTTCCAATTAAGCCAACCAAGACTCTTTCCATCAGTAGCTCAAAGGTGGCTGGTGCGTTGCACAACCCGAACGGCATCACCTTGAATTGCCACAGCCCCTTTCCAATGGAAAACGCTGTCTTCTCTTTGGCATCTCTGTCCAAAGCCACTTGCCAGTATCCGCTCTTGAGGTCTAAGGTGGAAAATATCGTCGACTCTGACAGTGTATCCAGGGTGTCATCTATTCGTGGTAAGGGGTAGCTGTCTTTTTTCGTAACATTGTTTAAGTGGCGGTCGTCCACACAGAAGCGTGTCGAGCCATCCGTTTTCTTGACGAGGACTACCGGCGATCTCCAAGGGCTAGTAGAAGGTTCTATTACTCCATCCCTTCGCATTTCACTTATGATGATTTCAGCCTCTTCTCTCTTGGCCAGTGGTAGTCTCCTGGGTCGCTGACGGATGGGTTGGCCCTCGCCAGTATTTATTTTGTGCAGGACGGCGTTGGTTCGTCCCTTCTTGCCACCTTCTACTTCAAAGACGTCTTGGTATTCTTTTATTAATCCTTCTATCTGGCGCCGTTGGTTAAGAATACATTTGCCTCCTGCTTCCTGGCGCAATTTCGTCAAGGCTTCTGGTAAGTGTTGCGCGTCTTCCGTTCTTGTTTGTAGCTTTTTTACTTGAGATGTTATAGTGTCCTGAGTAGTTAGCTTGAAGTCTTCTCCGTTTAAGGTCACGACTTTTCTTTGGAAACTCAGGCAAAAGTCGTATTTCCGAAGCACGTCCAAGCCCAGAATGACGTTGTCTTCAATTTCGGCTACAAGAGCGCAGTGTCGAAAGGAGGTCTTTCCTATGCGGATCTTGACGTAGCTTTCACCATGGACATTTACCATTTCTCCGGTGGCCGTACGTAGCTTCCATTGAGTCGGTTGAAGCTTACTTGTAGTCATCACGTTGGCTCGTATAATTGTCCTGCTCGCTCCGGTATCCAATAAAAACGAACACCCCTTCCCATTTATGTGTAAGAAAAAGGCTATCAGCTCTGTCTTTCATGGTTTTTGTTAGTGCAACTAGGCCGGGGGCTTCTTGCTCCGGGATCGACGTTTGCCCCGCCGCGCCGACCCTGACTAGTTTTCCTGTACGCGGGGCTTATCTTCTTGAGAAGCAGATCTCTCACTCCTGCAGCTGCTTCTCACTAGGCCTAGCTTACCACAGTTCCAGTACCTGATTTGTCTGGGCTTCCTTTCTACTTTGGTCGTTACTCGGCGGATCATCTCTTCCAGTCTATCCAGTCTATCGTCCTGACCTGCTGACTCTTCTTTTAATTCTCGCACTCGACATTGTCGTTGCGACGCCTGTTTGACGACGTCGTATTCCAGTGCGCGGGCCAATGTGTCAACCAAAGTCCTCGGCCGGTCCAGTCGGAGTCGCTGTTGTATTTCGTCGTCTTTTAGTCCGTCAATAAACGCGTCGACGGCCAGCCTTTCCAGGGTAGCGTCGGCCGTACCCGGATAGGCGAGCCGGACTAACCGTGCGATATCTGCCTCGTATTCCTGAAGACTTTCTCCTGTCTTCTGTCGTCGGTTCTTTAACTGCACATGGCACACAGCCGTCAGATGTGCTTGGCTGTATCGCATCTCTAATCTTTTTACTAGCCGATGGTAGTCTAGTAGTTCTTCCGGTGGTAACGTGTTCAGAATTTCGCCAGCACCATCACGCAGAGCAAGGGCAAGGGAGGAAGCTTTTTCTTCTAGCGTCCATTTGTAAGCTTTCGCGGCCACTTCGAATTGCGTCAAAAACGTGGTCCATGATGTTTTACCGTCGAACGTAGGTAGCTTCATGTGCACTTTGGAGGAGATGACCTGTTCTTCTTTCACGTCGGGGATTTCTTTGCCGTCAACCACGCTATGCCTCTTTTCCGTAAGTTGGTGACTGGTTTCTCATTTTTCCGGATTCAGAACTATTTCTTCCAGTTGGGCTAATCTTTTGTTTATTTCTTCTTGTTCAACCTTTACTCTTTTTAATTCTTCTCTTGTTTCTTCTTCGAATTTTCCCAGTTCTTCTTTCAAGTTTCCTTCGAATTTTTCTAATTTTTCTTCCAGGACTTTTGAATTTTCATTTAATTTATCTTCAAGATTCTTTGAATTTTCATTTAATTCATATAATTTCTTTTCCAATTTCTTTTCAAATTCGTCCTCAAATTCATACGTGCTGGGATCGAAGCCTTCTTGTATCAAAGCCTCCTCGAGCCGCTTCTGTGAGATGTTCTTGGTACCAGATGTATCTTCGTCTCGCTCTTCGAGTTCGCTTTTCAATTCGGCGACTTTTAACTCGAACAATTTTGTCGGCATTTTTATTTATTTTGTATTTTTATTATACTAGAAAATTCTCTCGAGGTCGATTCGCAGACCCCACACCTGACACCAATTGTAACGAATTTTCTAGTAAAACTATTTATTTAAACAATTATTTATTTAATACTATTTATAACACTTAAACACTAACTTAGAACTACCATTTATATCACAACAATTCACTTATTTATATAACAATTTATTTATATCACTTTGTCTATTATCGGTTTTAAATCGCGCACTGATGCTTTCTTCAACTAACTGTGTCTCGGTCCAAAGATGATCACTATATATACGCCTTTCGAACTTTCTAGACAGGAACTCGAAGAAATTCTGAGTATTCCCGAATGATGAGTAATAATTAGAAAGTCCTCGATTATTCCAGCATTGAACTTGTTACTTGTCGCCGGAGAATGATTTACATCTTGTAAATTGATAACACGAAAAGTACCGTGTGCGGTGTCTACGCCGTGAGCATGTTAGCGATAACAAGTACATGCCACAAATTGTTATCGCACACACGCACTGTGTCACCGGTCGCTACAATATTAAGAAATAGGGTATATAGGCAGATAGACACAAATGGGATTTTAAGTGAAACAACTTGGTTATAAAAAAAGTAGAGGAGCAATAGACGCGATTTTCATTCTTCAAAACGCTATTCAGGAACAATTGGAATGTAAAGAAAAGTATACATAATTTTTGTAGATTAAAAATTGGCTTACGATATGGTAGATAAGGGGAATAACAAAGAATGTTGAAAACAGGAGGTACAGAGGAAGGATTGATTAAGAGAATAAAAGACATATATATAAGGAAACAGCGAGGGTGAAGAGAGTAAAAAACAGGTAAACAAGGAATTTTTGAACAGAAATATTTATATACGTGATTTAGGGAAAGAAATGAGCAAGTAAAAGAGGGAGGAATAATGATAGGGAGAAAAAAGATGTGTACGATAACATACTCTGACAACATAGCGTTAATTGAGACTAATTTTGAGTCAATTAAAAGGATAACGAAAGTATTAGAAAGGTATTTGAAAAAGAAAGGGCTGCAATTAAATAGCGAAAAGACAAAAACGATAGAATTTGGGGAAATCAATGGAAAAGGGTAAGGAAAAGAAAGAAATAGGATGGAGGAGAAGGGCAATGGAGATAGTTAAAAAATATAGATATTTGGGATATACGGTTGGAGAAACCAATAATGATAAACATACATATAAATAATAATAAATAATATGGTGAAATAATTAGAGGACAAGATTTAAAAAAAAAAACGTACAATCGAAATATGCGTCGAGAAAGAAATTGAGAAATTTACTCTGTATAGATTGATAAAGTGATTCACCACCACAGTATTTGGAAGGGGCGGGAAAATATATATCATTGCAAGATTTAGAGGGTAAATGAATGCTAAATAACCAAATATTGTATGGATGTGGAGAAAAGGACGTGGAGAATGTGTAGATTAAAAGATGAGTATTTAGGACATGTTTTAGGAAGAAGAACAATGTAAGTATGTATGCGTTTAATTAAGGAGGATAGATTGGGATGACCGTGTTAAAAGATATATTGAAAAATAGAAGTTGATTGTTAAAAAAAAAACAGGATTGCATTTGTTTTGTTTTGAAATTTATACATATTAGGGATAGGTGTTTATTGTACAATACTTTGAAAGTGCACTTTTGTTTCTTTTTATTTAAGAGACAGTTTTTTAAAATATATATGTAATAACTTTAAGCTCTAATAAAGTGTAATAATAATTAAAGTACAATTTTATCATACCAACAAATAAATTGTAAAATTCTTATTATTTCGTGTATTTTAGTTCAACGGATTTTCATCAAGTAAAGTAAAGGTCGAGACTCAATCATGAATCAATTTTGTTGTGCTTGCAGCTTCACAAATATTAATTTAATTACAGCACTGAATACAGTAATGAAGTATGTATATATAGATACTGCATATCATATGAATCTACTTGGAGGTAAAAAGGGCTTGTGGAGCTTTTTAATTAGTTTGTTCCGGAACGAGTCCTCTACTTGCCAAGTTGATAACTCACAGCAACAGACGTGTATACTGCACATATACATCATACATGTATATATTGTTTATATAATATGCAGTTTGAAAGTATATATAGGAACAGGGAACTTTATCTTTTAGTTTCAATAATAATGAGTTGTCGTTGTGATCTCACAACTGGTGAATAAAATATAAACTTGTTTCGTGAAGTTTGCTACAAGAACTATAAAGAAAATCGTTAAACCTGGATCCCATAATTAATGTACAAAAGATACCCAAAGAACGACAAAACTGGAAAAACAACACTTAAAACACCAACTCCTTAGAGCCTTCGTTATACCAGGTTAACACTATGGAAATAAAAATGTAAGAGAAAAATAATATCGATGAAATAAAATGCAACCCCCATTTGGAGTATAAGGAAAATACATTTCAGTTTTTGGAAAAGTATTTAAATTACCTCCTTTGTATTTCAAATACTTACATAAATGCTCAAATTGGTCACATTATTAAAGTGAAAATTTATTTTAAAGTTGTGACAAAGAAATGTTTAACTTGAGACTTCAACGGATCTTAACATTTCAGAAAAAATTTTAAACAAAAGTTCTCGAAGGAGAAATTACTACTTAAAAAGACCTTGAAGCTCAAGGTAAAGGTTATATCTAAATCAAACCCACAATTTTCCCTTTAAACGCAAACAACTTATGCCAAAATAATGCGATTCAATCAAAGTATTTTGAATATTTCATTGCCCTAAACTACTTTTCAATTTATGTCCAAAAAGTTGACTCAACAATTTTGGAATTTGAAAGAAAAAAACATGTGCCCAAAATGTGTTATTATGTGCTACTTAAAAAAACAATATTCAAAAAACTTAACTTTTATGACTAGGTCCTTTTTATGATGTTTAGTTAGCTCCACAACATCACTTCATTAAAACCAAACCAATTGTGTTGTAATGTGCTCAAGATGTGCTATCATGTGCCATTAAAAAAAATATTTATCTACTTGAAAAATTGAATTTTTATTGTGACATCCTTTTTGTGATATTTAGTTGGCTTCGCAAAATCACTTTATCAAAACTAAAGATATAGTGCTGTAATGTGCCCGCAATGTGCGGTTACGTGCCAGTGTGAAAAAAAATATTTGAATAAAAAGTTTAGATTTTTCGTAAAATGTTAAGTCTTCATTAATGATTTTGCGGAGCTAACTAAATATCACAAAAAGGATGTCACAATAAAAATTCAATTTTTCAAGTAGGTAAATATTTTTTTTAATGGCACATGATAGCACATCTTGAGCACATTACAACACAATTGGTTTGGTTTTAATGAAGTGATGTTGTGGAGCTAACTAAACATCATAAAAAGGACCTAGTCATAAAAGTTAAGTCTTTTGAATATTTTTTTTTACGTAGCACATAATAACACATTTTGGGCACATGTTTTTTTCTTTCAAATTCCAAAATTGTTGAGTCAACTTTTTGGACATGAATTGAAAAGTAGTTTAGGGCAATGAAATATTCAAAATACTTTGATTGAATCGCATTATTTTGGCATAAGTTGTTTGCGTTTAAAGGGAAAATTGTGGGTTTGATTTAGATATAACCTTTACCTTGAGCTTCAAGGTCTTCCGAAGGTCAAGTAACATTTTGAAAAAAATAAATAATTTTATTAAAGCAAAGTAGTTTATAATTAGAAAATACTTCTTCCCAGTTAACAATAATTAAATATCAAACTTTTTCACTGCTGAAGTCAAAAATTAATCTGTATTACCTGAGGTCACATTCTAAGAAACCACACAACTTACAATTTAAAATTTTTTCCCTAAAACTTCTTATAAAATATGTAATGAGTTTCTCTCAAGGTAATTCAGATATGCGGTTGTTCCAAATTCTTGAAATGCTACCTGAAAAGCTTAGAGGAAAACAACCTCAAAGGTGTTTTGAATATCAAACTTTTTACTCTTTCTATTGTTGGAGTCACAGATCTACATTTTTCATTATAAAAATAAAGTCATCTTTCAATTGGCTTCATCGAAAGTTGTAGTGACGTGCCCTCGGCCTGTGCAGACTGTAAAGACTATGTTTGTCTCCCATCTAATATTTCTGCAATAGCCTTGAAACTGTAAAAGGTCGAGGATGATAACTTCACCTGTTACCTCCCTTGGAGGGAAACTTCTAAGTATAGTAAAGGCGACCAGAACTGACAAAGTCTCCAATAAATCATCTATGAGAAGTGATGTATCTTTTTTCTCGTTCTTACTTGGGCATAACCAGCCTTTGATATGTTTTGAACACACCCTTACTACCACCCTTATTAAGTTAAGAAATATTACGAATACCTAATACAGACAAAGGTAAAAGAGGTAAACGGCAGGAGTATGCACGATAGCTGTGCGCAAGTTTCTGTTGCAGTTCATATGCTTCTTGTTTTTCTAAACTTACTGCATTTGCGATTACAATTAGTAACATGAAAGAAGAAAGAAGATGTGGAGGTTTTATTGGTGTTTACGCCAATTGTAATCGTCTCTACTGAAACTAGCAATATTAAAACCGGACAGACGCATTCAAGCATACCATAGACTAGCAACATAATTAAAGCATAATCAATCAGCATCATACTGCCATAATCATATGCAATTAAGTACAAATATCTAAATTTCATATAGTTTAAATAGTTAAGCGTAAATATTAGTTATTATTGTTAATAAACAGTTCTAAAATTGTTCTTATGTTATTTCGTACGCACAGCAGTGCACAACGTAAAAAACAACTTCATTCTTTGGAAAATCTTCTGAAATATTGAGATCTAATAAAAATATTAAATTGTCCCACCCTATGAAAATTTTTCATTAATTTCAGATTCCCTCATTTTTACTAAAATTGTCTAAAAAATAGCCATTATCGTCAAATCATATGTTCGCATATACGGAGAAGAAGGTTTTCTTTTAGGTAGTTCAGTTATCGCACGAACAGAGCCTGAGATTTGTGGAAATCGAGATCCAGTGAAATCGAAATAGTTTTCTCTGCCACAAAGAAAAATCTGATGGCGTCGTCGGAGCTTTACGCTTACGCCACTTGCTCCGTTGAGTCGGGAAAACCTTTTCGCTCGATTCATTGTCAGAATTTGGTTTCGTGGGTCTCGTAGGTACGTTGTTACGGCACATCGGCAACTCGACGTTAACGCAACATCGCACAAGACCCGCTCTCGCGCCGTCCGAAATACTCCAAGTCGTATTCATTTATGCAATATTCAAATATCTATATAAAGGCCGAAGAAATTGACTTCATGAAAGTAAAATCGGAAAAAGCGTCGGACATATTGATAACGTACATATGTATATATGTATTTTTCGCATAAGTTGTGAAGAAAAATGAACTTTTAAATTGACGAACCTGGCCGATAATGTTCACAAAAAAGAGATCATTACCTTTTAACAAGAGAATATAAAGAGTTTTTTCTCTATAAAGTTATGATATAGGAATTTCAAACAAGGAAAAGGATGACAACTTTCCTAACAAGGAAAGGGATGACAATCTTGCTACATGGTGCTTTTGTACTCTGGCCCATATTTAGAATTATGAGTGTCAAAATCAATTTATATCTGTAGGTATCAACTTCTCCTTGTTCTTCTTCTCCCTCACAGGTCCTGAAACCTTTATTTCGAATATGAAATTTCCATTAGTTTATCTGAATTGAGCATCATTAATTGTCAAGGGCCTCACTTTTTGAAACTTCACATTATAAAGCAAATAACTTTAATATACCTACAATATATCACTTGGTGAAACGGTGAAAGATAATTATCAATACTGTTACGAGTACTTGCCAATTAAGTTGGTGTGAGCATAATTAATAAACATCTTCCCTGATTACATAAGGAATATTCTCGGCTTTCCTGATACATCTAGAAAACACCAGCAAAAATCAATGGGAAAACAATTGAATTACTAGACGGCTGTAGAATACCCTAGAAAAAGGCTGAGAAGACTATAAAAGCGGACGAGACACTCACACCGAGTTAGTTGACAGTTTACAGTAACAGCTGATGCAAAGCGATCGATAGGCGATACAGGCGAACCATAGAGGCGATAGTGTTCATAGAGAGCGATAAATAGTGTCTACCGGAACGGCGATTAAAAAGTGACTTTTAGTGAAATAAATTGTGCGGACTTGTTCATAACTGTAGTGTAGTCAAATTAATTTTAGTAATTAAATAAACTCGTTGTTTTGTTTTGTTAATTGTGTTTTCTGTGACCGAACACGTCACATTTGGTGTCAGAAGTGGGATAGTAAGGGAATTGAAGATTCCCGAAGAAAGTTAGTGCGACAGATCGTAGCAGAGATCCGAAGTGAAGAAGAATTTTGAAGCCTTATGACAGTAACAAGAAAACAATCAGCGATAATGGAAGAACAAATAAAGGCTTTAATGGAAATGATGAAGGCAATGAAGGCAGGCCAGGAAGAAATGAAGAATAAAATGGAAGCTGGACAAGAAAGAATGGAATGTGGACAGGAAGAATTGAAGAATAAAATGGAAGCTGGACAGGACGAAATGAAATTAGCACAAGAAGAAATGAAGGAAGAAATTAAAGCAAGCAAAGAAGAAATTAAGGCAGTTCAAGAGAAATTGGTCGAAGATATAAGGACAATAAAAATTGAGCAAGAAGGATTAAAAGAAGAGTTACAGGAAGTACGACAAGAATTGGAGATACGACAAAAAAAGCTAAGAGATGAGTTGAAAGAAGAAGTACAAAAGGAAGTAGAGAAGATGAGACAGAAGTTCGAGAACACAAAACCGGCAAGTGAAATAAAGTCCGAAGACACTGCTAAGACGATTAGAATTAAACCACCGACTTTCGACGGAAGAGTTTGCTGGTCTGTATACAAACGACAGTTCGAGGCAGCGGCAGAAGCAAACAACTGGAACGATTTTGAGAAAGCAACGGCGCTGGTCATAGCTCTGCGTGGAGAAGCATTGGATGTCCTTCAAGGTATTCCAGAGCGCCAACAACGAGACTTCTCTGCGCTGCTAGAGCGACTTGAAATGAGATATGGCGACAAACATTTACAACAAGTGTACCAAACCCAACTAAAGTGTCGCAATCAGAGGACATCAGAAAATCTACAGGAGTTCGAGGCCGATGTGGAACGTCTAGTTAGATTGGCCTATCCTACCGCTCCGCAGGACTTCGCAGACCAACTAGCAGTCCAAACATTCGTCGATGGTGTAAGGGACACCGACTTACAACAAGTTCTCCGTTTGGCCCGCCACAAGACTGCGAGTGACGCACTGGCGCACGCCTTAGAATTCGAAGCTGCAAAACAAGCTTCCAAAGGGCACGTGCGTGTACGCCAAACAGCTGTTGAAGACGACGAATACAAGAATGAAGTCACAAGGCTGATTAAAGAATGCGTCGAAACTGTCAAGAAGACTACCATCAACGACAAGAGAGAATCGGCCAAATGTTGGGAATGCAGGAAGGTCGGTCACTTTTCCCGAGACTGTGACAAAAACAAAGGAAGACCAAGGTGCTGGGAATGTGGAAGGCACGGACATTTACGGCGAGACTGCCCGGCCGAAGTACGCCGTGCGGACCGACAGCAGTCGGGAAACTAAGATCAGCCAACTTTGAGGGGCGCAAGTTGGCTTCTCCCCACCAAGCCCCAGCAGAAATCGTCGTTTCCCAACTAAACGGAAGCAAGTCCTTATTCGTCGAAGGTCACATCAACAACAAGAAGGTTAGAATGGTGGTCGATACGGGAGCTTCTAAGACCATAATCCGGCCGAACATCGTTAACGAGTGGAGAATCCGTCCCCTGCAGAGGAAGCTACGTTTGACCACGGTTACCGGAGAAACAGCGCCGATTAGAGGAGAATGCGACATCGAATTGAGATTGGGAGAAGTATGCCTTCGACACAGGGCACTGGTAGCCGATGTCGCCGACGACGTGATCATTGGATTGGATCTTCTTGAACGAAACAAAATTAATCTGGATTTGGGCTCCGGCATTTTACGCATCGGCAAGGAAGAGTTGGTGATGACAAACCCCACCAAAGAGTACGGTCTTCGAAAGGTCATCGTAGCAGAAGACCGATTACTACCTGCTAGATCCGAGGTAGTTCTCAAAATAAACATCGACGGCGAAGGTGCGGATGGTTTGGTGGGGATAGTAGAAGCCAAAAACCCGGATTTGACACAGAAAGCCATACTGATAGGACGAACACTGATTCGAACTGGGACGCCGAACGCATCTGTCAGAGTGGTCAATCTGAAGGACTTCGAGCAAAAAGTGTGTAAAGGAATGGAAGTAGGAGTCCTTGAACCCGTGGTGTCCATCCTCCAGTGCGAAGTTGAAGCTGAACCCTCAATGGCAGAGAGCGAACCACTTCCAACCGTTCTTCGAGATTTAGTGCAGCGTTCGGCCACAAACCTTAACAGCGACCAAATTAGAAAATTCGAAGAACTACTCAGCAGGTATCGAAACGTCTTCGCCCTCTCTGACAACGACTTTGGGAGAACGAATCTGACATACCACCGTATAGACACGGGATCAGCTCGTCCTATTAAACAACCATCTAGAAGAGTTCCATGGGCTAAGCAAGAAGAAGTCAACAACCTGGTGAAGAACATGGAAGAACAGGGGGTAATCGAACCATCAAAAAGTGCTTGGGCTTCGCCGATAGTGTTGGTTAGGAAGAAGGATGGATCGACCAGGTTCTGCGTTGACTACAGGAAGCTCAACGACGTAACTTTAAAGGAAAGCTATCCCTTACCCAGAATCGACGACACCCTTGACAGCTTGGTTGGTGCCAAATGGTTTTCAACGTTAGATTTGAAGAGTGGATACTGGCAAGTGGAACTGGATCCACAAGACAAGCAGAAGACCGCATTCACGACTGGTTACGGGCTGTGGCACTTTAACGTTATGCCATTTGGACTATGTAACGCTCCCGCCACCTTCGAGCGACTTATGGAAAATGTGCTACAAGGGCTCAATTGGAAGGTTTGTCTGGTGTACCTAGACGACGTGATAGTACTGGGAAAGACATTCGAAGACCACCTCCAGAATGTCGAAGAAGTGATCAAGAAGCTTTCAGCAGCCAAGTTGAAACTCAGTCCCAAGAAATGCCATCTGTTCTGTAAGGAGGTGAAATATCTTGGCCACGTTATTACCTCAGAAGGAATAAGAACTGATCCTGACAAGACTGAAGCTGTGAGAAGTTGGCCTGTTCCGAAGAACCAACACGACTTGAGAAGCTTTTTGGGGCTGTGTTCCTATTACCGACGATTCGTAAAGGGATTTGCAGATATAGCTCGACCGCTCCACAAGTTAACAGAGGATGGTGTCCCTTTCCAATGGTCAGAACGATGTCAGCAAGCTTTTGAAACACTGAAGTCTACCCTTTCTCAAGCCCCAATACTGACGTACCCACAGTTCGACACAGACTTCATTGTCGATACGGATGCCAGCAATGTAGGAATTGGTGGTGTACTGTCGCAGATGCAGGAAGGAAAAGAAAAAGTCATTGGCTACTTCAGTAAGGCACTGTCAAAGCCGGAGCGAAACTATTGCGTGACCCGTAGAGAATTGCTGGCAGTCGTCAAAACTCTCGAACATTTCCATAAGTATCTCTACGGACGAAAATTCCTGTTAAGGACAGACCATGCGTCCCTGAAATGGCTGCTGCAATTTAAAAACCCAGAGGGACAACTGGCTCGATGGCTACAGCGGCTACAAGTATACGACTTCAGCATCGAGCATCGTGCTGGAAAACAGCATGGTAATGCTGATGCCCTCTCGCGAAGACCATGCTCGAAGAACTGCAAACATTGCATGGCCGCCGAAAAGAAGGAACCAGTCAACTTGGCAAGGATCTGTCAGACGATGGTGGAACCTGAAGAACACTGGCAGAACGAAGACCTGGCGAAAGACCAAGATAACGACGAAGACATTAAACCGATACTGCGGTGGAAAAAGGCAGGAACAGCACGACCTACCTGGGCAGATGTTAGTAGTACGAGTACCATCACGAAGAGCTATTGGGCCTTATGGGATTCGCTCATCGTCGAGAATGGGGTACTAAAAAGAGTGTGGGAAAGCCCTGACGGAACTAAAATTCGACATCAAGTAGTTCTCCCGAAGAACAGAGTCAATGAGGTGCTGACAGAAGTCCATGGAGGTGTTGGTGGAGGACACTTCGGAGTAACAAAGACGTTGGAGAAGGTGCGAGAGCGATTTTATTGGCTAAAGTGTAGAAGAGACGTCGAAAATTGGTGTAGGAAGTGTCCAACGTGTGCGTCAGCCAAGGGACCTCAGACTCGAAGCCGAGGGCGAATGAAGCAGTACAATGTTGGTGCCCCATTTGAGAGAATAGCTCTGGACGTAGCAGGACCATTCCCAACAACAGCTGCTGGCAATAAGTACATCTTGGTAGTGATGGACTATTTTAGCAAATGGCCCGAAGTGTACGCAATCCCAAACCAAGAAGCTACTACGGTCGCTGGAATGTTGGTCAACCAATGGATCAGCCGGTATGGAGTTCCGATGGAGATCCACTCTGACCAGGGACGGAACTTCCGCAGTATTCCGGGAAGTCTGTGAGCTGCTAGGAGTACAGAAAACTAGGACCACTCCATTACATCCACAATCTGACGGAATGGTCGAACGGTTTAACGCGACGCTAGAAACCAATTTGAAAATGGTTGTTAACGATCATCAGACAGACTGGGACCAGCATATACCTTTGTTCCTGTTGGCCTATCGAAGTGCGGTTCACGAGACCACCGGCAGAACACCAGCCAGCATTTTATTTGGAAGAGAGCTGAAGTTACCGATGGACATCCGGTTTGGACACCCAGAAGATCGGCGACCTTCAGCTACCGACTACGCACAACAGCTAGAGGAACGACTCGATACCATCCATAGAGCCGTTCGTAACAAAATCCAAGTAGGGAGTGACCGCATGAAGACCAGGTACGACCGGAGAGCCAACAGCACAGGATTCAGAGAAGGGGACAAGGTGTGGCTCTACAATCCTGTCCGTCGGAAAGGACGCTCACTGAAGCTACAGCGAGCCTGGGAAGGACCTTACACCGTGGTCAGAAGACTGAATGACGTGGTCTACCGTATTCAGAGAGGACCAAAGGCCAAGATGAAAGTTGTACACTTGGACCGCTTGGCGCCTTACAAAGGTCAAGACATTGATCGGGACGATCAATTCTAAGAAGGGGGCAGTGTTACGAGTACTTGCCAATTAAGTTGGTGTGAGCATAATTAATGAACATCTTCCCTGATTACATAAGGAATATTCTCGGCTTTCCTGATACATCTAGAAAACACCAGCAAAAATCAATGGGAAAACAATTGAATTACTAGACGGCTGTAGAATACCCTAGAAAAAGGCTGAGAAGACTATAAAAGCGGACGAGACACTCACACCGAGCTAGTTGACAGTTTACAGTAACAGCTGATGCAAAGCGATCGATAGGCGATACAGGCGAACCATAGAGGCGATAGTGTTCATAGAGAGCGATAAATAGTGTCTACCGGAACGGCGATTAAAAAGTGACTTTTAGTGAAATAAATTGTGCGGACTTGTTCATAACTGTAGTGTAGTCAAATTAATTTTAGTAATTAAATAAACTCGTTGTTTTGTTTTGTTAATTGTGGTTTCTGTGACCGAACAAGTCACAATACAATAATAAAACAAACTTTTAAAATTTATTGTGTCGATGCATATTTCACTCCCATCACCTAGATTATGTTATTTATGTAAAATTAGTATCTGGATGTCTTAATGTCGATTTATAGACAGATGGCGTTTAATGACCTTTATATATATATATATATATTTAAAATTATACAAAACAGATTTTACAAATTCGTAACTTGTTAAAATATTTAATTTTTAATTGGTTAATTTTGTTATTTAGAAACTCATATTTTTAAATAATTCTAGTAGGGGGGGATAACAGCTTCGCCCTCAGAGGAGGAGAGGATGACGTAACATTATTGAAATGTGAATTAATTGTGACGTAACATTATGTATGAACAGGTTCACGCTCAGAGGAAGAGAGGATGACGTCTACATCGAGCAAATATGAATTGCAGACGCAGCATTAGCTCGACGTTGAACACTTACCTTTTTTACTAAAACGTACACACACACACACACACCTGCGTTCTTTTGTTTAATGCATACGTCAACAACTTTATCATCGTAATCGACATTCGTCGATATCACACACACACACACACACACACATGTCTATTTTACATATACCTGTACCCGTTCTTCTATGTCTATGAATTAATTGTGACGTAACATTATGTATGAACAGGTTCACGCTCAGAGGAAGAGAGGACGATGTCTACATCGAGCAAATATGAATTGCAGACGCAGCATTAGCTCGACGTTGAACACTTACCTTTTTTACTAATACGTACACACACACACCTGCGTTCTTTTGTTTAATGCATACATCAACAACTTTATCATCGTAATCGACATTCGTCGATATCACACACACACATGTCTATTTTACATATACCTGTACCCGTTCTTCTATGTCTATGTCTATGTATTCAAATTTGAATTCACACGCTTTACGTCTTCCATCTTACTCTGTCTACATCAAGCAAATTGCAGACGCGGCATTAGCTCCACGTTAC